>WAAD01018202.1:3532-19984 GCA_013389945.1 Fregata magnificens | reverse complement strand
TCTGTCTTACATATGTGGGAAATCAAACACTTCAGCTTTTATTTCTTCACAGGGATTTATTCTGTTTTGCAGTAATTAATTGTCTACTTCGATGCCATGAAAATGTACTGTATTAGAAACTCTGGTTTGTGATGTTTAGTTGTTTAATGGTCCCTGCTGAAACCATTAGCCTTTCAATTCACGTTTTTTTTAACTCCAGTTTTAGTCATTATAACAGGAGGGGTGGAGTACTTCTTGAGATGTTTAGAGCAGCAATTCAAAAACAACCCTTGTGAAAAACAATCATTAGGGGTTTTTTTGTTAGTAATAATAGTAGCTGCTTTGATTTTGGTTTTTTGTTTATTTTATTTGTTTTAAATCTTAAAAAATCTCAAAATGTTGATTTAATGTACTGGTTTTGGCTGGGATACAGTTAATTTTCTTCATAGTAGTTGGTATGGTGCTGTGGTTTGGATTTCTGATGAAAACGGTGTTGATGATACACTAATGTTTTAGCTATTGCTGAACAGTATTGGCACAATGTCAAGGCCTTTTCTGCTTCTCACACTGCTTGGTTTTGGGGTTTTTGTTTTTTTTTTTTTTTTTTAAACTATTGCAAGGAGCAAAGACAGAACTAAGTGACTACAGTGGGATACCCCTAACCTATACCTAATAAAGCTGAAAGCTCTCTGCTGGCTACGAGTGGAGTGTTAGTTCAGCGCTAAGCTCAGTCCAAAGGCATGCCTGAGTACCTTTCAGCATACTGGAACCAAACTGTCCATTAATACTAACATGATAGATGAAGAATGGGACTGCAGGATGAGAAAAGGCTTTTCCCTATCTGGCATTGTCATTGACAACAGAGGGAAAGAGTTAATGGATTGCTACCAAACGTTTTACCGGGGTAGTATGTTTTCAAAAGTAAGAGAAGATAGTTAAAAATATCCACCTTGTTTAGTCTATGAAAAAAAAAAAGCCCAAGGCAACATACGATTTATATTCATAAATATATTAGCAGATGAACACTGGAAGGGAAAAGAGGTATTTAAGCTAATGGACAGCACTTGCATAACTATATATCTGTAAATACAACATGAAGTAATTTAGGCTCTGATTTGGAAGAAAGTTTCTATTTACCTAAAGAATAAGAATCATGAAATAGCCTTCCAGAAGTAGTGGCAGAGAGATAACTAGTTTTATTTTGACACATTTCTGAGAAAGAAAAACTGCTATTGGATCTACCAAAGTGACGACCAGCCTATATGACTGAAAGCATCCCTTTCAGTGTTGTGGCCTTCTCTTCCTAAAGATCACTCATTAAGCACTTACTATCACTTTTTCTTATTTTTAAGCTGAGTCAATGTCCTTTATTTCCCTGGTAAACTACTTTGGTTTTAATTAGTATCTCATTGCTCATCTCTAAGAACATCTGGCAAAACTATTCAATGATTCCAGGCTTTATGGACAGGGGTTTAGGTAAAGAGGTTTGTTGGCTTTACAGGGGAGCTGAATCTGACCTGCACTATTGGCAGAACACCTGGCAGAAAGCACATAATGGTGTAAATCCACTGAGGCTGACATAAATCCATCAAGGCATAAGCAATGTTGGGGTTGTATATTGTAGATGCAGTGCCACTAAACAGAAGAACTATCAGACAATAAAGAGACTCTGAACTGACTTGATTGGATAAATAGGTATGTTTTTAAAATATGACATTACAAAAAGAATTTAAAAAATATGCTGGGTTTTGGGCTGGGGGGTTGGTTGGGTTCTGAGGGTTTTTTGGTTTTTGCAGGTTTGTGGGGATGTGTGTGTGGGGAAATCCTACATATAACGGCTATTCAGAACTGTCAGCACTCTTCAGTTCATTTCAGGAGTCTCTACAGTATCACTGAATCAATGCATCCAGGAGAGAGATATAATGTGTTCCTGGATTCAAAGCAAATGTAAAAAATCTCTCAGATTTCTAGTGTACATTGGAATAATTAAATACAAAGTGGAGTGAAGAACTTAAGGTGCATTCTAATTACATTGGCATTTAGGCATCACCTCACTTCTTCTGCCAAGATTTATGCATTCCAAAATTTCACTTTTGATCTTCATAGTAGTAACTCTCATATTATTTTGTCATTTGCCTGAAGTTTTATAAGTAAACCATTTAAAATCTATTTTGGTACAAAATTCATCATCAACAGCCTCTTATTCTTTCAAGAATAATGACAACATTTGCCATCTGCTAGAAGAACATTGAGCAAAGTCAATCACATCAAAGACAATTCTAAAACTCTTTCAGAAGTTAAAGCCTTCAGAAAGCTTGTTTTGTGATTTCAAGGCAACGACTGTATGATCTGATATTTTTCCATAATGTCCTTCCAATTGTCTATCCATTTCCCTTACACTGTCCCTTTTCTATATAGTTTACAAAGAGTAAGAATTGTTGATGTTACACAATAAAGAACTCTTCAATTTTATCACAGTCAGAAACAGGAAATTCTGTAAAAATGAATTAAAACCTCCACACCAGCACTTGAGATTAGTATTACCTTTATTTTACACAGAAGTTAATTAGAACAACACATGGGTAAGGATCTGTTTCAACCCACTCAGGTCAAGAATGGACCTTGACCAAGATCACAGTAAGAATCACTGACAGTGATGGGAAGAACACTGTTTCATGTGCATACTATTACAAATTAAACCAAACAATCTTTGTTTTATAGCATTTTGTGGAATGTACCTGACTCTTACTTTGTGAAAGTGTTAAAAGAGTCAGAAAATCTAATTCCTTAATCTTTGGTCATCTTTGGAATGAGTTCAGATTTGTAATTCTGATACCAATAACAGCTAAATGTACTGCTAAGGCACAATCCCCCAGAAGCAGTTTTTGAAAACTATGAGTCAAAACCAGATTCTTCTGCTGCCACATTAATGTGGGAGAAGGCTAAGAGAATAATTTATTTGCTCATTTTCTTTTCCTAAGTGCAAACATTATTTCTACAAGTGTATGCACCCAGATTAAGGTGTAAAGAAAACCAACTATATTCCATTCTTTTTATAGCACAGCACATCCTATCCAAGTCAAAAATACACATTTCTTATAAACATTGATTTATGTGACTCATCTTTCACCACCAAAGTCAAGAGGGCTTAACGTCACTGATTTTTATGGGACAGAATCAGATCCAAGGATCTGATCCTACTAATCACCTCTCCTATGTACACATATGACTGAATCTGCTTCTTTGTGTAGTTTTACTATAAACTTATTTCTGTTACATTGGCTTCTACTCTTGTACATTTTCATGTTTATTTTCTCAGTCCTTCATACTGAGCATGTATGCAATGTACTAACCATTTGGATTTCTGTAAAACAGCCTCTGAGTCTCATTTTGTTATTCTTTTTCTATCCTCAATTTATCATCAAGTTGTGATGTAATTAGTTCATATACTTTGTCTTCCACATCATTAATCCGTTAAAGAATGGCCTAATTTAACTATCTGCTGTATCCCAATAAATATCTCCTTGCAATTTAATGCTGTGGTCTCTTCTACATCTTCACTTTTTAGCCCTTATAATGTTCTCTATAACATTTAACATACATAAAAATTTCAGAGAAAATAGGTATCTGAAATCCAAATGAATGTCTAGATCTTCACTTAACTATCTGGAACCCGTTTCTTTCACTTAGTTATCTGGAACTGTCTTCTTTCATATACTCACTCTTTTATTCCATTTAAAATGCTGAGTGACTCACAAGATCTTTCCATGAGACCATATTACTTGCTTTTTTCTGCTTCTCCTTTCCAGTAGACATACTAGTATTGACAGGCTACCTGTAAACTCAATAAAAATCAATTAAAACATTTCCACGGTTTTTTGATTAGCTGTTCATAGTTTAGTATTTATTCCATTATTTTAGTAGTAAAAGAAGGGTATATTAAAAAGACCATCACACAATATTTCTTGCGAAAATAATGGAGTGTTTGCTTTTTCCCCCACTCTTTTAATAGCTTCTCAGTAATTCTGAAGTCTTCGGGAATAAATATCGGTGATATAGTTCAGCAAATTCATTAGCTAATACTTGCAATTCTTTGAAACTTGTCACGCTGAATGGCTGATGTAATGCTTAAATAGAAATTTTCCGATGGAAAATGTATTAGACTCTGCTAGTTAAGAAAATATTGCAGAAAAGAGCTTAAATTTTAAACCTAGGAGATCAGCTTAGAGAAAACTGAAATAGCATGCAATAAAACAAATTCAAGCAGGTTTTTAATCTTGTGTGAAAAATGAAAAAAGATAAAAACATGTTAAAGCTTGAATGTAAAATATTAATGTGCTTAACGTACATAAAACTTAACTTATGCCCTTAGGTGATATCATTCATTGTTAAGGGTGATAAAAAACTTATTACTAAATTACTATTTTATGAAGGCTGAAAAATATTATCCCTCCCCCCAAAAGAAGACCAAGTAAACCTGTTCCATTAGTACTTTGTTGAAATTCAAGATCTAATGAAAATACAAGATACTTTTTTATATTTATCAAGTGTATACATGTCAAAAAACTGTTTCACTTCACCCCCACACTTTTTTAAACCTTGTTGACATAATCACCTACAAATGCAAACATAGCTGCTCTTTTTCAATCTATTGTCAAATCAGCAGTTTGTGTAACACCCTGAAGTGCTACAGGAATGCTCAGACTCAGTCTTTGCCTCCCGAGGCTATTCCCCTCCTTTCTTCTAAGGCATGCCAACTTCACTCCATCACATCACAGCCCTGTGTTATCCATTCTCTAACAAGAACACTAACTATTAGCTGACCTACTGCAGATCAACAAATTCATGTTTAAAATCTTAAAAATGGAGTGAGCAATGCACCAGCTATGTCTACCAGTTAAAACCAGGTAGGCATAACCATGTAAGCCTATCTTATCAAAGAATGTTTTACCAGTAACATTTGGTTGATTTTTTTCCCCCCAAACATGAAGTCTACACAACATTTGCAGATCAAGAAAGGAATCGTGCTGGTGACAAGTTAGGTAAGTCTGGTAAACTTCAGAGTTCAGAATCTAACACTAAAGAAGCTTCTGTTTCTTCCTTCATCTATCTGTGAAAGATTCCTGATGCTATCAGCTGCCTCTGAAGGGTATTTGTGAAGCAGGCCTGGTGTCATAACCTTATTTTCTGGAGCATCAGGAAGTGCATGATCCCAATGGGCACAGATGTTGCCAAATGCTTTTGATCTCTATGGAACAATAGACAACCTTCCCTTATCCATGAAAAGGAACCAGGCATTAGGCCTGCTCAGAGAAGGATGTAAGAAGGAGTTGCCTTTTAGTGACCTGATCTCAGAGGTTTGGACAAGCAGTTGCAGCTCTTCCCAGGGTGGGAAAATGTAGTTAAGTTGGTTATTGCATAAATGCACAAGGTTTCTTGTTTTGCATCCATATATAACAGCACCTGTCAAACTAACCCTTATTATTTAAAAAGTTTTGAGGCTTACACTTTGAACTTACTAAATGCATGTAATATGCTTTATAAAATTTTATAAAAATATTTTCATTTTCCTTTACTGTCAGGGTATCAGATTGGTTCTGGCAAATTCAGGTTCAGACCACGTCCTTGCCTGAAATTTAACTGCTCAAAATGAGCCACAAAAATGCATCTCTTCCAACTGCCACATTCTGAATGTACACATGACATTATATATCCCTCCTCTCTAAAAATATACATTGTTTCTAACAAGCAGAAAATTGTCCTGTTATTGAAATGGCATAATTTTTTTCCAGCCTTATGACTGTCTGCAAGATTACAGTGACATAATCATAGTATGTTGATATTTTCTGTACTCCATTCCCATCAAAAATCCTGTCAAACAAGGAGCAATTTGGACCAAATGTTATAATATGGTTGAGTTTTCCAGGATTGAACATATTTCAGTTTGTTTCGTACCCAGAAGAGGCCATTGGCTCACAAGTAATTGAAATACCAGTGATCCTCATCTGTTTGCCAATCTGCAAACTAAACAGAAGCTTAACCTATTTGCTGTTATGCCAGCCTGTTGACGTTTTTGCAGTAATGCAAACCATGATACGAACTGGCCATGATTCACCCATTGGAAAGAGGTTGAGCCTAAAGTCACTTTCTGCTTCTGGCAGCAAATCAGGCTTTTAATAGGTTCAGCTTCCGGACAGACAAGAAAAAACACAAAAAGGGAAATTCTCAGCTCCCAGCAGCATGTTACCAAAATAAAGTGTACCTGTAATAAAAATAAAAATGAGTTTGGCTGTCAATGCACATGACTCAGCACATTCCTCTCCCCAGGTGCACGTGGATCCAACACCCTGAGACTTTGGGACCCATACATGCATTCTGTTCTCCCTCCAGGATGTATTATCACCCTTTAAAGGGAACAGTTTTCACTCCTAATGATGCCAGACCATTATCATTTTCAGAAAACGAAACAAAAGAATTCCTCAGGCAACTGTTCTGGAAATAGTTTTCCAGCACTGAAGGAAAACACAGTTGTTTTGAAAGCTGATGGCATGCAAATGTTGCCTATTCCTACTCCTGAATAACCACTGTTTCTGAATGCAGCTTTTCACTCAAGCGAGTTCAACTATTTTACACAGATTATAATATTTTTTTGTCATCTGTGTGATCCTGCTATCAATATGTTACACACATTGTGAACATCCCCAACATATTTGTTCAGTTTCTTTTATCTGTAGTTATTATGACTAGCCTGCTTATCTTTTTAAGCTGTAAAGAATAAAGCTTTAAAAATTGTTTGCTCTCATTATCTTTTATGTACTTAAAAAAAAAAAGAAAAAGAAAAGGGGAAGTCTAATTTTGAGGGTGCTCGCCTGTGTCACATTGCGTGCAAAACCTTGTTCTCCTACAGGCTTCCTCTGTGTGATTTTAGGCAAAGCAGTTACTTCTGTGCTTCAGATGTTTATCTGTAAATTGGCAATTATATTATACTTCCGCTGTGTAAGATGATCTGCATTACAAAACTTAGGGGTTAGTCTCTATAGAAAAAATACCAGTTTACAAACATGAATTATAAAAGCAGGGCCAAAATACATCTTAATCAAGGCCTTGCTTTTAGATACAGGTAAGTTTTAATGCTGATTGGCAGTACTATGAAACAATGGTCTGCCCACAAACTACGTTGAGACGGATAAGTAAGCCTCTCCCATCACTGACCACCATTCCATGATCCTTTTTGAGGATCATCTCTCCACAACTCAAACCTTGCTAAATCAGTCCTGCCACACCAAATTTCATTTCTGTTAGGTAATTAGATGTCATGTGTTATAGCATTATTAATTACATTTTAAGCTCTAGTGTAGGCAGCTTCCTAGATCCAGTAGTTGATCATGCTGATCAGATGTTGACTGAAACAGCTCAGAGTAGACTGAACCAGCACAGTGCTGAAAGATAGTGTTAAAACTGGAAATATGACTGCAGTTTAGTATACAGCTATGCTAAAATTGGTGGTTAACCTGGTCTTAATGGCAAAGAAATATTTACTTGCATAGCCAACACATAAAAGGGAATTTTCCAAACCAATTCAGTCACTGCCCTTTCTAAAAATGCTTTCAACAGATATATGGATTGAGTTGGTCTTTCTTGAGTATTGGCATCCTATTTGCATAGAAGTGGGATGAGATGCTTTGATAAATATTCAGTGACAGAGACATGTTGCTCTTGAAGTAGATAATAGATGTATTTCACGAATCTAATCCTGAGATCAAATCTGTCACTTTTTTACATTTGTACATTGTACATTTACAAGTACTGCAGTAGGACAAACCCCTTTCCATGAAAAACAGAGAGAAATAAAAATATTCTGCAGACTGCTAGACAGCTAGTCAACTCTTCTAACACATTCTGAAACATAAAGATGGCACATTTCCAGATATTTTTCAATATGTCCAAATGTCTGCTGTATCCAAATTTTCAATCCTTTCATAAAGCAGGAGGTATTATTATTATCTTATCTTTTCATAATTATAATAATATACATAATAACATTTTATAATTAACAAACATTGTAGCCTATATTATATATTTATATTTTATTATTACCTTATCCAAAGTCAAATTAAAGTCTATTAGAAAATATTTTAAAATGTATTGTGGATTTAAATTTACTGCTTATCTGGTTTTGATACTTAAATTTTTCCAAAATAACTTCGGTTTCCTAGGAGCTCAACTCACTCCTGAAATATATTAAATCTCATTATTTATCCATTACTGAAAAAATGAATAAAGAAAACCTTAAAAATTATGTTGCCTATCTCACGTCAAAGCCTTAAAAATCACATTTGGTAAGACAAAAGAAAAAAGTCCAATCCTTTTAGCAAAATTTGGCATTTCTGTTGTTTTAAACAGAAAGAAATTCATTTTTATTTACTGTCTATAAATATTATGTAAACTGGAACTAAACTTTCTGAGCTATGCTTGTACTAGTATTACCTACATTTTCAAATAGACCTAGTCAAAATTTCTTTTACAGGGAAGCAAATTAGACAGGTACAGCACACCAAATGAGCTGAACTTTGTCCTCAAAGAAAATTGGTTTTTCCTTTTCAATTTCAATTTCAAAGAGATCTGACAACTGTCGCTTTGAACAAACTTTAACAGCACAATATCCTTTGTGCAAGTTTCCCCCTGTCAGCTTTTCCATTCCAGCAGGAACTTAGAACAAAGTGTATGCTGCCCTTTGAGTTGAGAACTTCATCAGTTGAATGAACACTGGTATACTGCAGTGAAATTGAGGGCATACTCTCTCTGTGAATCTGAACAGTGCACTCTGTCAACAAATACAACTTCTCTATCTTTTACAAGGATAAACCAACCATCCATCCCTCCTCATGCTTTTCCTGTTCTCCTGTGTTTACTGAAAATGAAAAGCCATTTGAAAATCCACTTGTTCAAACCTAGCCAGGGTAGCAAACAGTCTTGGTTGCAAACACATCTCTTTCTTTTTCAGTTTTCATATATAGAATGCATTGAATAAATCTGCATTTATGCATTGTCAACCTTTCTGAAATCCACTGACCAAAATGTTTTCTTGCTTTTAATTCTCTTCTTAAGAAAGCCCTTAAGGCCATTTGAAAATAAAATGGGAAAAAAAAAAACCCACAAAAGAAAAAAAAAATTTAAAAATTTAGAAATCTCTTAGGAGTGATTAAAAATATTCAATTCAAGAAATTAATCACATTCATATAGTGAAATTGTGTCATTAGTACCCAACTAAGACCAACACTGTTGCATAGTCTTGGACAGCAGCACTCCCTTTCTCAGGAATGCTTATTTATGACCACGTTTGAGAATGCTGTGTTTTAGCATTTGTGCATAGTTGACACATGGTGATCTCTTTAAATGAAACATGGGGAGCAATTCTACAATATCTCTTCTGGCTCCCTTTCTATATACTAACTTCACATAATGGGAGCAGGACATTTTTTGAAAAGCTTCATCAGTAAAAAGGAAGCACACAGTGAAACATTATTTATGTGACCCAGTCTTGAGTGGATCTGCATTCATGAGACCTGTCCAAACAAATAAAATATGATAGGGCATAACAGTAAAATGAGTACAGGTGACAGACGAGGGGAAGGCTGAGGTACTCAACAACTTTTTTGCCTCAGTCTTCACTGGCAACCTCTCTCCTCACTCCTCCCGAGTCGATGGACCACAAGATGGGGACCAGGGGGGTAAAACCACTCCCACTGTAAGGGAAGATCAGGTTCATGACCACCTGAGGAACCTGAACATACACAAGTCTATGGGACCTGATGAGATGCATCCCAGAGTCCTGGGGGAATTGGCTGATGTAGTTGCCAAGCCACTCTCCATAACAATTGAAAAGTCATGGCAGTCAGGTGAAGTTCCTGGGGACAGGAAGAAGGGAAACATTGTGCCCATCTTTAAAAAGGGTAGAAAGGAGGACCCTGGGAACTACCGACCTGTCAGCCTCACCTCTGTGCCTGGGAAGATCATGGAACGGATCCTCCTAGAAGCTATGCTAAAGCACATGAAGGACAGGGAAGTGATTCGAGACAGCCAGCATGGCTTCACCAAGGGCAAGTCCTGCCTGACAACCTAGTGGCCTTCTATGATGGAGTGACTGTATCAGGGGACAAGGGAAAAGCAACGGAAGTCATCTATCTGGACTTTCGTAAAGCCTTCAGCACGGTCCCCCACAACATCCTTCCCTCCAAATTGGGGAGATATGGATTTAGATGGGTGGACTCTTGGGTGGATAAGGAACTGGTTGGATGGTTGCATCCAGAGGGTAGCGGTCAACGGCTCAATGTCCAGATGGAGACCAGTGACAAGTGGTGTCCCTCAGGGGTCCGTATTGGGACCAGTACTGTTTACTATTTTCATCAACGACATAGACTGCGAGATCATGTGCACCCTCAGCAACTTTGCAGGTGACACTAAAGTGGGTGGTGCAGTTGACATGCCTGAGGGACAGGATGCTATCCAGAGGGACCTGGACAAGCTGGAGAGGTGGGCCTGTGTGAACCTCATGAGGTTCAACAAGGCCAAGTGTAAGGTCCTGCACCTGGGTCGAGGCAACCCCTGGTATTAATATAGGCTGTAGGATGAAGGGATTGAGAGCAGCCCTGCCGAGATGGACTTGGGGGTACTGATGGATGAAAGGGTGGACATGAGCCAAGAATGTGCGCTTGCAGCCCAGAAAGCCAACCGTACCCTGGGCTGCATCAAAAGAAGCGTTGCCAGCAGGTCAAGGGAGGTGATTCTGCTGCTCTACTCCACTCTGGTGAGACCTCACCTGGAGTACTGCGTCCAGCTCTGGAGCCCTCAATACAAGAAGGACATGGAACTGTTGGAGCAGGTCCGGAGGAGGGCTACAAAAGTGATCCGAGGGCTGGAGCACCTTTCCTACGAGGACAGGCTGAGAGAGTTGGGGTTGTTCAGCCTGGAGAAGAGAAGGCTGTGGGGAGACCTTATTGCGTCCTTCCAGTACTTAAAGGGGGCCTATAGGAAAGATTGGGAGAATCTTTTTAGCAAGGCCTGTTGTGACAGGACAAGGGGTAATGGTTTTAAACTAAAGGAGGCTAGATTTAGACTAGATATTGGGAAGAAATTTTTTACAATGGGGGTGGTGAAGCACTGGAACGGGTTGCCCAGAGAGGTGGTGGAGGTCCCATCCCTAGAAATGTTCAAGGTCAGGTTGGATGGGGCTCTGAGCAACCTGATCTAGTTAAAGGTGTCCCTGCTCACTGCAAGGGGGTTGGACTAGATGATCTCTAAAGGTCCCTTCCAACCCAAAGCATTCTATGATTCTATGTCTTTTTTAATAAAGGTTTGGGCCCTTGAGTGCATCCAGCACTGTCTTTCAACCACAGTTTACAAGTCTCATTGGCTCACTAATTTTAATCACTGGAACAGGTTGCCAAGAGTAGTTGTAGAGTCTCCATCCTTGGAGAGTTCAAAAGGTATCTGGGCATGGTCTTGGACATCCTGCTCTAGGTGACCCTTCTTGAGCAGGGAAGTCAGACCAGATGACCTCCAGTGGTCCCTTCAAGCCTCATGCATTCTGTGATTCTGTGAAAAAAACCCAGATAAATTTTAATCTGTTTTCTTCTGTGCCATTTACTGTACAAACCTAAACCCTTGACATCTGCTATTCTTTGCCTTCTATTGCTAGGTGATTTTTTTCACATTTTTTTCTTCTCTATTAATATTTAATTATTAGTGTCAAACATGCATGCAGAGAAAACTTGAGTGCAGAGTGGGTAAGGTTACCAAAGAAATCCATGCCTAATTTAATAACAGACTTTTGATTATCATGTATGCTAAATAGTTAAAAAATCAGGTCAAATATTGCATAAACTAACCAGGACATGGAATATAATTTTTTTTAAAGTTCTAAGAACTCTGAGTAACCCATTTAGACTGTGTACCTGATTAAGAATCTAAATACCTTAGGATCATAAGTATTTTTAACACAGAAAAACAAATTAGCAAAAAAGAAGAGTCTAGCCAGACTCTAATCAGAACAAAAATAATAATGGTGGAAAATCTGAAGATCTAGTCACTGTAACTGCATGCGTTTTTGAAATTGTAGAGTATATGCCCAGGTGTTCTTAGACTTGTCATAACTGTCAAATTGAAACATGGAATTTGGTGCACTGTAATGACAAGTTCCTGAAACCCCTGTGTATGCCTGTGTGTGTTATCTGTATGTATACCTATAGCTATGTATGCATGTTTTTATGAACATGCAGAGGTTTTGTGGCTATGGCTGTCCTTGGGAAGAAAGTGTATCTCAAAATCTACATTTTGAATTTTTACTTGGAGTTGTTGCATCTTGAATTCTGGTTGGGAAGAAGTGAACTATGGTCTTGTCTGTGAGGATCCAATTTCAGTTTCAATTTCCCCCCTAAAGGTTTGGTGACATTTAGCTTTGGAATTTTATGCTTTGGTTTACAGTACTATTAAACTACCATTCCTGGTAGGTTTTTTACATTAAATGATACATCTTTGCATTGTAGCAAAAATTTTTATGAGCGGTAAGTATGCTTGTTATGCAATACTGTCAATCTCAAGGATTCCAATAGTACAAGTGAAACCTCCTAAATCATAGTACCTGAAATAACACCACCATTCTATATACTCTAATGCGTGATCCTTTCAGATCCCTAATCTGTATTTGCATTTAGAGGGACACATTTGCATATTTCAGAACGAACACCAAAACAAAGACGAGAATATAAAAACAGACAAGTGTAAATTTACCTTCATATTTCTTTTGATTTGGAGATTCTCTTAGCCTTGGTGGCATGTATAATTTATATATTTTTATATTGCATACAGTGTAATTTTTATATTATATTCACTCTTCAGTGGTCCTCTGTTTCCTTGCACCCTCAGTTCTGTCACCTATTTCACACTTGTTGACTTAAACTGTAAAAGGACATTCCATTGTCCCTAAGACTAACAATGAAAGTCCACCCTGCAGCTGTTCCTTCACTTCTTGATGCCACCTCATTACTTTTTTTATTTTCTTCTGTGGAGCCAGAGGTCCCATGTTCCACAGGAATGTAGAAATGATGACGCTATACACAAACATTTAGTCTGTGCTAAAGAAATGGACCAGCATGAACACTTTTGAATTTTAAGCTTCTTATATGCATACAGGTCCTTAAAAATGTCCCAATATATTATAAATGTGCGAACATAGACATGTTTGTGCCCTGTAATCTCTGACTGCTTTAAATTCTGAACATCTAATGAAGACTGCAGAACAGCTACTGGAGATTTGAGAATTACTTTGCGAAAAGGTCACAAAAATGACTAAAGAAGAGAGGAAAATAAGAGTGTAGTGCCATTTCAAGCTGGTATAAAAGGCTAAAAATTGTTTCTGTTCTTTGTGTGTGCTTTATAGATAGGTTCTATGGAGAAAGGAATGTTATATCGAGAGAGGGATATGGTGGGGATGGGGCTAGTTTCCTTATTTTTGTTCACATCTGTGTTCCATTTTTGTACTACACTTATGCAGTGCTCATTTATTAGCATTTATATAGCTTGCTGTTCAAGACATCTTGTGGTCAGTCATTGGATTTAACAAGAGCAGAGCTATTTCGTGCTTTGAATTTTTCCATTAAAAAACCCTAGATTTTTGTTTGAAACATGAAACAAAGTAGGAAATGCAGTCTGAAATGCCATGTAAAATTAACAAAAGCATTTGCTTTATGTTTGTGATGTGCTTAAAGATGCATTAGATGACAATAAGAAAAGAGAAATAACTGAGATACTTCCCTAAAATTGTACCACTAACAAAATACTAAAAAGGCAATATGTTTTAAAATAATGTAAAGCCATACAGTGTATTCAAATTCATTCCTAGCTGTAATTTAATAATAGTTTTCCACAAGAGACAGGCAATAATAAAGATTCTGAGTGATTTACCTGTTTCACAACCAAAGTAAAAGAGTTGATTGATAGTATAGACAAATCAGGAAGTAAATATTCTTGTGGCAGAAAAAAACTCATGATTAGTATGACCAGCTTCTTTTTATGACAGATCTTCCAGTCCAGTTTGTACGAGACTGAATGATCTGGCCCTTCCTTACTGGATTATATTATTGATGCTAATACAATTATATTTCAATTTAGATGGTTTGTGTATTCTACCTATATTTACACTCCCTCATAGTTTGATCCTGTACAACACTAATTGTATTATAGTCAAAGTTTTTCTATTTCTCCTCCATTCCCCATCATAACTTCCTCCTTAGATTTTGCAAAGAAGTGTTAATATCCTAAAGAAAATGGACAGGGCAGTTATTTCAATGAGACATATCTTTTTAAATTATTATTATTTGTATTCTATGGACATAGCAAAAGTCTTCTATAGAGGCAAATACTACTTCTGTTAAAACAGCAGTCACTTCTGACATTGAACCATGTTCAGACATCCTCATGCTTTATGGCAATGCACATGCATGGGAGCAAAAAGAGAAGAAAAGTAAGAAGAATGAGATTTGGCCTGTTTGCTTCTTCAAAACTAAGATACCTCAATGACTTTCATCTTGTTCATACAGCAGCTGTGGGCTTAGTCCTACTCTAGAAATGTGTGGAAGAATCTCTTGAACTCCTCCAGAACCTTCCACTTAAGCACCATTGCAAAGTTCTGGAAGAATTTATGGATATGAAAAAAATGAATTTGATCTATCTTCTCCCATTGGAAAAGAAGATTTCTCCATTTTACCAGTAGTTCCAAAAAAAATCCCGTCTCTACATTCTATAATTTCTCAAAATAGAAGTTTGTTTTGAAAAATCATTTGAAAGTCCATTAACAGAGTTTTTACAGAAGACTTGAGAGAGAATGTATTTGCATCTAGAGATTATAGCTCAGTACATTATCACATTAAAATAAGGCATGACAATAATACCAGAATAATTTTTAGAGCCAAAATCTAAATTTGACCATGATTACGGAGAACCATAAATCCACAAGATTACTTCAAGAGATAGTTCTGGTGACAAGAGATTTCCTCATAATGTCCTCTTGACTTATACAAGTTAGACTGCCATAAACAGTACTTAAGACTTTTGGTTTACCTATCCTGATGCAAAAGACAGCAACATAAAGTATACAGAAATAAAACTTTCTGATAATACGCCATGATGAACTGCACTGACTGGAAAAACAGCAACTTGTTTCTGTATCAAAAGCCCTTTGTTGTTAAAAGCTGAACAAGGTTATTGTTAGTAACATTGTTTTGGTCTGTGTTCTGGAAGTGACATTATTTTGGATCTACCTCATTTCTTGATGTGGTGTATGAAACAGCAATGTTGTGGAGCACTGAGATAAGCCCTAAGGTCCTAAATAGCCACAGATTTCTAGCATTTGCTTAGCAATCACATTTCAATTCATAATACAGGCTTACTAAATAACAAAACAGAAGAGGTTACCACGAGAGTACAGTAGAGAAAGATTTGAAAAAACTGCAGTCATGTAAAATTTATTCATTATTTACCAAGGTCAGAACTGTGTCCACAGAATCCCAGAGCCATGTATCTGAGCAGGATAAAAAGTCAACATCAATGCTAGCTTGCCAAAGTGGTATTGCGGGTTTTTTTTTCCTAAACAGTTACTTACAGCAATGTATGACATAGAAAGAAGATAGGAATTTTAAACCTTAATCAGTCACTACATACTGTTGTCCTTTCTCACTACACCTGCTTTATTAGTTAATTTAAAACACTGTACAAAACTGATGTGGAATGATATGCTTTGTGTATGCCACTTAAGAGAAAGTTTGGATGTAGATACTATTTTATGCTTAAGGTCAGGTCTTCCCAAAATGCTGAAAGGTCATATCTTCTAAGGGATTTAATCGCTAATTAGATAATTTTTCAGTTGGAGTTCTGTGCAGAAATTTTTTGGATGATCTGGGCATCAGTCTTGTTAAGAGTAATGGCTGTTTTTTTAGTACCCACATATCTAAGGCCAGATTTTACAATTATTAGGCAACTCGCATACTGATCAGCTGCCACAAAGGTTTTCAGAACATGGCTATCTTGTTTAGATACTTCTGAAAATCAGTAGTTTTGGTACCTAAATTACTTCAGAAGCAGCTTTTGTAATTTATAATTTAAGATTCTGAAAATTTCGTCTTAAATATGCCACATGCTGTATACTTGAAACATTGGTCTGCAAAGCAGTAGACTATTTATCTGAGAAATTTTGACAGGAAGGTATAGGATCCAATAGCATTGCCAAATAACAGTTTTATTTTTCAAATATATAGTAAGCATGGGTTTTCCAGGAGCTTTTGCTGTGTGGACAGCTTTCAACAAAAAGTTTAGAAAGCTCCCAAAATGTTAAACTCTTGCTGAATTTCAAGACAAGGTAGTTTTTAATGATATATTAACCAGTTTAAGTGGGTTTTTTTCAAATTTTTCATATTGTGC
>WAAD01018187.1:19397-34814 GCA_013389945.1 Fregata magnificens | reverse complement strand
GGGGGGGGGGGGGTATTTTGCTTTTTGGCCCTTTTTTGGGAAGGGATTGGGGAGGGGGTTCGGGGTTGGAGCCCCCTCGGGAGTTGCAGCGCCGCTGTTGTGCACAAACCTGTGTCTTTTCCCTGCGTGCCCGAGCGCTGCCCCGGGGTTTATTAGCATCGCACAGCTAACGAGCGCGCTTCGTTAACGTGGTCACAGCAAAATGGCAGGAAGGAGACTCTCGGAGAGGCGCGGAGATAGTGGAAACAAGGTTTTCCTCCCCAAAGCAGGTTGCTCTTTGCCGCTCGCCTCCTTGCACGGCAGCAGCTTGCACCGTGCAACAAAACCATCGGGGCTCAGGGGCGCAAGTGGGGTGGGAGCATCTTTGCTCAGATACGAGCAGAAATTGAGGTGGATTTTTGGGGGTTTTTTATTCCGTAATTCTGCTTTTTTCCCCCCCTCCATGGGACCGGTGCCACCCGGTCCCGCCGCAACTTGCAGACGGGTGCCCTTGGCAGTGAAGCGTGGTCCGGCCGCCGGCTTTGATCCCCACGGCGCTGAAAGCGGTGACCCCGGGGACCGCCTCGTCCCTCCTCCTTTACGAGCCAAAGCTTCCTCGCCCTTGAAGTTGCTGGCAGGTGCCCTTCTCCGCTCCGGGGCCACACCATTTCCAAGGCAATAAAAAGAAAAGGAAAAAAAGAAATAAAAGAGGGGGGGACACCCTGAAGTGGAGGAGGAGGCGATGCTGGTGAATGGCTCCTGCGGAGCTTGTCCATGCTCCGGCGGCAGCGGCTCACAAAGAGGAGCCGCGGGAGGTTTGCTCGTGGTGGGAAAGCTCGGCCGGTCACGGTGCTTTTGCTGGGTCCCGGCGGAGGATTTGCAGCCGGTGCTGAGCTCTCGGTGGCTGCCGCGCTGGGTAGGGCACCGGACACCGAATCTGCTGCTCCAGTTCAGCCGAAACCGAAGCGCCGCGGGGTCTTGTGCTTGTTTTCCTTCCCAGCGACGCTGCAGGCAGGAAAAATACCTGGGGAAAGGCTTTTTCCACACGGCCAAAAATATTTCGGCAAATTTTGCGGCTTTATTTTAGCTTCGTTACTCTGCTCCCGGCGTGCAAGGGCGGCTGCAGCGGGGATGCTGCAGTGGGGATGCTGCAGCAGCTGGCTTGGTCGCAGGAGAAACTGCTGGGGATGTCCCACGCTTGTGGTGGCTGGACCCAGCTCATCTCGCAGCATCTTTCGAAGCTCACTTTCTCCTGGTGTTTTATTTTCCATGCGGATTTACAGGCCGGGGGGGGGAGAGGATTGCAGGGGTCTCGCTCCGTAGCAGGGAATGAACGTTGTATTAATATATAATTAATATTATATTAATATCAAGGGGATGCGCCCGAAGTGCATCCAGTCTGTGAATTAACCTGCGGGTGTTTCTCCTTCTCCCCAGGTTAGTGGGACAGAGCAGATCGTCATGAAGCACCCTGAGAGCCCACGTCCCTGAAACGCCCATCACCGCAGGCAGGACCCTCCGGAAACCACACAGGAAAAAAGATGAGGCTCTTCCGGAGACGCTACAGCCCCTTGAAGGTGGCTTTGGCGGGCGCCGTCTTCGTCATCTTCCTCTTCATCCTGCAGAAGGATGTGGGGAACAAGGACCCGAGCGAGGAACCCTGGTTGAAGAACATTGTCCAGGGGAAGGACCAAGTCCTCGACCTGATGCTGGGGGCGGTCAACAACATCCGAGACTCGATGCCGAAGCTGCAGATCGGAGCTCCGGTTCGGCAGGAGGAACCGCCGCCCAGCGCTCGCTCCTGCCTGCCCGGCGTCTACACGGCGGCGGAGCTTCGGCCGCTGATGGAGAGACCCCCCCAAGACCCCGGCAGCCCCGGAGCCGACGGCAAAGCCTTCAAGAAGGATCAATGGACGCCGGAGGAGACGAAGGAGAAGGAGCGAGGTTACGAGAAGCATTGCTTCAACGCCTTCGCCAGCGACCGCATCTCCCTCCAGCGAGCGCTGGGACCCGACAGCCGCCCGCCGGAGTAAGAGCCATTGCCCAAAGAGCCCGGCGGGTCCGATGCTCCCTCGATGGGGAAATAAAAGTGAATTGGGGATGGGATGTCACCGAGCGTTGACAGGGGATCGAACGGAGGGGGGGCTGAAAAAATACATATATTTATTATTATTATTTTTCCCTAATTTTTGTCCCCTTGGGGTTGGTTTTTAACAGCGATGGGCAAAAGCCAGCGGCGGCTCTTTGTGTCTCCGCGTACCTGCTCGCGGCCGGGTGGCTCCAACATCTCCCCCCCCTTCCCGTCCCTTCCCTCTTTTATTTCAGCCGGCTCCAGTAATCGGACTTTTTCTTTTCTTNCTGGGGAAGGCATGGGGGGGTATTTTGGGGTGGAAAAAAGGGCTTGAATAGGAGGTAGAAACCCAGGGCTGGTGTGGAAACTGCCCCCCCTCCGCACCCGCAGGCGATTATCTGTGCTTAGCAGGTGTAGCGGTGACAATGGGGGGGACACCGGGGCCGGGCGGGCGGCAGGAATGTGATTCACTTGACCGGCGGCGGGGGGAGAGGTAGAAATCAATTGAAATCAAAGCGATGACGAGCTGAGAGCCGCCGGGGCTGGGAGCTGCTCTCCTGCCGTGGGGTTTGGCGGGGACGAGGGGTGTTTTGTTTCTGTCATGCCCCCCGTCTTGCTTAAACCGCTGCTTTTCTCTCTCGGAGGTGCATCGACCAGAAATTCAAGCGATGCCCCCCCCTGCCCACCACCAGCGTCGTCATCGTCTTCCATAACGAGGCTTGGTCAACGCTGCTGCGGACGGTGTACAGCGTCCTGCACACCTCCCCGGCCCTCCTGCTGAAGGAGATCATCTTGGTGGACGATGCCAGCACGGATGGTGGGTGGGAGCCGCGGCGGGATGCGGGAGCCGCGGCGGGATGCGGGAGCCGCGGCGGGAGGCAGGGGACAGAGGGATGCAGGGGGAAGCCGAGCATCTTTCCATCCCCGGGAGCAGCGGTTCTGAGCCACTTGGAGGAGAAGCGGCTCATGCCGAGTCTCCGAGCATCCCGGAATGCATCTGGCAGTTCTTCCATGTTTTTTTGCATCCGCCTGGGAGCGCCGTCGGGGTTTTTTCCCTTCTCCAGCACTGCTGTTAACCCAGCCCTGGAGAAAAACAGGGCAATCCTCCCGCATCCTGCAAACACCTCACCCGCCTGCTGGCTTGCCCGCCAGGCTGCAATCCTCATTAGCTACACCCAGAGCCAATTAACGATGTGGTTCAGAGTCAGGGCGCTGGAGAGGAGCGGACTTTGCCATCGCCCCAGAGATAAACGCTCCCTTTCTGCGCACGGCATCTGCACGGGCTCCCAAGGAGCAGAAGCCTCTGGGTGGTGCAGGGGTTTATTGCCCGTGAGCTTGGCTCCTGCTGCGGTGGGGATGCCGGTCAGATGCTCATGAGACTTAGGGTCCCTTCCCAGGACGGATCTCTGGACGTCCCAGCTCTCGCTTGGCCATTCCCAGCTTTTGGTTTGGCTGCATCTGCCAAAGAAGGAGAGAAATCCCAATTTCCCAGGGTGACACATGTCCGCTCTCCCTTCCCTCAGTGACAACTCCTCCGCTCGGTCCCGGTGACGCTTTAGCCACAGGGCACGAGACCTTCTCACCCCGTCGTTCCTTTAATCCCTCTCTAGCGAGGGTTAGACAGGGTGGGCGGCCGGCTCCTTTGCAAAACCCACTTTCCTTAGCCAAAAACCCTCTTGGATTTTGGGGGAAAGGAGGCTCCGTGTCTCCCTGAGCCCGCGGCCGGATCCGAACCCGGGTGCGGGGTCCGAGCGGGAGCTCCTGCGAGGGGCAGGGGTGGGACGGGGGCAGCAGGGTGGGCTGGTGGGGCGCAGGAACCGGCATCTCCCCTCTCCGACGGAGCCGGTTGCTCTTTTCCCCCCGCCCCCAGACTACCTGAAGGATGAGCTGGATCGCTACGTGGAGCAGCTCCAGATCGTGCGAGTCGTGCGGCAGGAGGAGAGGAAAGGGCTGATCACGGCGCGGCTGCTGGGGGCCAGCGTGGCCAGCGGGGAGGTCCTGACCTTCCTGGATGCCCACTGTGAGTACCCACCACCTCCCGGGGGTCCCCAGGGAGCTGGGGGCAGGGTGAAGTTGTCTCCGCTCAATGGCCAACCCTTCCCTGTGTCCCAGGCGAGTGTTTTCACGGCTGGCTGGAGCCCCTCTTATCCCGCATCGCCGAAGAGCCCACGGCCGTCGTAAGCCCCGATATCGCCACCATTGATCTCAACACCTTCGAGTTCTCCAGGCCCGTCCAGAACGGCAAACAGCACAGCCGGGGCAACTTCGACTGGAGCCTGACTTTCGGCTGGGAGGCCGTCCCGCCCCGGGAGAGGCAGCGGAGGAAGGATGAGACCTTCCCCATCAAGTAAGCCATCGCGGCGGGGGGGATTTTTATCCACTTCGGAGCTGGTGTGATGGTGGCAAAGGTTGGATGAGCCCTGGGAACGCCGTGTCCGGACCCAAAGGCTGCAAAACGAACGGGCTGAGCGTGCGTGGCTGCTGCAGGGTGCTTAGGGAGGTGCGGCCAGGGGTGGCAAAGAGCTGGGTGCCCCGTGCTGGGAAACTGCCCCTTCTTCCAGTCGGTTTTGCTCCTTTTTCCAACAAACTGGGGTTTTCCCTGTTGGTTTTGGTGCCTCTGGGTGGGCGATGCTGTCCCATCCTTGTGGGATGCTTCTCTTGAGGGATCTCGGGTGGCTTGTGCCCGGGGCAGGATGCTCAGGCACGGTCAGAGCCATGGGGCTGCCAGAGGAGAAACCTCCCCTGGGGTTTGGCGAACGTGGAGCCATAAAGGACCTTTTGCAAAAACACCTTTGAAGTGCCTCCAGCCGTCCCTCCGCTCCTGCAAAATCTCTCATTAAGGGTTTCATCGCTGTCTTGTATCTTCTCGCTCTTGGATACCCAGCTACCTGGGCACAGGGTGGGCACCTGCGCTGGCACAGCAGCAAGAATATGTCACCTGTGGGTTGGACAGCACCGAAAACCCTATTTTTACCCCCTTATTTTCATGCAGAGAAACCCTGAGCGGGTTTTCCTGCTGCACTTCTGTCGGTGCCCCACGATAAGCCGGGTGCTCCCACCGGGAGATACCAGACACCCTGCCTGGCCCCGTCCGCATCCTGTCCCCTGGCCGGCGGCAGGGCTGGCTTTGTGCGGAGGTCACCCAGGAGACGTCCCCATCCCAATAAAGGTCCCTTTTACCGCGAGCCGGCGGTTTGGCTCCCGGCAGCGTCTCATCTCCGCTCGGCAGGAACGCAGCAGCTCAGTGAATCTTTTTTTTTTTTTTTTATTTTTCCTGAATAAAAGCAAGTTTCTGTTCCAGCCTCTTCTAAAGATCAGATGGAAAAGATTAGAGAAGCCGGAGGAGTGAATGGGGCGCCGGCCGCTGAGCTCTAATCTCCCCCATTCTTTTCGGCTGCAGGTTTTCGGTAACAATATCCCCCTTTTGCTTTGAGTCGAGAGCTGGTGGCGAGGCCCCTCGGTGTCACGCTGCCACCGCCGCCTCCGTCCCCTCCTGGCAGCCGGCTCCGGCCCCTCTGCCAAAGCCATCACATCTGGGGCACAGCTGGATGGGGCAGGGAGATGGGGGCCACAGCTGCAAAGTGCTCACACCCACCGTGAGGGCCGTGATGTCCCCAAAACTCAGACTTCTGCTTTTCTATTTTTATTTTAACCCAATTTTGCCCCCCTTCTCCCTCCCCCGTAGGTCCCCGACCTTCGCCGGCGGCCTCTTTGCCATCTCCAGGTCCTACTTCGAGCACATCGGCTCCTACGACGATCAGATGGAGATCTGGGGTGGCGAGAACGTGGAAATGTCCTTCAGGGTAAGGATGGGTCCGTGCCATCTTCAAAAGGCGTCTTCAGGGATGCTCCTTGTTGGGGGGCACGGGGGGGTTGGACCCCCGGCGTCTCAAGCGTTGCCTCCCCGTAGGTCTGGCAGTGCGGGGGTCAAGTCGAGATCATCCCTTGCTCCGTCGTGGGTCACGTCTTCCGCTCCAAGAGCCCCCACACCTTTCCCAAGGGCACCCAGGTCATCTCCAGGAACCAGGTCCGCCTGGCCGAGGTCTGGATGGACGACTACAAGGAGATCTTCTACAGGAGGAACCAGCAAGCTGCACAGATGGCCAGAGAGGTACCGGGCACACCGGCGGGCTTCTAGTTCTCCCGGGGGGTGCTGATCCTTCGGGAGCTCAAGCCTGAGCAGAGGGAGGAGGTGGGCTCAGCCTGGAGGTGGGGAAGCAAATGCAGGTGGAAAGATGGAGCCAAAAAGCGATTTCTTATTTTTTCTATTTGGCCATAATGTTTTCTAGTGGAAAACCATTTAATATTTTTTTTTTTTTAATTCCTTAAATTTTTTTTATTTTACAACACCAAAAAGTTGAGCTGTGATGCCAAAATGTCCCAGCCCTCTCAGTGAGCGGCCAGAGCCTGAGGGTACCTGCCAGGGACCAGGGATGTCTTGCAAGACCCCACCACCGGTCTCGGTCCTGGGCACACCATGACGGACGATGACAAAGCCGGGAGGACCCCTCAGCTCTGAGCCCCGGCTCGGGAGGGTTTTTTTGGTTTTTCCTTGCTGGCTTCGGAGGTTAGTTTAATTTTCTCACGTGACTTTGTCGATAGAAGACGTATGGTGACATTACAGACCGGCGCAAGCTGAGGGAGCAGCTCCACTGCAAGAACTTCACCTGGTACCTCCAGACCGTCTACCCAGAGATGTTCGTTCCCGACCTGACTCCAGCTTTTTACGGAGCGGTAAGTACGGGGGTGCCCGGAGCATCCCGCTGGGCTCAGTCCTTGGCTAGAAATAGCCACAGCAGTGAAGCCCCCAAAAGGTTGGGTTTGGGGGTTTTGTATTTAAACCAGCATGCTGGAGGGTTTTGGTGTGGCCGTGTCCATCACCACGTCCGTCACCGGCTGGCAGGGCTGGCTCGGGCTCTGGCTGACAGCGAAAGAGCTGGAATCCGGCAGAGCTGGTTTGGGGTGAGTTACGGGGTGGGGGACCCGCAGGGACGTGGCATTGGGTTAAATCGGGCAAAAGAGCTGAAAGCTTCCACGAGCACTGTGCCAGCATTGGCGTGCACGGGGTGGACTTGAAAAACGGAGCAGGGAACGGGCGGGATGCGGAGTGCCCCGAGGATGGAGCTGCCAAAAAAAGCCCCTCTCCTCCGAGATGGGTGTTGGGGTCTGCGTCCAACCCTCCTCGGCCGGGGCGATGTGAAAGCAGCCGCTGGATGCGGTGAGAGCCGGGCGCTGGCTTCCGTCCGGGTTTTAATTCACTTTTGTTTCCTGAAACCTCATCCCGGGCGGCTCTCACCTTTGACTCGCTGGGTCGGAGGCGTTGGTGTGGGCGTTCCTTGCGTCCTGGAAAGGACGAGGGACCCGGACACGGCGCCTAGTACCGGGATCGTGTTTGTACAGCGATAATTAAAGCGCCCCACAAAGCCCAAACCCAAGGCGGGTCCCTACCCTGGAACCTCGGAGCCCAGCTCACCCCCCTGCCCCTTTTTCCCCACCCCCCCCAGATAAAAAACAAGGGCACCAAGAGCTGCCTGGACGTCGGTGAGAACAACCATGGTGGGAAACCGCTCATCATGTATCCCTGCCACGGGATGGGGGGCAACCAGGTGGGCACCCATCAACCCCCGGCATTTCCCCCTCCTGCAACCCCCCTGTTTTTCCCCTGGGGGTTACTTTCTCAGGGCACAGCAGCATGATGTCCCCTCTCTGGTCTCGCCCCCCCCAGTATTTTGAGTACACGAGCCAGCGAGAGCTGCGGCACAACATCGGGAAGGAGCTCTGCCTGCGGGCGGGCTCGGGCTTGGCCGAGCTGGGTGACTGCCAGTACAGAGGGAAGCCCGGCCGGGTGCCAGCCAGCGAGGAGTGGGACCTGGTGCAGGTGAGGAGATGCATCTCCATCCCAGGAATCACCCAAGGCCATGGTGGCATCGTCCCCACCACGATGATGCTGCTTCGCTCCCGCTTGCCCTCAGTCCTTTCTTCATCCCACCGGTATCACTGAGCTGGTGCTGTCTTTATTTTTCGGCAGGACCGGCTGATTAAAAACCCAGCCTCCGGTACATGCTTGACGGCACGAGGGAAGCACCCGGCGATGGTTCCCTGCAACCCAGCGGACTCCCACCAGCTCTGGTCCTTCACCTAGGTGGGGAACAGAGCGGCCCAAGCCCTTGGCCATCCCCAACCACGCTCAGGAAACCAGAATCCAAAAAAACTTCCCCCCCACCTTTTTTTTTTTTTATTTAAGAAACGAAAGCCTTAAATATGCTGCATTTCACGGTTGCCTTGAACTCAGTCCCGTGCCTTTGGAGCGGGGAAGCCCGGGGAGCCGAGCTCAGCCGGCGGTACCCCACAGAGCCCAAAACCCAGCAGCCGTAGAGATGCCTGAGGATGCTCTTCGGTACCCGGCTGCTGCTCATCTTTCCCCCCCGCCCCGGCTCCAGCCAGAGACTCTTAAATTCACATCGGGCATTTAAAAACGCGGCCGTGTCGCCCCAGACGTGAAAGCTGGGTGGGAAACTCCTTCCAGCGAGGAAGAGGACGGTGACCGGCCGTGCGGCTCATCCCCCGGCAAGGTGGATCGTGGTTTGTGGCAACCCTGTGCGGGCGAGGGAATCCCCCCCAGTACTGCCAGGGGCTGCCAGGATCCGGCCCTCGCCCGCCGTGGCACTGCAAGCATCATGCATCGCTGCTGCTGGGATGGGAGAAGTTGGGCTGTCCTGCCTTAGATATATCAGGCTTGATTTTGGGGGGGAAGTTAGATTATTTTTTATTATTACTATTATATGATGATGATTCCTGGGTGTGATTCTGCTCGTCTTCGTGCTGATCTGGAGAGGGGTTTTCCCCGGATGGCACAGCTCAAACGCACCACGGCGTCCTCCCGGAGAGGCTCTTGCCAGCGCCCGGGCGCAAGATCTCCTCCCTCCCCTGGTTTTCTTCAAGCCCGACTACTGTAGCTGCCACTTTGGTTGCCATTTCATTTATAGTGGGGAGGAAAACCCCTCCTGGAAGTGGTGTGGGGGTGGGAGAACCTGTCTTTGGATACACGACCTCAAATAAAGAGATGATTTATTTTACAGACATCTTGTCTCCGGTTTCCTCCGAGCTCCCACCCCTCCTCTGATTTAATTTCCCTCCCTTTTCTTGCCCTGGAAATTCCCTTTTGCGGCCCTTTTGCAATGAGGTGTCGCGTTTGGCGTTGGTTCAAATTTGGGTTGGGTTGTCCCCGTGCCGGGGCAGAGGCTTTGCTGCTGTCCCTCCCTGTGTTCCCTTCTGTGCTGATAAAACAAATAGGTGACTATAGGGAGACCATTTTGCCCATGAAATCTCGTGTTTTCCTTAGAGATAAGAGCAGAAATGCAGCAGGTGCTTTTTTTCTTTCCCTTTTTTTTTTTAACTGGGTGAACCGATACTCACCGCTATCACAAATGCTGTTCTCCAGCGACCGCTCCATCAGCGGAGCGAAAACCTCGATGCCGCAGGTTCACCTCCCCGAACGGCCTCAATTTCTTTTTAAAGGGGGGAAAAAATAAAACTGTTTTGGCCAGAAATCAGATTTTTATTACAAACCATATTAGTGTTTCACTTAACCTTAAAATAATGCCCGGTGGAGGTCACGTCCGGTCCCTGCTCCAGTGCTGACTGTCCTGGGTGGGGTGGGTTTTTTTGGAGGGGGTGAAGGTCTTGCCCTGCATTTGCCTCGATTTCCCCATCCCGGGGGCGATGCGGGAACCGTTCGTGTGTTGGATAAAACTCCTGGAGGCATCCCAGGGATAAATGTGATGCGAGAGCCACAGCCGGAGCATCCGCGGGGCTTGAGACCGGGAGAAACTCATGACAACGTTGCCCAAGATGTGCAGAAGAGGACGATGCAAGAGCCGGGCATCGTCTCCCCGGGGATTTGGGCTGCCTGTCCAAAGCCGAGGGAGACTTGGGGTGCACCCAGGGTTTTTCGGCCCTGACCTTTGGGGCCATGTGTGTTTTGGAAGAGGGACCAAGGCTGCTCGATAGGGCCACGTCACCTGGTTTTCTTCCCAGCCCTCCTTCTCCATCCCCTTTAAAGCCTCCGGCAGCGCAGCCTCGGCCGCAGACAAAGTGCCGCCGTGGTCCGGGATGATGCTGCAGCTCGTGCTCCTCGCCGCCCTCGCCCTCTGCGGTGCGTCCTCCGCGGGAAGCCGTCGGCCTCGTTAGCTAGTGACGACCCACCCCCGGTTGCGATTCACGCCCCCCCCCATCCTCTCTCCTGCAGGACGCTGCTCTGAGCAGGATCTCGATGGGGTGCAACGGGTGGTCGGTGGGACCGAGGCGCGTTCGCACGCCTGGCCCTCCCAGGTGGGTCCTTCCTGGGGTCAGCCAGTAATCCCGCGGGGGTCTCATCGCCCTGAGACCACGCAGTGAGACCCCCGCCATGTCTCGCATCGCCCCCTCCCCAGATCTCCCTCCAGTATTACAAACAAGGCAGCTGGAAGCACACCTGCGGAGGGTCCCTCATCCAGACAAACTGGGTGATGACGGCAGCCCATTGCGTGGATCGGTGAGCGGGCACGGGGACCCCACTTTCCTTTCCCGCAAAAGCTGTTTTCCACCAAAAACCTCTCCGAGGGGAAATTTTGGCTGCCCCAGCCCAGAGAGCAACGGTGCTGTAAGGTCTTTGCTGGTCCTCCATTAAGGGGTTACATGGACAATCTCTGGGAGCATCTTCTTGCACTGATCCTTTCCATACCAGCTCACTATTAAAATAATAATAATGTATGGCCTGATCCTGTGGTTTTTCGCCTTCCCGGCAGTAACCTGAAATTCCGCGTCGTGGCCGGTGATCACAACCTCTCCGTGAAAGAAGGCAGCGAGCAGATCTTCAGCGTGAGCAAGATCATCATCCATCCCTACTGGAACAGCAACAACGTCGCCGGCGGGTAACGCACGTGGGGATTTGGGGGCGCAGCGTTGCTGGGAATGGGGAGGGGGGGGTCCTTGCAACATCCTCTCCCTCCTCTCGCCAGCTACGACATCGCCCTGATCCGCCTGTCCGGCCATGCGACCCTGAACAGCTACGTGCAGCTGGCGGTCCTGCCCCAGGAGGGGTCCGTCCTGCCCAACAACTACCCCTGCTACATCACAGGCTGGGGTCTCACCCGCAGTGAGTGCCGACGGGTCGCCCCGGCCCCAAATCACCCAAAAAACATGGGAAACGTGGGGAGCTGAATGATATTTTTAAGCCCTTTGAGGTCCCAGGAGGCATCACACAGGGCTTCGCTCCAGGCACGGAGATGCCCAACGTTGGGTGGGGTCGTGCCAAGGTTTGGGGGGGATTTTATGCGAGAAAAGGGGCTCACTGACGGCTACGGGCTCTGCTTTGGTGAGGGGGGTTTTGCCGAGTCTCGCAGGTCTTTGCCGGCGCGGCGTTAACCGGCGCTTGGTTGCATGCAGCCAACGGGCAGCTCTCCAGCGTCCTGCTGCAGGCGTACCTGCCCGTGGTGGACTACCAGATCTGCTCCAGCTCCTCCTACTGGGGCTCCACCGTCAAGCCCACCATGGTCTGCGCCGGCGGTGATGGCATGCGATCCGGCTGCCAGGTACAGCCCGAGCACCCCACTTTCCCCCCTGCATCCCACCGCCATCCCCATTCCTCCCATCTCATACGGGTTCCTGGGTCCGGCAGGGCGATTCGGGCGGTCCCCTGCACTGCGCGGTGAACGGGCAGTACCAGGTCCACGGCGTCACCAGCTTCGTCTCCAGTCTGGGCTGCAACGTCGAGCACAAACCCACCGTCTTCACCCGCGTCTCTGCCTACATCTCCTGGATGGCGAATGTAAGGCGACGGCGGGGATCGGGCGGCCGGGGGCTGAGACCTGGCGCTATCATTGCACCGATGCACCGGCTCTATCCCTGCTCGGCTCAACCATTGCCTTTCTTCTCCTTCCAGGTGATGGCCCAGAACTGAGCGGTGGCAGACGAGCCTGGTCCCCGGCTCGGGCAATGGACATCATCTTCCCCCACGTTTCGGTCAGAGGGGTTTAAAACCCATAGGTGGTGTCAATAAAATCTGTTCCTCTCTCCGGCGTGCCGGTGGATGCTTTGCCCCGCAGCCCGGCAACCCTTTCTCCTCCAAGCCTCAGCATCCTTTTCCCCTCCCATATTCCAGAGCATCCCTTCGGCCGCATCCCTCCTCTTCTTTGCACCTTAGGAAAGAGCCATGCGGAAAAGCAACCGGCGCTGTGCTCTTGAGGCAGCCAGAGGTTCTTGGGATAATGGGAAAGGGGAAAATGTTGCAAATCCCCCCCATGGGCAGCGACGCAGCTCCTTGGGGATGCAGGGGGAATAAGGGGGGATCCAGTCGGGATTTTTCCCTGCCACTAGCTCCATTTCTCTTCCAAAACCGATCTCCTTTGCAATGAGAGATGTTGGATTTGGTGGCGGTCAACGCCTCGCCCTGCAGCTGCATCCCGGAGGAGCCAACCGTGCCACAACCCCACCTGGCATGGGAATAAGAAAAACCCAGCACCAAAATTGCACCAAAAGCCAAATTTAAACCCCAAACCAGATGCTTGTGGAAGAATTAAGAGGCGGGTGCAGGTTCCCCATCATCCGTTTGGCCACCCATGTCACTGGGTGCACGGGGGAGCCTTTCCGGGGGAGAGCGCGGTGGGGGGTGCCCGGGTGCTCGGCGGATGCCGGCAGCTGCCTTGCCTCGAACTTCCTCCGTAGCAAACATCAAACCGCAGTGCACCACTGCGAGCAGGAACCGAGCTGCAGCCATGGCAGAGGGCAAGAGTGGGGGAGCCGGGCTCTTCGCCAAGCAGGTCCAGAAACGATTCAGCCGGGCGCAGGAGAAGGTATGGCGCGATGCCCGCCTGCGACGCCCAGCCCCCAAATCTCTTATTTTATTTTACGCTTTAATTTTTTTCCACTGTGGCGTTGAGGGGGTGGCACAATGGGCATTTCTCAGCACCCATGGGTGCTCATAGGGTGTTAATTTGAGCGCTTTTGGGTCAACGTCATCGTTGCTCCAAGGCTTTGGGCGTGACGGCATCTCCCCAAAGTCCCCCAAGCTGCTTTGGCAGCCGCTGGGTTCTCTAGAAGTGAGATTTTTCCACCCAAAACGCCTTCCGGAGGTTACGGGGGGACCGTGCGTTGCTGGCATGGGGTCCCTCGGGCTGGACGGAGGTGACAGTCCCCAGCGGGACCCGGTGTGGGGATGGTCCCAGGAATCCTGGCGTAGCCTGCACCGGCCGCGCAGGAAGTGAGGGGGAAGGGCTCCGGAAGCGGGCAGAAACGGGGCAATTCTCGGCTGTTTTGGGGCGGTTCGGGGGCGTCTCTTTCCCTTTCTCGCCCCAAAAAAGCAGGCAGTGACTCCCATTTTGGGGGCGATGCGAAGGCCCCCCCCACCAAAGCCACACGCTCTTGGGTTTCCTGGCTGGGGCTCGGTGCTAAATTCAGCTGCCCCGCGGCTGTATCAGCCCGGGCCAGGCTCCAGCTGCTTCCTGGGGGGGATCAAACTCTTCCTGGACACCCCAAAGCTCCCTCTCGTGCGGCCCCAGCCTCGCCACGCTCCTGCAATGGTGGCTCCGGAGGCAGCCTTCGGCCACAGACCATCCTCATCCTTCTCACGGTGTCACCGGTGCCCGGCAAGGCAGCACCCAGGGCTTCACCTGCACCCATAGTCACGTGCATGGATGTTTTGGGGTACATAGGGCTGCACTTATAGGGTTTTATAGGGTAGGGTGATGGGTTAGCACCCTAAAATCCACCATTTTCCTCTAAAAAATAAAAGCACCAAGGGATGCACGGAAATTTTGTATCCCCCATCCAAATCCCTGCTCGGCATCAGCTCTGCCGGATCCTCAACATTCCCCAAGAGGGACTTTCGCCGGGGCCGACCCCGCTCCCCGCCGGGAGGTAGAGCCTGGTGGGCAGCGCCGAGCTCGGGGCTGACGGCTTTTCCCCCGTCTCCATCTCTCTCCATTCCAGGTTTTGCAGAAATTGGGCAAAACGGTGGAAACCAAAGATGAGCAGTTTGAGCAAAGCGCGTACAACTTCCAGCTGCAGCAGGTCACACCGGGGAGTGGGGAAGGGGGGGGACGGGGACACCCCTACACCATCCCGTGGCCCCGCTGCCTCCCGGCGTCCCTTTGTCCCCTCTGGGCTCGTGGAAATCACCACGAGCCCTCGGGGACGGCCCTGACCTGTCCCCTCGCCGCGTTGCTTTGCAGAACGAAGGCAATAAACTCTACAAAGACCTCAAGGCTTTCCTTGGCGCGGTGAAAGGTACGGCACCCCCTCCCCGTAAATACGCCGGGAAAACCCCGTGGGTACCACGGAGGAGCCGGGAGGGGGTTGAGCATCGCTACATTTTCTTACCCAGGATAATAAATAATAATAAATAATTTAAAATCAACATTAATAAAAAATAATAACTAATAATAATTAATAATAAATAATATTTTTTTATCCCCTGGCGGGGCTGCAGTGATGCACGAGAGCTCCCGGAAAGTGGCCGAAACGCTGCAGGAGATTTACAGCACCGACTGGGACGGTCACGAGGAGCTGAAAGCCATCGCCGACGTGAGCCCCTTGACTTGCCCCCGCTGCGCCCAAGGGTCCCCTTCGAGCATCGGGGGGGCCGGCGAGCTGATCCAGGGGGGTCCCTTGGGATGCAGCCCAGCGTGTATGGCCAGAGGGGAGGCTGGGGGGGGAGCCGGGCGTTATACCCCCTGTCCCCCCTTTTTCCACCCCGCAGAGCAATGATCTCCTGTGGGATGACTACGAGGCGAAGCTGGCCGACCAAGCCCTGCGGTTGATGGAGAACTACCTGGCTCAGTTTGGGGACTTTAAGGTACCCGCCACGTGCGGTGTCGGGGCGGGGCGGGGGGCCGGATCCTGGCTCACCTTGCCGCCCCGTGCAGGAGCGCATCGCCAAGCGGGGCCGTAAGCTGGTGGACTACGACAGCGCCCGGCATCATCTGGAAGCTCTGCAAAGCGCCAAGAAGAAGGATGAGACAAAAATTGCCAAGGTCGAGCCTCCCGCAGGACCCCCGCCTGGTGCAGCCCCCCATGTCCCGGCCGTGCCGGCAAAGCCACAGCCCCCCCTTCCCTCCTCGCAGGCTGAGGAGGAGTTTAATAAAGCCCAAGCGGTGTTTGAAGACCTGAACAGGGACCTTCGGGAGGAGCTGCCGGTTCTGTATGGCAGGTACCGGAGGTGTCGTGGGGACTGGGGGACATCACAGGGGCTTGGGGATGTCGCAGACCCTGGGGGACACTGCAGGGCTGAGGGACAATGCAGGGCTGGGGGACATCGCAGGGGTTGGGGGTGTCGCAGGGGCTGGGGAACATCACAGGGCTGGGGAACATCGAAGGGCTGGGGGACATCC
>WAAD01018183.1:4095-28434 GCA_013389945.1 Fregata magnificens | reverse complement strand
TCCAGAGAGGCATAAAGGCCCAGCTCTATGAGAAATTAACCATCTAACGTTCATTACCATCACTTGGAGTTAGGCATCCAATGAAAGTTAATTGCTCTTTAACACCTTTGTGGATGTAACATCTTTAAGCATCACTTAAAATTCAACAGAACAAAAAGAACAGGAGCACTGCCCAGAAAGAAAAGCAGTATAATGCTGAACTGTTGTGAAGGAGAAATGACTCTCATGAAGTTAGCCAAGGAAAACTGCAAAGCAAGTAGAGCTTCACTGATACTGTCATGGAAAATATTTCTCTTTTCCTAAAGCCCCCAAGACAACTGGCTTACACTATTATAGAAACTATATAGAAAAAGGTTAAGACTACAGCAACTCTGGAAACTATAGGAGCTTGCAAATACTGCATTAAATGAAAAAGCAGCAGTGTGTTGACAAGTCTTCAATGAAGTTATTGCAGCAGGAGCACAGAGGTACTCCTTTATCAGCCTTGTGATACTGCCTTTATACTCCTGCTTTAAAAGCTGGCTAACTTCAATAAAAGCTGTTGTAGCATGAGAGTTTGCAGCAGCTGAAAAATGGGCACAGGTAAATAAGAACGGGAAAATATGAGCTAGGTGAGATGGTATTTTAGCAGATCTGAGAAGTTACTAATGCTGTTGCAAAAAATGTTCTCTTTTAAAGATTTCTGTAAATATGCAGCCAATGAATTAATGTTAAGTACCCGCAGCAGCACTCAAAAATGCAGAGCAGATTTTGAACAAACCAGTAGACGTTTGGCTTGCACCATGTATGACTTCCAAGATGCAGCTCTTACCATTGACTGCATTCTTGCACAAAATGTCAGATATAGTGTTGTCTTAGGAAAAAAAAAAATCCAGAATATGTTAGTAAGTTATATAAGGCAATCACAGGACCACATGCTATTATTTATTCAGGTATGCAAGTCTTGCTGTACATCCACACAAAGAAGGAGGACATAAAGTACAGTGATGTCTTAACAGAAGTCTTGACCATCAAACATTTGGACAGGATGTAGGCAGAGTTGATGCGCCAAGCAAGTCTTCATTACTGATTAGCCTCATCACCAAATATTTAGACTATTAGAGATGTAGAGTTTGTCAAGGTTTTCAACCTTGTATTTAGCTCGTCTTATCTGCCATAAAGGAACAATCAAGTTGTGGTGGGTTGACCCTCACCAGCATCTAAGCATTCACGCTGCTGTTCACTCACTTGCCCACCCCAGTGCAATGGGGAAGGGAACAGGAAGAGAAAAAGTGAGAAAACTCATGGGTCCAGATAGAGGCAGTTTAATAAGTGATGCTGTGCAAGCACTGTTCAGCAATAGCCATAATGTTGGTGTTAGCAGTGCTGTTCTAGCCACAAATCCAAAACACAGCACTGTACAGGCTGTTATGAAGAAAGTTAACTCCATTTCAGCCAGACCCAGAACACAAGTATAAATATTTCCTTTCTTTTCTTCCTTCTCAGGACCAGGACTTGCATTCATTGCTTACCCTAAAGCTGTTACCATGATGCCTCTTTCTCCTCTGTGGGCAACTCTGTTCTTCATGATGCTCATATTCCTTGGATTAGATAGTCAGGTATGAAACATACGCTACTTAAATATTTTGTCAGATTCCCTAGCATGTGTATATCAGCATCCTTGATGTAAACAGCATCTAACCTGATGAAAGAATGAACTCTAACCCTAATTCCTTACTTAAAACCATTGAATCAAGTTCCTTATTTTAAATCTTAATGGAGATTCCTTTATGCTTTACTGTCAACACTGATTCAGCCTGACTATAGCTTTCATTATTAACATGGAAATCAGCTTGAACTTAAATATGGGTGATTAAAATGCACAGTTCAGTAAAATAGCAATGTGTCTTCTTTTCCCATTTTTAAAGCACTTTGCAATGAATTTTGAAACTGAATATCAGATAGTGATAATGTAAGTTCCTGTGGTGTACTTATACTTCAAGATACCATAGCAAGAAATTTGTAGTCATATTCTGCAGCAAAGTGACAGCATAGAAGTTGTCCTTCCTATGTGACCATAAAAATTGTGAAAGCTGTTTGATGAAAAATGTAAAGTAGCTGGCATCTTTAGCATGCAGCTCAGCTCATGGCATGATTTGATTCAGAAAGTTTATGATTGTATACTGTAGAATAAAGCTCTTCAGTGCTTATTTTGCATGACATTTCCAATCATTAAACTTAACATTTTAATAACTGCTCTTTTTCGTGATCAAACAAATTTTTTTTAAAGTCTTTTAAAGCCTCTTGCTTTCTGTTGATTTTTAAAGTTAGTAAGAATGTTCCTTCCCTCCTTCATTAGACATGCTTAGCTTGAGCACTTAATAGCTTTGTCAAACTTCTCTCTTCTGTAAAACAGAGAGAACTTCTACAAAAAACCTGCTGCAGTTCTTTTAGCAGTGCTTGAAGGTGCATAGCACTGCATAACATTCCTTTGAGTGACAAAAGTGCAGGATGCTTAAGAGTGAAATTCTGCTGCAGTCCTATGAACATTGTTTAAGTCCCATTCAAGCCACATTTGAAAGATATAACTTTTATGTAATCCATCTGCTACAAGGCAAATACATTCTGAGATAATATTAGTGGATTCAACTATTTGAATTTGGTGGTGGACTGGAAATCTATAGCTTTGGACTTTTTAATTCTGAAATGATGTTCCTCTCAGTTTGAGCTTCTGCTTATAGAGTGTCCTCAGGGATCATTCAGTCTCTATGATGAGAACATATAAGGATATTTGAAGTGTTTGGTAGCAAAGCCAAATCCCAACAGCGGATGAGAGATATTTCATTTTTACTTTCCTATCGTTTGTTCTAGTTTGTGTGTGTTGAAAGCCTTGTGACAGCTGTTGTAGATATGTACCCAAAGATTTTCCGAAGGGGCTACAGAAGAGAACTGTTGATTCTCAGCCTTTCCATTGTGTCGTACTTCATTGGCCTAATAATGTTAACTGAGGTAAGATGTGCTTTGTTGTACTACTGCAGAAAAAGGGAAATGGGTTTCTGTTTATAATCGTAACGGACAAAATGCAAGAACATTTGCCATAGACAAATTTCACTGTGAGGAATATGACTACAAAATACTTGAGAGACTGTTCTCAACTACTGTGTAACATTTGAAATGTGAAATGTATCCTCGGTTTTTCAGTTGATGTTAGGAGATATTTTAATCAAAGTTACATAGCCAAGAAAATTCTATCTGCTTTGCACCAGCCAACCAGATATACTGATTGTGGTTTCTGCTTACTTACTCTGGGCAGAGCAGTCTGAAAACAACTACATTTTGGATGAATAGATCAATGAAGAAGATGAAGTAAAGTGAAAATAGAAAAATAAAACATCTTTGATTATTATATTACCAGGCCAGGTCAATCAATACAGCCAATCTCTGAGCAGAAATTGCTTTGGTAAGAGTAAAAAAAAAAAAAAAAAATAAAAGGGAAAAAAATTTTCAAACAAACTAGGGTGTTTGCTTTGGGATGTTCTAAACTAAAAAATTCTGAGGGTGTCAGTCTGTCCCATCAGCTCATGATACAACACGTCTGGCACTACTGTGTTTGGTACCCAGGTTGGGGAGAGACTCTGGGACCCTTTGGCACTTGGTGGGAGGTTAGTCTTGCTGCTCAGTGCTTGCTTTACAGAGTGAGTTGTATCAACACTCTTCCTCTCCTTCACTTTACCCTCTCAAGAGAGGAAGAAGAGGGGCCACACTCTCCTCTGCCCATGTTCTTCTGCTTGCTGGGCCATTAGAGCCTCCCTGTACGAGGGAGGGAGGCAAAGAAAAAAGTTGCAGGTCTGAGGAGCTGTAGAATTAAATGTCTGAGGAATGTTTGTCTGAGGAAGCCTGGCTGTGTTAACTGTGAAGGACCACAATGTGTCTTTGTTGTGCATCAATCTCAGGCAGGGTTTCCCAGTGAAGCAGCCTCCCAGGGCTTCATGAACTCATCTGGGGTCACTTAAATTCCCTCTACAGAGATCCACAGTCCTTAGACTATGTGCTTTTCAAATTGCTTTGTTACTGAAAATGAGCAAATTTCACCCCCAAAAAGGTGTTAGGCAATTGTAAGCATGTTAGTCTCTTGTCCTCAGTATGTAAGTTTTTACAATGAATAGAATAAATCAACAAATCAAAATATATTAGCTTTAGGTACTCTTTCAAGGAAAGAATAACCAAAGATGAGGAGGAAAGTGGAGCTAGGACAAAATGAAATTTTTATTTTTTTTTTTTTAGTGACAGTTTGTGCCAGACTAATCAGGTATCTTTCTCTGATAAGAGACATGACACTGTATGAAGCAAATGCAGTTAAGCAGAAGTTTTATATACTTCAGTGAAGGAATTGAAAATTCACAAGAAAAATTATTAATTTTTTTCAAAAGAAAAGGACTGGTAGAAGTAACTGGACAAAGAGAAGATGACTGTTGGTGTTAAAAGAGACAGGGGCTGAAATGAGATTCTTAGTGAAGTTACACAGACAGCGCTTGGTAGCAATTTTATCTAGTATCTGTAGTTGACTTGCTATGGAAACAAGTCACATATAGTCATTGGCTACATGAGACTAGCTCCCTGGCAATGTATTCCTTCTTCATTTTAATTTTTGAACCTATTGGCAAATTTCAGTCAATTTAACAGAAGTTTCAAAGATAAGTTCTTTTTCATGGAAGTTCAGAGTTCAGGAAATTTGGCAGCCAGACAAAGAAGTCCTAGAAGTGTCCTTATTGTTCAAACTAACAAAGCATGAGTTCAGTCTTTATTAAAAACCAGAAAATTCAGAAAAAAGCTGTAGCCTAATGACGTCATGAAGCTTAAGGGCTCACAGTCATCTATAAGATTTAAGTCCAAATCAGGCTTTATTAACTCTGATGTTCCTGGGTCACAGATGAAGGCATAATGATAGGGAAGGACTGGACGACTGGAGTATTAAAGATGGGGTAGACTACAGTAGCACAAGGTATAAGGTCATCCATATAGTAGTAAACATTTCTATTAGGCATTGAAAATGATTAGGAGAGAGAAATATCTGGATGTGAAACTAAGCACTACAAATGTGCTGTTAGACATAAAACTATGTTTCTTAGATGTTTTGGGAAGGTATTTCCAATTGAGAGATGGGAATAGTCCCATGACTAGACAAGGTAATATTCCCACTGAAATATTATGTATGACTCTGGATACTTGTATTCAGACTGCAAAGCAAGAGCAGTGAGGATGATCCCAGGAGTATAGAGCTGATTTTACCAGAAACTAGCAAAATGATGATAATATTAGCAGGGGTGTATGATTGCTTTCTGTAAGTACATCATAGATGTAACAGTGAGTATAAACATGAACTATTTCTGCAAAAAGAATGGCTCCTTTTCCCTCATCCCCAATCCAGGGTGTATAAGTTGGCCATGAATAATTAGGCTGAAAATTAAGAAAGGATTTGTATCCATCAGAACAGTGAGGTTCTAGAAGTTTTTTCAAGAAAAGAGTTCTGGCTTTAAACCGGAATTCACATTGTCAATTAGTTTATGAAAGGTATTATGTGACATAGTTCTTTGTGAGAACAGAGCAATTGCAACTGATTGATTAAGAATTCCTTCCAGATGTGTGCCCCTATAAGTTGAGTATTGGAGCAGAGCAACCTTATAGGGACCAATTTGCCTGTAATCATCCTTACCCTCAGTAAGATAAATTGTCTTTTCTATGTAAAATGCAGAAATTTTGGAATAATTCCTCCCACCATGCAAGTGTTAAGAAGAACACTGAGAGGTACATTATTGAGATGTAGAGGCTAAAAAAATATAAGCATGAAGAGTGAAGAGGAAGCACGTTCTCCAAAATGACAGGAATATTCTTGCAGGAGTTTTGCAGAGTTGTGTTCCTTGCATTGTGTTGTCTTAGTTGGTTGATCTCTAAGTTTCCAGTTTGCTCAGATACTTGCTGAACCTCACAGTGAGCTCTTTGCAGTAAAGATGTTCACTTGTGAGATCGTGGGAAGCAGTCAGCTAGCAGAGCTGATTAAAGCAGCGTAGCTAATAATCAAAAAAGCATCTGCATTAGGAGAAAAAAAAAATCTCATTTAATTTAAAAAAATTCACTTCAGTATTTGCGTTCTGGTCTGGGAGGGCTGGTGATGAATGGAGTTAAATCCAGTTGTCGGCCAGTCACAAGTGGTGTTCCCCAGGGCTCAGTTCTGGGCCCGGTTTTGTTTAACGTCTTCATCAATGATCTGGATGAGGGGGTTGAGTGCACGCTCAGCAAGTTTGCAGATGACACCAAGCTGGGTGGGAGTGTCAACCTGCTCGAGGGTAGGAAGGCTCTACAGAGGGATCTGGACAGGCTGGATCGATGGGCCGAGGCCAACTGTATGAGGTTTAACAAGGCCAAGTGCCAGGTCCTGCACTTTGGTCACAACAACCCCATGCAACGCTACAGGCTTGGGGAAGAGTGGCTGGAAAGCTGCCCGGCGGAAAAGGACCTGGGGGTGCTGGTCGACAGCCGGCTGAACATGAGCTGGCAGTGTGCCCAGATGGCCAAGAAGGCCAACAGCATCCTGGCTTGTATCAGGAATAGTGTGGCCAGCAGGACTAGGGAAGTGATCATGCCCCTGTACTCGGCACTGGTGAGGTGGCACCTTGAATACTGTGTTCAGTTTTGGGCCCCTCACTACAAGAAGGACACTGAGGTGCTGGAGCGTGTCCAAAGAAGGGCAACGAAGCTGGTGAAGGGTCTAGAAAACAAGTCTTATGAGGAGCGGCTGAGGGAACTGGGGCTGTTTAGCTTGGAGAAGAGGAGGCTAAGGGGAGACCTTATCGCTCTCTACGACTACCTGAAAGGAGGTTGTAGTGAAGCGGGTGTTGGACTCTTCTCGCAAGAAACTCGTGATAGGACAAGAGGAAATGACCTCAAGTTGCATCAAGGGAGGTTTAAATTGAATATCAGGAAAGATTTCTTTACTGAAAGAGTGGTTAAACATTGGAACAGGCTGCCCAGAGAGGTGGTGGAGTCATCATCCCTGGAGGCATTCAAAAAAGGTGTAGATGTGGCACTCCAGGGCCTGGTTTAGGAGGCATGGTGGTGTTTGGTTGATGGTTGGACTTGATGATTTTAGAGGTCTTTTCCAACCTTAAAGATTCTATGATTCTATATGTGGAATATATATATCCACATACAACTTTTTACTCAAGAGAAACCTTAAAGGACAGAGAAACACTTTTTTCTCAGTATCACTAGAGAGACATAAGTTATTACTGAGACATGTGACTTATTTACATCATCAACTAGGCAATCTAAGTAGCTGTGATCCAATGAAGAAATGACACACTGGTAGAGAACGCTCCATTCCATGGTACTTCAGTAAGGCATCAAAGCATTATGCATGAGTGAGACTTCCAAGGGTAAATATATCATAGAATCATAGAATCATAAGATGGTTTGGGTTGGAAGGGACCTTAAAGATCATCTAGTTCCAACCCTCCTGACATGGTCAGGGACACCTTCCGCTAGACCAGGTTGCTCAAAGCCTCATCCAGCCTGGCCTTGAACACTTCCAGGGATGGGGCATCCACAACTTCTCTGGGCAACCTGTTCCAGTGCCTCACCACCCTCACAGTGAAGAATTTCTTCCTTACATCTAATCTAAATCTATGCTCTTTCAGTTTAAAGCCATTACTCCTTGTCCTATCACTACATGCCCTTGTAAAAAGTCCTTCTCCAGCATTCTTGCAGGCCCCCTTCAGGTACTGGAAGGCTGCTATAAGGTCTCCCCGCAGCCTTCTCTTCTCCAGGCTGAACAACCCCAACTCTCTCAGGAGAGGTGCTCCAGCCCTCTGACCATCTTCATGGCCCTCCTCTGGACTTGCTCCAACAGGTCCATGTCCTTCTTATGTTGGGGGCCCCAGAGCTGAAGGCAATACTCCAGGTATATCCCAACTCTCTCTTTATCGTCTCTTGCATTTCTAAATACACATTCCTGGATTTTATTCAGGCTTTGGATTATCCACAAAAGATATTTCACCTTATAGGAAAACCTTCTCATTCAGCGATATGGGCATTTCCTAACTATACAGCACTAGTTTTGCCAAATGCCTGCTTGGACATCAATGCAGTTTTATATACAATAACTTTAGAACATTCTTATGTTCCATAAGATTTAGACAGGTTTTCAAGTTTACAGAGTCCATCTTAACTTACCTTTAGTCAGTTAATGCAGAGAAAAAAAAGGGGGAAATCCTAGGTATTGTTTTTGATTTAGTTTTCTTTATGTTTTTAGGGTTCTCTTCCATTTGCAGAAAATTGTCTGAGATGTAATGGATCATATGTACTACCCAAATAGCATTACATTTCAACTGAAGAGATGATCTCAAGCCCCTATTTCCTTCACATAGCTTTCTGCAGAGAGGGAAGTCTTAGGATTCCTTTGTATTGAAATGATCTTTTGTGAATCTCCTCATTATTATTATTTCAATATTGAACACATATGTGATAAAAGATTAAGTATCTTGCATAGAAAGTAGTATAATATTATTCATATAATTTTAATAGTCAGGTTATCTATAATGTTATTAATTGGACTTCATAGGTTTTCTTCTCATCTTGCCTTGATACAAAGGCTCTAGAAAGCCAGCCAGTTCTCTGAACAGTTCGGACTGTTCTAAGCACGAGAAAAAATACAGGACAAGAAGAAAAGAATTATGTCTTTGATAGATGTGACAATTGATATAGTTGAGTCATAGTCAAACAGTAAGTAAGTGAGGATTTACCTTTTTCGTGCTGGTTGGTGTGGTGGCATCGCTGAATGCAGAAAATTACAGATCATTGATAGCGTAGTGTGCATTGTGGCACACTACTAGGATGGCATTAGGATGCCATCCTAACTTAGGACACTGCTTGGTTTTGGTTACTCTCCTTTCTGGAAGTGCAGAGGTTGCTATTTCAAAGCCATTTGGAGAACAACTTTTAACTTGTTAGGAAAACATTTTGAAAAAGCTTGCTTGGAGTCAGGGTGATTCTTATTTCACTTTTTTCTTTTCCAAATAACAATGACTCGTTTAAGTAATGTGGCTTAAAGGCTGTGAGCTACATTCAAATTTTGTTAGGTCAGTTTACTCATTTTACAGTCCCTATGCCACTGGAGAGTGATTCTAGTAGCTACAGATTTTGCTTTCTTTCCCCACATTTTAACCAATTATTTTACATATTAATAGCACAGACACAAAACCAAGACCCTGCATCTTCATGTGCAGTGATCTGGAGATAAGAAGGACCTGTAGTTATCTACAGCTTGATGTGATAACAAATGAAGTTGGAAAAAAGCATGGAGGTGGGAGAGCATTCTGGAAACGAGTCATATGTAATTCTCTCCACTCCAGGATTTACTACCTTAAAGCAAACGCACAGTATTCAACTGGCATAGGGAATAATCTTAAGTGCTATTGAAGAAAAAAATCTTTCACATAACAAATCACTGAGAAATTAATATTCTTTGTTCAAGAAGGAACCAACTTTAGTAGGAAGATTGCCAGGGAACCAACAGATTGACTGTGTAATTAAAGCCATATTTGCTATGAAATATTCCTACTGGTGCCAACACAATATTTTTTCTCCTTTTTCTGTTTTTGTCTTTCAGGGTGGCATGTACGTCTTTCAGTTATTTGACTCTTATGCAGCTAGTGGCATGTGCCTTCTTTTTGTTGCCATATTTGAATGTGTCTGCATAGGCTGGGTTTATGGTGAGTTGCTGAAAATTGCTGTGCTTTTGAGTTTTTATGAAAGTTTCCTATTTGCATAAAAGCAATGTGAAAGCCTTGTACCCTTATGGAATGGGGCCCACCACATTCCCATGCCCTACCAAAAGTCAGGAATGCCTTTTTTCCACTCTAAATAACAAAGATAGTGGAATTGGGGTTTTTTTTCCCCTTGGCCCTTGCAGGACTAATCTCTACCTTCCTTCACCAAGGAAGTCCTTAGCTGCCTTAGAAAGTAGGGGTGGCAATAAGTCTTTCTTCTCTCACAACGTGTCTGTGCAGGGCATGTTCCCTTCCACTTCTGACACTCACAGATAAATCCAGGGAAGTTGGATTTCGTGCCTCATTAACACAAAAGGGACATAGGGACAAAGGACTGCAATTTTACGTTGTAAAGCAACATATGAACTTCAGATCACACATGTCCCCAGCTATCTAGGGATTCACACATGAGCTTGTAGCATATATATACTCTTTAACTGGGCTTGCTCAGACAGTTACTGACCAGAAGCCATTTCTGTTTGACAGCTTGCCCACTCCTACTCTCTGTTTATATTGGTCAGATACAGATGTAGGCAGCAATCTCTGCCACAAGTATGAAGCAGATCACAGAGAGGTGTATGCGTCAGGGAAAAAGAGAGCAGCTTCAGTCTTTGCAGCTCTGTCAGAACCTGTTTTTACTGTTTTAAATACTGACCTATACAACCTCTTACATGTACATTGTACATCTGCTTTTCGTTTGTTTTTTTTGGGCAGGCAGCAATCGCTTTTATGATAACATTGAAGATATGATTGGGTACAAACCACTGTCGTTGATTAAATGGTGCTGGATGGTCTTAACTCCAGGTATTTGTGCAGTAAGTACAGAATATCCCAATAACTTGTTTTAGACATAAAGAGGGTTTTCTATGTGTATTTTTAGAATTTTGCTGTGGCTAATAGTTCACAACAGTTAAGAAAAAAGCCTATTGATTTGTAGTATGTGTTTTAATTAAAAAACACTCTGTAGGCTCTGTAAAAATTGTTAAATATTCTGTGAATTGTGAGAAGTCTTAGTATATACAATAATAGGAAAAAAAAATAAACTCAGGGCCCTAAATGAACATTTGCCAATACAACGGAGGCTTTTTTTCACTGCATTGCTAGTAGGCCTTGTGTCTACCCAGCATAACTCAAGCTCCTCCAGACTTGTGCTAGTTTCCTTGCTGCTCCAGCATCCTATTTCCTTCTGTCTCTTTGGGTGAATAGATATTTTTCAAAGAAGACGGGATGTTTTTTCTTCTAGTAAAAGTAATAGAAGAGGCCAAGAGCACATCTCATATGGATGAAGAAGGGGAAGGAATTTGCCTTACCAGAAGCTAGCAGTACTGGTGCCAACCCTGGCAATCTGCTGTGGCTACATAACAGGGACAAAATTAGAAAAGGAGCATGACCAGATTGCCCTTAAATTTGGTCCACAGGTGCTTGAGGATAAGATACTAAAATCTTCCAGTTCTCCAATATGTAAACGATAGCAACCGCAAAACTACAGATGCTGGGGCACCTGGAGATCTAGGTTCCCTTGAGCTCTGCCAGTTCTGCAAACTTGGGAAAATTTCAGATTCATCTTCACCAGCTCTGAAATGAACTTAATATCACTTGCTCTTGTACACTTTTTTCACCAATTTGGAGAAAAGTACATAGTAACTTTTCTATATTTCATAAATTTAAATGGTCCAAACTGCTTGATTAGAGACCTGTTGAATTTAGACAGACGTATTTGAGCTTTTGTGAGGATAAAAGAGTTGGCCTGCAGAACTGCAGATACAGACAGTGGATTAAGGCAACTTGGAAAATTTTGGCTTTCCTTTTTCATCATGACAGGTTGGAGAGAACGCAGCTTGTGTTACTTAGTCACAGGTGGTTCACAGTAGCAAAACTTAATCTTTCCTGCCCAGGTACTGTGTGCCATCAAAGTGCAGGTTTTATTGTCATTGAAAGGTAAATAGGATTTAAACTTGAAAGGTTGTTCATTTCTGTGGAAGGTACTGAGACATGTTATTTAATAGATATCGCTGGAATTTTTTTTCTCTGACTGAAAAGTTTACCTCTATTTTCCATCTTTAGGGAGACCGGCCTTGCCTAAACAGTCAATCATTTTCTTGTTACACAGGCAGTGTTTTTTCAAATACCATTAATATGTTTCTCTGCTTATTTCAGGGAATCTTCATCTTTTTTCTGGTGAAATACAAGCCTTTGAAATACAACAATGTATATATATACCCTGATTGGGGCTATGGCATAGGGTGGATGATGGCGCTCTCTTCCATGATCTGTATCCCTTTGTGGATCTGTATTAAGCTGTGGAAGACAGAAGGCACTTTCGTAGAGGTAAGATATATTTTCAGATTAACGATACTGAAAAAAGAAGTGGGAACGGAGTGTGAATCCTCACCTGCGTGAGACTAAGCACAGTTTAATCAAAAAAGCAATGCCACATACCTCTTCCAGTGGCAGCCTGGGTTAGGCCTCTCAGTCACTGGTGGAAAGAGGCATCTGAATTTTCTCTGTTTTCTTAGAATCATAGAATCATAGAATCATTTAGGTTGGNCTTCTTCTGAATTTCTTTTTTTTTTTTTTTTGCCTTCACTGACTTCAGCCTGTGGTAACTAACCAATACTACAGCTTTAAGGTGCTCTGTTCCTACTCAATTTGTAGCTTAAAATGTCTGTAACATCACCTAAATCCCTCAGGGAGGTTTGTACCAGCCATTCATTCAGGTCAGCTGCCTTCTTTCCACGGTTTTGGTAACTAATGTTTGCGCTGCCAGGATTTTCCTCCAGGAGCTGGGCAGCAAACACTCACATATGTCTTCTGGACAGTTTTCCTGATTACAGTTCTGTAAGTGAGAAATAGAGACAAAAAGAAATATTCAGTGCAATTTACTAACGTTTGGTATCAGGTTATCTCGGGTCTAGGCTGAAGTTAAGATTATTAAATATAAGACCTTTTCTCCAAAGAGAGACAGTGAAGATTGCTATAATGGAAGAAACGAGAATATAAATCTTATTTGGCTGTTTGGGATTTCTCATATTCCAGAAAAGCCTGGTTCTGCCATCTGGAGTTCCTTAGATACTAGTCAGTAAAAGTAGGTATCCCAGTATTGCCTCCTTCTTTCTCAATACATATATGGAGGTGACTTTATTCAGCCCCTTTCATGCTTTCTCAGTCTTTCTGATATTCTCTAGGATAATGCCAGTGTGAAGAACAAGACAGTAGGAATTTCTGTGTCTAGGGTACCTGGGGCTCACTAACTTATCTAGCACTTTTGAAAGATCTCTCAGTGTATACCCACACTTTCAAAATTCTCCTCCATTCAGAACCAAAGGGTATGACATCTGAATATATGTGAGTATATCTCAACGTAATAGTTACTGCTTTCTTGAATGGAGAAGCTAACATGCAATTTATTGTGCTGGCTGTGCAGTCCATATTGAAATGACTCCATGGCCTGGAGACTACCTAGGAAATCTTTACTGTGGGTATATAAACAAAAAATGAATTGTCCATAATATAGTTTTCTTAGCATGTCAAAAGAGGAAGTTTTGCACAAATCTTAACATTTCCTTAATGCATCAACCTTACCCTGTCTCTACAAGTAAATAGACTTTGTTTATAGAATCTTGTTTTGCATTGCCTTGTAGTCTGAAGCACTGCAGACAGGCCATTATCTTTTTTGTACATGAACAATGAGAAGGGGTTTTTTAATTACAGTTGGGAGCTTCTCAGGAAGCCAACTTCCTGCAATGTCTCTGCTCTCCAAGCTGTAAGCAGCAACGTTGCTACTGATGTTATTGCTATAAAGGAAAAAGTTCTCAGCTGAACATGTCTATTTTTCTTTTGTTCTTTATTGTAGCTTAACACACTTTGGCAGTCTCTTGTTTGCTTATTTTTTTCCAGTATATATCCTTTGACTGTACTATGAGAAACTGCTTATTTTTTTCCAGTATATATCCTTTGACTGTACTATGAGAAACAAAATGTACCCATATAACAGGCCTTACCCAGAGCATTGTGCTGAATTTCTTCATGGAAGGGAACGTTACTCTAAATCAGCACAAAAAATCACTTTGTCTTTGCCTTTGCCTTCATTCTCTAGCTTTTGGTCTGGTGTGATTTGTAAAGAACTGTGTGGCATGCAGTTTTATGGATGTATCTATAACAGGGAAACGAGAAGCAGTCATGGAAGAGAAGAGGTTTTTATAGCCAATCTGTTTAAGAAATGCGTGTCTCTGACCAAGAAAAAGATAATGATTTCCATTTTCTCAATTTTTCTAGAAATTCAGGAAGTTGATTACACCTAGCTCAGATCTGAAAATGAGAGGGAAACTTGGAGGAGGAGCCTACATTGCAGCAATAAATGACTGCGATGCCAAACTGAAAGGAGATGGCACCATCTCAACCATTACAGAAAAGGAGACACATTTCTGAAAGAACTATCTTTTTTGTTTTATTTTTTTGTATAAATAAATAAATAAATTCACTTAATTATAGAGGCTGGCTTGTTTTGCACAAAATTTTATTAACCAGTTAATTTTAAAGTGAAAATTGTATACTTGTTTAAAAGTGATTTTTTAAATTACTATATAAGTAATGATTATGTAAAAGAAAAAGAAATAGTATTATATGGTATGATAATGATGAATTCTTGTAATATGGTGGTTTCAGTAAATTTTTTTTAGAAGTTAGAGGGACCTGTATAATGTGCTGTAAAACTTTTCTACTTGATTTCTGGCAGGTGTAATGTTGCATAGATATATGCATTCTAATCTGTAAGCATTTCAGACCATTTCAGCTTTTAATGTATGTATATAAAGGGGACCAAAATGTCCTTTTGTTTATATTGGAAGAAATTGTGAGGGGGTGCAGGGATGACTTGTAACTGCAGTTGCACATTACTCTCTAAATGCGGGCTGTATCCAAAGTCCATTGAAATTAGGGGAAGCCTTTCCAACTGGGGCCAGTGGCCTTTGCAGCAGGCTGTGTGCGATTCAGCCTTTCCCTAGGCCAGGGCAGCTGCAAGACTGAGTTTTGCACCTAACAAAGCTCTTCTTTCAGGGCAAACTTTGTGAAGCCGACAGGAAGCACCACCTCAACTGCTCTACCACCTTCCCTCCACCCTCCACTTGCTTCAACAGGTCTATAAATGTGGTGGAATGGGCCCACTTCTGAGTCACTGTTTTTCTGGAGATTGGATAGAGAATATTTCTTATAAGCTATGAATTTTGCTGCTCTTGTAAGTTAATGGTCTCTAAGATAACATGTACTGCTGCAGGAGACCTCTAGAGCTTTTCTTATTTTCTTTAGTGTCTGGGTGGCCAGTACTTCATTTTAGTTGACACTTCCCATCCCCTGAAGTGAAATGTGTTTGTCTATGCTTATACAACAGGAGATCAATGTTACTTTATATATGTGGAGATGTTCTGAGGAAAAAAAGAGCAGGTCTAGAGCTCTGCATACCTTGGCTTCTCTCTCTGTCTCTTTATCTGTTTGCCAGTCTGTCTGTCTATACATCTATTTGTTCCCCTCAAAAGAAATCAAGGATCCTGTAATGACAATGTGTAGCACTATATAGCTTTTCTCATCTTCAAGGTACTTTCTAGACACTCTCAGATCAGGCCCTGATTGCTCTACCCTGAATGGTATTGAGAGTTGCACTGAAGTCAGAATAGGAGTTTACTTGGTGGAAGGCTAGAGTAATTGGTCCTTAATCATAGAATCATAGAATACCCGGTTGGAAGGGACCTCAAGGCTCATCTGGTCCAACCTTTCTTGACAAAAGCACGGTCTAGACAAGATGGCCCAGCACCCTGTCCAACCGAATCTTAAAAGTTTCCAATGTTGGGGAACCTGCCACTTCCCTGGGGAGATTAATCTCTACAAGAGTTCCAGGAGGTAATTTACATATGCTGCAGATGAAGGAATTAAGACAGGGATGTTGCTGACTTCTCTGTTTCACAAAAGGAACAGTATTGCATTTGTGATATCAGGCCTTTTTATTCTATCAGTTGTATGAACTGACTCCCTCTGATTTAAAACAGATTTTGTATGTGAATCCAACTGATGGATGGTTGTTACCATGAGGTATGCAAATGCTAGTCCCAGTATCAAAATCTCTAGATTATGTCTTGTTTGGTTTTTTTCCTTCTGCCAATATTCCAAACCCTATTATTTGTTCTGGGCATTTTTTTTTTCTTGTCCTGTTTTTTTATTTAATGGTTGTATGAGAAACCTGTGGAGGAATACTGTACTACACTGCACAGTATTTGATGGGGAGAGACAAGCAACAGCCTAAGACAGCTCAGAAGAAATGTCATAAGATCCGCTGTCTTCGCTGCAATTCAAAATCACCAAAGCTCAGATACAGCATCTGCAGTTATTAGAAACAGAAGTGGCTGCTGGCCTTCTACAGAGGAAAACATTTCACCAGAAGCCACTGAGCATATCTTAATATTACATAGAACTGTACATGTAGTCAGCATTTCTTTCAGATTTTAAAGTTACCTCTTAAAAAAGCATTTTCATAGAATCACTTTGTCTCAAGTCACATCATTAAATCTAATAGATCTGTTTCACTTCATTTCATCTTATTTGTATTTTTCATGTGGTAAGGTGGAAGTCTAAGAGAGTCTAAGAGTCTGAGAGATAACTTCTCTACCACAATTCTACTTCAAATATTTTAAGTCCTGCTTGCCTTTGCATGTCTCCATCGTTACATGCTTAGGAAAGGACATTTTGAAGGAGCCTGCCTTTACGAAGGTACAGAACCATCATCTTGTGAATGCTGGCCCCCCTCAGAGGGAGTCTTCAGCTTGGCATCCAGAACTGGAGGTTACCAATGAAAATCACAGTCCCGTTCAAAAATGATACTTCTGGAAGAGAAATGCTTCCAGAATTGAAACCACAGATTGAGTTATGTAACTACAGAAAATACAAAAAAGCAACTGAAAGCTACATATTGACATTGAAAAAATGCCCACTCTAAAACCTTAACATTTTTTGAAGTTCTAATGAGTCATAAATACTTCTAATACAGTATCCCTTTCTGGTCTTTCTCTCTACCCACCAGAGTTGCAGAACTAAGGCCCCAAAGCCACATATGGGCCTTGGGATGGATTACGTTCCCTCCCAGAGTAAATGTCAACACATTTTCATATCAGTGAGGGATGTGCAAATGTAGATGCACCGTTAGGTTATACTTGGCCTTCATTTCAATGAAGTTATCTTCAGCAATCAGGGCTCTTCATGAATGTTTACAGTAAAGTGTGCCAAGAGGTGGAACCCACACCACTCAACTGGCCATGCATTAGACACAAAATGAAAATCCCAGACAAATCAAGATTGCCCTTTGAATCATAACACACACTGCTATAGCAGAAAAAATTGACTTGTGCATTTTAGCTTGTCAATGTACTTTGAAAGGTTGTACTCATCCAAATATCTCCACAGGAACTATGTACTTTGTATGGAACATGCTTCCTATTCTGCTGCTATGAACCATTTCACCCGTAGCTTTATACACATACATATGGTTTGGCATGGTCTAAAGTATTATACAATTATAATGTGCTGTGCTTGTAAATGTGTGCATTTAATATCTGACTTCTTTAACACTTTACTGATTTTTAAAAAAATATTTTTCTTTTGTTGGGAGGGGTGCGGGTGGGTAAATTTCCTAATAGTATTTGGTTTTTGTTTTTTTAAACTATATGAAGGGGAAAATGCAAAAAACCAACTATATCGTGATGATTTTTTTTATGCAGTAGAAAGAATCTTGCCCTTTTCTGAAATATCTGCAGTATTATTAAAAATAATGCAATAAAAATGAACAACCACTAAGGTTTCTGTAACACTTTAGACAAAGAAAGATTCTGTTCAGTTTTGAAGGGCACAAGATTTCGTCTACTTACTTGTTTTCAAAAATTAAAGGAAATGGGCAAAACTCATTCTGTGTATTTTAGTTTATATCAACCCTCACCTAACAAATTAAATACTTACAACTACCCTGTTAGGGCAGACATATGTCCCTTGATTTTAAATGGGGAACTTAGAAACAAGAAAAGATTTAGCAACTTCTTGGAGCTCATCCAGTAAATCTGTGGCTGAAACAAACTGAAGTTTCCTGATCTTACAAATTAATGTCACTGTTGTTTAATATAAATCCATGTTGCCATGAAAAAGTGCAGACCTGCCGCCACTTCCCTCCCCTACCCCCATCTCTCCCCACTTCTGGCTGTGTTTTGCTGAGGCCTGCTTTGTGTCACTGGCAGTGTTAGGAGAGCCATATAGAGAGCCACCTCAGGAACCTGTCTGGCTGAAACTTCACCCAACAAAAGCATATGGCTAGTTCCCTGTAACTCCAGTTTATTGCCTGGCCATACTAATGCTAGTGCTGAAGGGAGACACCACAGGAAGGTGAATTACATCTTCCAGCAGCTAGATACGTTATGCTGGATTAAAATAACCTTCTAACCGTGGCCTCAGTCACAGGCCAATGCTGTCCCTTTGATAATCTTTTGTACTATGATTTTATGCTTTTATACTCTTCTTTCTTACGTCACTGGCCCATGTACAGGGAAAAATGCTTGCTTTAGTACATGACACACTCATGAAATATTCTGATATTCTACCCTGAGGCACCCTATTCTATAGTAGCCTGCCACACAGGAAATGAAGGTCTTTTCTTAAAGGCTGTTTCTAATCTTGATTAATAAAGCATGGCTATAATAAGGAAAATGTGCTATGGATTTTGACAAAGCCTTCAATTCCTCTCTGACTGTACCACCTACTCTACCCAGCAGCAAAGATACCACAGGAAGGATGTGCACCCTTTTCCCAGGGTTGATGTCCTTGCACCTGGAGCAAGGGCAGGTATTCAGAGGAATACCTGAACTTGGTCACTCACAGTGCAGCAGCACGTCTAGTGAAGACTTCTAAAAACACCAATTTCTGACTAGATCAAAAATGTCCTGGTGGATTATATACTTCCACATTTGGCTGGAAGAAGATGTGAAAATTTGGACAAAGACAGACATAAAAAGGAGAAAATTGGCTGGGATTCTCTTTAAAAAGGTTTGGAGAATGCTGAAAAGCTTGAGAAGGCATAATGCACAACTGCACAGACTCCCCAGATTGTATTAACACAAAGCGGTGAGTGCTAACAGTGCAAGACAGTTTCCAGCTCTTCTTTCTAAAGCTCCTCTTAAAATATAAATTACATATTACAATGTAATACAGCAAAAGGGACCAAGATTTGGGTGCTGATTTGAAGTGAGAATTTGAGGGAAGAGTTGCACACTCCTTTTCTTACATACTTTAATTTTAAAAGGATCGGCTCCTTCATCTTTTTTAACCTTTGCTCTCTGAGAGCTGCAACCAACCTCAGCCATGTCCTGCACTCCCTCAAGTCATTCTGAATTCCAGTCACAGCCACCTCCTTGTTGGCTGGCCATGCTCACATTGATTGCAAAGGCTGCTCTTGGGCTTTCAAGCTAATTTTCTGCATCTGCCCTCCTCAGTTGCCTTGATCATCACCTGTACTTGTCCATCCTGCAGACAGAATATCCTTGAGCTATATTGTTGGTACTGACGAATCAGAAGCCCACGTATCACACATTGTCATAAGTGAAAGGAACAAAAATCTTTGCATGTTCCAAGAAATGTCTTGCCAGCAATTGATTCTAGTGCTATTATAATGCATGCTAGAAGCCACAAGCAGGCCTCTGTTTCTCACAAGATCTTACTGTCAGCTGATGGAGAGGGTCCTTCTACCTCGTGATGAGGTCCATGGCTTTTAAAATGAGAGAGTCCTTGCTACTGTGGTATTCCAGTTAAACAAAAAGAGAAGCATAAAGACAGCCAAGAGTTCCTTGCTATAAATGGTTAGTGACAAAATATCAGAGTACGCCTCCGATTTCTATCAGCTTGCTGTTAATACAGTCAGTCAGCCAACTCCACTATCCATTCCCAGCACTTACTACAGCATTATATAAGAGGCACAGCAGCTTCTCTTAAATGTTATTGTAAAACATCTTACCAGAAACACTGAGAGCTCTGGCTAATCTCTTTTTATTTAAATGAAAACACCCACTTATTTATCATACTATACACAGATGAATCATCCTTCCCCTCTTCCCAAAGGGCTAAAAACTGTCTGCAATTAAGGTATGCCATGCTCAAAAGAGCAAACTACAGCTGTTCAGGCAGACACCTCCAGGGCCAATTCTAAGTTTGGTTGCAGTCAGTGACATGGGATTTAGCTGTGGTCTGATCAGCACTGGCATCAGGAATCCTTGGCACATGCACAAGTGAGAGGTAGAACAGATCAAGACAGCACAAAGCATGGTAAAGGGACACAGTCAAGACATTGTACCACTTGTGCCTTCACAAGCCTTATACATTTGGAAAAGGTATTATGTGGTTTATTCGTATGTGACAGGAGATGTCAGGGTTGTTTTTGTTTACATCCTTCCATCTGTGAATCAGCACAACTGGGCTTGTCAGCAGGAGCAAGCTGAGCCGCGTGAGTAGTGGATCAGAAGCTGCTGCAGAGCACCACCTTGCTTTGAGCTCTGTTTAAGTAGGCATGTCAAACATTGTGGTTCTTTCTAATCGAGCCTACTCTTAGCCTGCTCCCAAATTAATTTGGAAGAACAAAGGTACAAACTTCAACAGAAACATGCCCAGGAATTATTTTGTGCTTTATCAGGTTGCTTGGTTTTGGTGTTTTGTTTTGGGTTTTTTTTTTTTCTCTCTCCTCTCCTTTTCCAGTGAAATAAGTTTTGCTGTCTGTGTTGAAACACAGGCAAAAATTACAAGCCAAATAATGCAGTACCAGGTCAGTAAGCTGAAATCAAGAGAAGAATAGGCTATTAAGACAAGCAAAGGACAACTAATGTCTGTGTTGTCTGCAGGGATGAAAGCATGATACATTACAAGTGACATGTAAATCAGCTTTTAACTTTTACTGCTTATTTTTAGAGNAGAAAGAGGAAGTGGTGGTGTTGGAGGCTATTAGCTGACTGGATTAATTAAAAGTAATTGACAGCACTTGGGAACCATGACTGGGGAAGGAAAGTCATATAAGAGATGGTAGGGAGAAGCTATCTTTGGGAAGAAGCATTATAGAAGTGCTGCTATGGGTGGCTGTTGCTTATTACACAGCTTTTGCTTGTTAGAGCTGATATCATGAATGCAGTGACTGTCATCTCTTTCACCTTCCTCAAGGACACAACAGGTAGAGAGTATAGGGTGTGTGACAGAGTTTCATCTCAATTAGTTTTCTAGCATTGTGACTTCTGGAATTAGGCTGTAGCTTTTCATGGATTTCTGGGTTGTATTGGGGGCCTTTGTATGCTGTGACCTGAACTTGCAAAACTGTTGCAGAATTTGGAGTAGCCGAATGTGCAGGTTGTTCCTCAATTATTCCCACCCTTGCTAAACAAAACCTCCACAAGTTCCTGTATTATCTATCCCACCCAAGCACAGTTTAAATTGTAAGCCTGTTCCATGTATTACAGTGTTGTTGTTAGTTAAAAAAAATCCTAAATATCCTAAATAAATCCTAAATATAATCCTAATATCCAGTTGAATGATTGAAGATCATTCAAATAAGGTGGCTTAAAATTCTTTGGAGTTAAAGGATTTTTTTCAGCAAATGTTCTCAAAACCTTGTATGTTCATGTTGGGAACTGTAACACCTAGTCTGATGTAGTCCTATTGTACATCACTAGCCTATATGGGCTTAGATGTCCTCTGAGTTGGTATATCAAGGTAGGGTAAACACAAGCTTTTATCTATTCAGCTGAAGGAGCTTAATTCACCTGTACTTTTGTAGAGTTTTGGGGTTTTGTATGAAAATATTAAATTCTGTAATTGACAGTTCTGTATTGGAAACTGTTAGTTCTATTTGGGAAAATAATATGCAGGTAGCATGGAGTGAAGATACAGCATTGAGGGCAGTCAATTTGCTACTGCATCTCTAGATTGATTACTCAATAAAAGCTACTGTGGTAAGGTCACGGACTAATAGAACTTTCTGAAGAATATGTAAACTCAGTAAAGCTAGTGCTTTTTGCGCACTGGAATGCTGCTTTCTTGCAGCAGCTACCATTCTTCATTTACATGCAATTAGCTGAAACAGACTATTTCTTCCTATTAAGATGGAAATAATGAATGAAATCTCGACATAAAGATTGGATTTCCCCCAGCTGAAACTTCCATTTCAGAACGGAAATCGGGGGAAATAGCTTGTGCTGTTTGCAGTCTCTCCACTGTACTGTGCAATGATGTAGAGGAGTCCCCAGGTAAAGGTTTCCTTTCTCGGTGGGGGTGGAGAGTTTAGGTATCTGATAACAGCAGCCTCCATGGCTGTTAGATGCTCCAGAAAGATACCTTTTAACAGCGTTTCTGTGGTGCAGTGGGGACACCTTTTGGTTAGAATCGGTCCAAACCTGATGAACCTAGGGGTTCGTATGTAAAAACCATCTGCATACCCGCTGTTTCCAGCAGGTAAGTAGAGGTCAATTCTATCCTCAGCTTTTCCTAGTTCTTTACATGTACTTGACATGCACCATTTCAGGTAATTAGATTTGCAAGTCCTTTCTGCAGTTGCACCCTTTTTTGATGCAGTTCTGACTCTTTCCGTCAAAAGACTTGGTTTCCGTATCATTAGGTGGCAGCACATGCCAACATAAAATCAGTGTGTCCCCTTAGCCCAGCAACTAAACCGGGGGACATGGAGTCAAGTGAGGTTTCCTTAGACTCTGTCATGTGAAGAATGCACTTATAGTCTTTACAGAGAATCTATAAGAAAATTTCTTTTTTATTAAATATCCTCAAAGGTTCATGCTGAAGCTGCCATTGTGGTATTAGAGTTGTCAGTGAGACTGCAATGGTACAGATGTTTAAAATAATGGGAAATAATGTGTGGTATAAGGAAAAATGACAACCCACAACATATTCTGTGGAAAAGAGAAGATAGATGTGCACAGTAGCATTTTTTTTTTTTCTCAGTGACTGAGAGGCATTACTACCACATCCAAATTATTACCTTAAAGAGTTGTTGTAGTGTTCAAGAAAAAAAATTCTTTCATGTCATTTGTTTTTTGGAGCAGAATTAAATTGTAATTTCCATGTGAAACAGAGAAGACAAAGAAAATAAGGGTGTCGTACTTTGCATTGAACAGACAAATATCAAGCAAGGAATCAACTTACCAGAAAATAAGCAGTGAAAAGCAGTGAGGTGGCTTTTTGAAAATATATGATGGAATATTACCAGTGTGATCATTCTTAAGCATTTATGCTCTTATCTGTGTCTCAGAGATGGTCTAGATCATAACACAACTAAACCTCATCCGAGTTTTGATGACTAATTCTCATAATTAACTTTATCTTCTCAAGCTACAGTAAGGAAGTGTTTGTAAATATTTGTGTTGTGACACACATAGCACTAAGCTGTGGAAGTGGGTTCTGCAGCTACTCTGTGAGAGTGATGAGCTATTCAGTACTTCCTTATTGGCCTTCACTGAAGGCATCTTTTCAAAGAATGCTGCCAGAGATCGTTAGCTTGTACATCTGTGAGTACCTAAAATGCAGGTGTCAACTGAAAATGTTAACTAGTGTTAGCTGCCGCAGAAATATTTTTTCCACTTCCCCAAAACCTCTGCTGTCAAATAGTCAAAAACACTATGTGTAGAGGCAACATAATTATTTGTAGTCCTCAAAAATTATCATATTTATACTGAATATAAAATAGATAGAATTTATTGCATCCTACATGTATGTAGTTTTACCGCAAAGCAATTTCTGAGTTCTGGATTGCCTGTATCCATCAAAACTCATGGAGGTTGACATGTACAGCAGTTCATTGACATTGCAGGACCACAGCTTGCTTGTTAGTAGTTGTAACAAGTGAATTTTAGGCTGTATGAGCTAAGGTGGAAGGGAACTATCTTCTTGTCCTGCACCCAGCACTGTTACAATACAGCCAGAAATATTTTTAATGTGGTCACTCATTTAATTTGGATTTTCTTCAAGTTGTTATTTTATTACATTTAAAATATAAGTTAGATTTGCTTCAGACCTTGGGAAGACTTCTAGAAAACTTATGGAGCAGTGGATCTGAGATGAACTATGTTTCATTTAAAACCAAACAAAACCAACAACAAAAAACCCCCACACACACCCCCCAAACAGCCAGCTCACCCAGTAAAATCAGTTTCATTCCAAGGTCACTCTTTCATATAAATTAGATATATGGATCTGTTGCTCAGGTCTAGTTACTTGAACCCTGAAAGTCAAATTCCAGTTTTACTACTATTAGTCCTCACATTATTCTTGCTCTGTCTGAATCCTGTCAAATATTTCTGAAGAACATCTCAGAACATAGTCTTCCATGCACACAACTAAAATGTCCCCACTGTCAGCCAATCCTCAACCATTATTTCGGTTCTTAGACACTTCATTGAGTGTCTGGGAATCAGATAATTAATAGTTGAAGCAAACCTCCTATTAAATTAGAAGAGGGTACAATTAGTAC
>WAAD01018179.1:31499-68271 GCA_013389945.1 Fregata magnificens | reverse complement strand
CTGACGGGATTGAGGAAAATACTACCTGCACTCCCATTGTATATAACTACTTTGCCATAGTCATAAACCAGAAACTTAATCCATCTTTACCTTTAGTCACTGCTTTGTGGTGATCATAGCCCTCAATCTGTCCCTGTATGATCCTGCAACCTCCTTAGTTTTTTAGTTCCTGCTGTCCTAAATTCAGAGTTCATCTCCAATGCTAAGCTTAATTTAGGCTTGACATGATTGACAGGCTCCCCGCTCACAAACTTGAAGCCCTTTGCTACCGCCTGCAGCCTTTGCTGGGCTTTGCACACTGCCTTCTGCTCCAGCTGGTTCTAGCCCCACTTTTATAGCCCATTAAGCCCAACCCTGTCAGGGCTGGTTGTTTCAACACCAGTCTGCATCTTATCCACTTCAGGCATCTCTTTTGGTCCCTGCCCTCATCATATACCTCCAGGTATTGTAAAATTCAGTGATAAAGCAATCTTTTCATCTCATGTTGCGCCCAAATGGAACATGAGCCCAACTCTAACTGTAGGGTAAGGTACAGCACAGCCAACTTATATTTGTGCCAGAACTCAGCAGGTCATTCACCTTTTTTGGCTTAGTCTTCATCCTACTACTGTAGCTTTGCAAGTCCAGTAATAAAATCAGCTCTGTCCTGGACAGAAACTCTAACCCCAAGATGAGACTGTAGCCTGGTTATGTTTATAAGGATAATGGCAGGAGTTAGCAGAGCTATATGCTTTCAAGTATGCTTTTTGCATCATTGTTTATGCTGCAAGCTACACTGGGTCACTCAGCTGTGATTAAGTCTTAGCCCTGAGTATCACAAAGGTGAAGACAGTTCACTGCTGGATCCTACAAGCCCTGCAGGGCTGGGATGAAGGGTCAATCTGACAGGTGAGAATATTTTAAGGCAAGTTTTAAAATATCTTGGGTTCAAGCTAGGGCTGGGTAAAGTTTCTCACAACTCAGTATGGAAGATGTGTTTCTGCTAGGTCCTGCTAGAGTCACAGCTCCTCTGGGTACTGACAGAGGAAGATTTCTTATTGTGGATAGAAGTCCTTGGGCTACCATTAAATTATAGTTAGTTTAAAGTGTCTGTAGAAGAAGAATGAACAATTGAGTTTGTTACTGGCTGCTGTATCCTTGGTCTTGTTGGGAGAACTGGGGTGAACAACGAATTGAAGAATTTTGTGATAGCCAAGAGTTACGTGGGCTTTGGGTTGGGTTTGGGTTTAGGTTTAGGATTACTCCAACAGAGGTAGCTTTATAGTTAGATAGACAAAGCTCTTAGAGATAAAGTGAAGACCAGAACCATTAACATATTTAAAGAACAAATATGTGCTATTTTTATTTCTGCTGTAGGAAGGATTTTTGGGCTGCAGTGAGGCTATTCTGGGGATTAGGGTAATGATTCTGGACAGCCAGAGCTAGATGTATTTCTGAATCATTCAAATCATTGCAAGGATGTGGGCTTTTGCTAGTCATGAGAAAAGTCTTCTGATTAGTGCTGGGGCAGGTACAAGTCACTGGGATAAGGTTCAAGGTTAGTGTGTGCCTAAACACAGCTTTATTCTCCCTCCATTTGCCTGTGGACAGCAGCACATGCGCTTCCTGTTTGTGACTTTTCTAAAAATGAGTCCAAACGGGAACAGTTCTAGTCTGAAGGGTCTTCAGGTTTTGAGAAAACTGAGGTCTCTGTTTGAACTATGTAGTTCTGCTCCCATTCATCTGGAATTTGGAAATGTTAAATGTTGAGTGGGAAAATATCTAGAATGCAGTGCCCTGCTTAAATGCTTGTTTTTGATTTTTCAAGACTAAAAGCGTTGCAGCAGAGCTGTAGCTGTCTTTCCTGGTGCCTCTTTAAGCCACGCTTATTTTGTTAGAAAACAGTTTAATTGCCCAGGGTGAAGAGTTAAAGTTTATTTTTATGCTGCTCTGTTTTTAGCTGCAGATTGACATAGCTGACTAGTAGTGGAAGCCCCTTTGTATGAAACATCCCTTATCGTATTTGTCCCTCGAGCATATTGTGTGCCAAATTATCATTCCTAATAGGCTGGTTGACTTTCTGGACAGAGGAAACATCTTGATAAGTTTGCTAAATATGTTATGTCAGAGAAAGTGTATTGCGGATCTTTTATCATCCGCATAAGGACACACTCGGTTCAGCTCTGAAGTGCCAAATTCCCTAAGCTCACCTGTTGAGCAGCATGTTATTCACAGCATCTGATTATCCAACTGTGTACACTTGGCTGCCATTTTTTCAGAGACACTTACGCAGTGGCGTTTTGCAATGACGTCAATTCTTTTCCTGTCTGACCTAGAAGACTACAGTGACTCAATGTTGGCTAGGCAGCCTTAAAGATTAAATCGAGGACACTAGCTTAATTACTTTAACAGTTCCTTTAAAGGATTTCCCAAGAATGAGAATCATGACAAATTGTAGCTTAGGGGATTTTAGTAATTCCTGAAACTGAAGCTAATGATGCAACTCAAGATATGCTCTGCGTTCCTGTTGATACACTGCGGATTTCTTAAAAGAATAATCATCATTGTGAAGACTTTTGTGCTACAAATCCTAAATGCATCTGGAGCCTAATTCTGATGCACCTATTAGTGCAGCTGGAATACCTCACCCAAGTAAGAGTTGCAGGATTTGGCCACAGTGGAGTATTTTGCAAAACGGATTCAAAACTTTCTTATATCTATAGTAACTTGTGAAAAATTAAAAATAATTATCACTGTTAAATGTTCAAACCTTTCATCTAAAACTATCTTCAGATTTTATTTTCATCTGCAGAACTTTGCCATGCAATTTGGAGAAGCTGTATTTGCAGTTGTCACTAAAGTGAGTGCCTCTGCTTATCCCTTTGCTAATAAGTGCGATAAACTAGATTCTGATTTCTGCTGCTCCTGCATAAACGTGAAGTAAAGCCAGTGACTTTCACCTTGTTGCTCAAGCAGTACTGTAGTGGTATTTTAAATACATTTAACTTTGCATTTACTATATCTGAGCAGAAATACTGTGGGTTTGTTAGGTTTTTCACACTAAGACATTCTCTATTGGTGTTATATCATCAAGAAATAGAGTCAAACCTTTGCCTCAGTTACAGTGGTCTATTTCCAAAGTAACTTTAGTACAGTTAGTGACTTTACTCTACATTTATACGGAGCAAATAAGAGAGATTATTAGCAACCTATTTATCATTATGATTGGAAAAGAGAATCCATCACAAACTTGATATTTGCTAGTTCTGCATGGGTTCTCACTATTTACAGCTCGCTCCAGCTTACGACATCAGATCTGCAGGAGGAAGAGAAACTGCTCTTGGAGAGCTGGAGAGAAAGGAGGCTGATTAAGTCTGAGGACATTTTTGAGACTTCTATGCAATGCTTAAGACTTGCCCATCACCTCAGAAAAGCCTTCTCCCTCTGTTGTGTCGCTCTCCTAACCACAGCTGAATTTTCCTTCCTGTCGACTGTAGAACAGTGACTGAAGCCAGGGTAATTTCCCTAAAAATACTTTACTGAAGGTAAATTAGGACTGAGAATAATTAATGGTGATTAAAACATAGTATTGCTTGTAAAAATACTGCAAGTAGTAAGTGCTCAAATCCAGGGAAGTCAGGGTAAGATGCACTGAAAGGAGATGCCATATGCTTGAAGCTGAGGTACCAATATTCAGATTCCCAAGGAGGAAAAAAAATCTTTGAAAGTTTTTTAGGTTTCTGTGTTTAGTTTTAAACTAAAACTTTGAAGGTGTTTGGCTTTTTATTTAATGGTACGTATTATCTGTGCTCTTTAAAGCATTAGCTTCCTAAGACACATAGCAACAAACTGAAAGCAGGACACTGGGTGGGAATGCCTGGCTGTCAGCCACGTAGCATGTCCAAAAAAAGGCAAAGGAAAACCAGTAGTTCAGTATCATCAGTTTAATGTGCCTTTTTTTCCTCTCTTTTGTTAAATTTACTAATTTGAAAGGATGCAATATTGAATTTACGATAACCAATCAGATACTGAAATGATTTACAATGGTTATAAAACCTAGATATGCATGTTTTAGCCTGGTATCAATCTACCTCTCAAAACTATCTGAAGAAGAGATACCTTTCACAATGTGTTAGCTTAAAAAGTAGCCCCCCAAACCTGTAAAGAGAACAGCCTCTCCTCCCTGGGCTGGGGTCCTCTGGCTTGACCAGGTCTTTTAAGAATATCCTCAAAAAACCCTAGAGTACTATGAAATACCCAGTCTATTTACCTTTGATAAGAGCAACAAGAAATGCAAAGAGAATTGTTTGCTCCAGGGGAGAGGCAGAGCTGGATGATCTGAAGAGTTTTATAGCCAGCTGTGTGTACGGCGCATCCTGAATTCCACAGTAGCCCCATTTAGCAAGGCTGGAGATGATTGCTTCTTTACCAGCGCTGAAAGCTTACTCCTGCTGCCCTCAGCTTCCTTCATCCAGAGCAACCACGTTCAACCCCCTCGGTAATATTTTTAGAAATACGCTACTAAAACAATGTGGTGATCCTGTTAATCCCATTATATCCAGGCATCTTGGACTTTTTTTTTTTTTTTTAGTTAAATGACTTATTTTGAAAGAAATAAGTATGTGACAGTATAAAATAAGTGCTAAGCTTGGGTTTAACCTGCTTATGTTCAAAGCGATGGGGAGAAAAAATTTTCAAAGATGCTGTCCTGAGACTCAAAGGAGTTGCCTTGGACTTCTGTGGGAACAGACGTAGAGGAAAAGAGCACTTTTGAATAGTTTAGTATCTCAGGAGCACACTAAAGTATAAAAACTAGCTTTGAGGAAATTGCTATGTCCTGAAGCACAACCATTATTTCTAAGTAACATGAAAGAGTCACAAGGAGATGGCTGAGCACTAAGTTGTGAAGGTTGTGAAGGTATTCCTCAAAAACAGATTCTGCCAAAAAGATCTTTACCTTTCTTTCTGACTTGTCATACAGATGTGAGGTATTAACAAAGAGTAATCAAAAGGGACTTAAATCAGGAATAAACTGATATATGACTCGTCAAGAAATATTCCTATCTTCACAGCTATTGTGCTCTTTATCTAATTTCCCTAGCTATCTGATCAGAGCTGTTTATTTCACTGTTGAATTATTGCTGAAGTCTGAGAGGGTGCTGCTTTAAACAATGGAGCTGGTCAGCAGTGTTAGCAATTCATTTCCATAGTATCTAGCCCTGTATGGGTCTGGATTTGCCCTTGGAGCTTTCTCTCATACCAGATAGCTTCTGTAGATATGACCAGAACAGCGCCAGAGTTTAATGACGGCAAGACACATACTGTAGTAGGCTTTTTGTGATGAGTCCACTTGATATTGCTTTGGGATATGTATTTGCTACTGGTGATTGGTGACTGTTAAATCTGAACTATAAGGCTGCTTGGGTCCTAAGGAATAAATGAGAAACTTCCAACATGAGATTGCCTCATGATTTTCTAGGCATTTTATTGAAAAGTTATCTCCTGGTTTAAGCAGGAGTTTACAATAGGGAGTTTTTGTTTGAAACATCCTTTGTTACTGAGTTTGCTTCCCTAACTCCATCTCCAAAGCCTGTATTTACTAGACGTGCTAAATCTGTATCGCCACAGTGAACGTGGAAGGGAGGGACAGATGGAGCTCCACCTTCTTGACTTTGTGTAGACATGACTAAACAATGTCGCTCTCACCTGGTTTAAATCCTGGACTGTCTGAGGGTTAGGAAATTATTGGGAACATGGTTGTATTTCCACTCACAACTTGTTACCCTGTTATACCTTAATCAAGAAACAGCCATTTTATAACTGGGCTTCCTAATTCATGATAAGGAATATGTCCATGCTGTAACTACATGCATGATGGTAAGACTACTCAAGCTGCGAGAGACACCAGAAAGAAACTGTGCCACATAGTGAAGCAGTGACCCAGCCTTCGCTGTGAGCCGTCCACCATGAACCTGCATCCAGCCTCAGCCGAAACCCAGGTCACCGGGGTGAGACTGCCCTTGGCCTGACAGCACAGCATGGGCTAGTGCAACGTACTCACATCTGATGGTGAGGCACCCGCATGCAAAGGGCATGGAGAACTATGACAGCATAGCTCTCAGCTGAGGCTGCACCTGGTTTTTTTGCCTGACTGCAGTATGATACGGCATGATGCTCAGGCTATTTTTTTAAAACGTGGCATGTCTGGACAATATTTCTAGTAATAATTGGTTGGTGCCCCATCGTTACCATTCTGAAAAAATACGGGCACTACCAGTATATGATCTGAGGCTTTAACCTGCTGCAATGAAGCACCTAGCAGATAGCACCAGGGATATTCCAGCTTTTTCTCAGTGCCGATCAGCCAAGCCAGGAGGTATTGTCTGCCGGCAGTTTTCCAGTTTTCTGTGAGTTTGAAACCAGCTGTAACAGAGTAGCAGACCCTCGCAAAGTGTGTGCACGTGTGTAGGGGTACATGGTACTGCTATTTTTATACCTTATTTTATCAAAGGCAAGCCCACAGAGGTTTTCATGAGAACTTTAAAAGGCAGATGGGCCAAGGCAGTCGCTGAATACGCAGTTGCTGCATACAGTGAAGCAAGTGTCAGCTGCAACCGACCTCTGGAAACACATTACAGGAAAGCTGTGGGTCGTAGGTTACATTACTGGGCCGTAGAGCAGGCTCTGAAACTACTGTCCCCAATGAAGGAACGTATGACACCAGCAGAGAGGGTGGCTTTCGGGAGCAGCAAACAAGCTCCCGGAGGGAGGCGAGCCCTGCTGGCAAGCTCAGTTCCCTGCCTGCAGTGCCTGGGGAGACCCACTGGGACCTTGTCCGTTTGTTGTTTTATCTCTGTTGATCTGACACCAGAGCTGGGGTGGGAGGTACCGTTTCTCGGCTATTCTTAGGGATTTTGACACCTGCTATAATTATCTGAGCAGTCATTTGCAGGGGGCCCAAATGCTGCGTCTTTGCGCATTGTTCTGGCAGGCAGTTTCGGCTTCTTCCCTGGACACGTCCAGACCTAGTGAAAATAGAGGGGAATTTCCATGAACACCAGTGATGCTGCATCCTAGTTAAGCTGGGACTGGTTTTGACGCTAATTCTTTCTTGAGGAAACTGTCAGTGATAATCAGTGCTGATCTGTAATCATCCTCATGCCCTGCCCTGTGCTGTGTCTGCACCTTCTCTGGTTTTCGACAAAAATAAGGCTTTAAATACCATCAGTAAAGGGGGTTTAACTGGATTTACTTTGCAGATGGAGAGCTCTAATTTGGTTTATGATGTCTTGATTTGAAAGTCTGATTCCCAAAAGAAGGCAAAATTCCTGAAGTTTTCCATCAAGGAGATTTCAAAAGTTCCTGAACTAAAACAAAAGAGGTAGCTCCTGGCTCCCATTCGTGTGGATGCAGAATTATTCCTACTGTGAGCTCAGGGCCACACTACCTATAAAATGACATCTTTGGGAATTACCAAGTAATATCACTTGTTTTTCATCCTGAACATTATACAGTACAAATAGGAAATAAAGTATTATTATTGGCAGTGAGAGACGACAAAGCTTGGTTTTTTGCTTGTACACAAATTGTTTCCATGTTTCATTAGCTTCTGGAGGTATTCTGCTTCTTTCCTCTCCTTGGGGACAAAAAGAGGAACTTGAACACAGAGTGTAACCCCTTCCATACCATCTTCTGACTGACTGCAGAAATCCTGTTAGAAATTTAAAAAACTGTCATGACCGATCTGACTTTTGCTTTATTTTATATTCATGCAGGATTTAGGAAAACATCAGGCAGGATGGAGATAATTGCAAGTGAATAATTGCAAAGAATAGAAAGGGATAGATGGGTAATTACAGAGCTGCTCTTAGGGACAATATTACTTGTCATTAAATTTGATGAACTGATTTTCTTTAGGATAAACAGGCAAATGTGCCTTCCTAAACACTTAAAGTTACTTCCTAAGAAACATACATTTTGTTTAGGCGTAATTAACCCTTCCTGAAAGGAATAAAATGCTGGTAGGAGTAAAATCCTTGATTGAATTGCTGGGAGTTACATGTGGATTACAGAAAGTCAATCACATAGATTTTCAATCTCCCTGTTCAAGAAATAGGACAAATTTGAACTGATTTATTATTTTGATTTCATAGGACTGTGTTAATTTCCTTGTATCTCAATAATATTACTTGTTTTGTGATGATTCCTAAAATGGGCCGACCCCAGGCTCTTGCATCTGAGCAGTCACAAGCATTTGAGGAGTCTGAACCTAGATATAGATCAGTATTTTAAATTTGGCTCCTTTTGGAATGAAAACAAACCCAAACATTTCCCTGAACTTTAAAGAAATCTACTTTCAAGACCAGATGTGAAACCAAATACTGCAGTTCCAGCAGCAGTGGGCACAACGTAACAGCAAAGGAATATAAAACTTTCAAGGTGATTATACTTGTGATTCAGTCAATTGTCTGTTCTCTGCCTCTGAAAGTGATAAAAATCCTGTACTGGGCAATTGGAGGAGTACCCGTCCCCAGGGGAAGCTTTGCTTGGATTGCTAAAAAAGATGACTTGGCCTGTGCTTTAAAGCCAGGCTCCTCGCTGCATCGCTGCTGGGGTTTCCCATACAGTCGCACCGGAGTGCAGGACGTGAGGTGCAGGTCCTGCTCAGCCAGGTTGGTGGGCCCTGCTGCTGCCCCTCGAGGGGCTGGGCACTGGCTTGGAGTAGTCTGGGACACCCCACATTTGAGGCCCTGGCAAGGCCCACATAAAACAGACTCACTGTGGATCAGGACCATGAGTAGTAGGTCATTTGAATAGCAATGCTTTGAAGCCTGAAGACTTTCATGTTTTCTTGATGCTAAAATTATTATGGTGGATATCCCAATTCACATAAATGTCCAGTGCTTGTAAATCCTGGTAATAGGAAAAGACAGTATCCCAGAACTGTCGTTTACAATAATAACCAAAGAGGTTAAAAGAAGAAAAAGACAAGTTAAAAATGAAACAAGATAAAAATATACCGTAGGGCAAATCTGTTGCCGTGTTGCCCCTGGGTGATGGAGTTTCCACCGACTTTCCCTTGGGAGTGCTGACTTGTGAATAACGTACACATCCCCAAGGGCTGGCAACACCAGTGCAAGGCTATGCGTATGTGCGTGCACCGCCCCACACCACTGCAGTCTGTGCGCAAAGATAATTTTTTCCCCCCTCAGGGTCGCAAAGAGCAACTGTACAAAAGACTTTTTTTAATAGAATATGTTCTTATCTTTCGTAAAACATGGACCCACCCGACACTTGGACTGGTCTGTGGGCCCCACCCTTGCCCTTTTGTTTGCAGCCTGGGATCATACGATGAACTGGGTTAGTACGTTGCTGTTTATGTTCTTCAAACCTCATCTATTTTGTTTTACAAGAATACACCACGCTGCTGTGGACTTACTTGTGCCATGGTAGGGAGTATTAGTGGGCAGCAGGGAGTGGGATCCAGAAAGGGGCAGGAGGATGTGACACATCTGTCATGATCTGCTGATGTTTCCAGGCGTGGGGTTGGTGACAGCATGATGCTGGCATTTTAAAAATTAAAGGGCTGGGGCCCGAGCTCACAGTTCTAAAAATCAGGAGCCATTGCACCGAAATCAGTGGCTTCTCAGAAGTATAAAAATCGTGTACCTGAAATCAGAATCACTCCTTTGAACTCCTAGGTTTTCAAAGAGTCTTAATGTGTTACAATCAGGTGCTTTATGACATTTCGGCAGGCACCTGGGGCATGCAAAGCAGGTGTCCTTGGCCCGTTTCTGATGTTTCCCGGTTTGATCCATTCACTTTGCTAGACTGACGCCCAGTTTGCAGTGATGCTACCACGGTGCTTCTGGTGCCTGAGGCCCGCCAGGCCCGCCTGAAGCTCTAACACAGACTCTGGAGTTTGTCCATTATTGATCGTGTTCTGGTATTTGCCACTAAGCACTTTTCCCACAGGACAATGGACTACTAAATCAATATGGTCAGACTTGGTGCCAGACACACGGAGGCTGATGGCAGGGGCTCCGTGGGGCCAGTCGTGATGGAGGAAGACCCGGGAGGAACCTTGTCTCCAGAGGTATAACCCCGTCTGTCACAGAGGACAAATGAGGCAACCCTACCACTCTGAAGGAGAAGGGCTTTGTCCTCTGGCGCAGACAACAGAGGAAGGTAATGAGGTAAGTAACAGCCTTTCTCGTCCTCTGGCCTCTTCTGGGTGGCTTGCAGAGAAGGGGAGGTAGGAAGGGCGGGCTCTGAGAGCAGGGTCCAGCATTATTCCTGACATTTCTGCGTGAGGGTGCAAAAGTTACAGCAGTTTCCCAGGCGTGCGAAGGGGTCCAGGTGAGGGCCAGGTCGCACGGGAAAGTAAGCTTTTGAGTTAGCACCGACATTCACTTTGTGTTGGTTTTGTCTGCTGGTTTGTGAGTCCTCTTCTCTTCTGCGGTTTACATCCAAATGACTTTTCACACAATGTCACAACAGGGTGTGTTGGTGGGGCCAACAGCTTGGCATGAAAAGCATCCTTACCTCTTGCCACCCCTCTCCTGCCACTGAGCCATGACACCAGAAACTATTGGCCTGGCTGCGGATCTAGGAGGCAAATAGTGGTTGATGGGGGAACCTGAAATCTCAGCCTCTTCACTCCATGGTACAGGACCAGAAAGTCTTGGAACAGTGGTTTTGGAGCCAGGGTTTTTGGAGGCACCTCTGGCACAAATGAGCTGGAGGTGCTGTATCCAAGCCTCAGACCTCAGAAGAACAGTCCTCAACTGCAGGACTTTGGAACTAGAGCCAAGGACCCAAGAGAGCACTAGTATCCCTGGCTCTAAATTAGTTTGTAGAAGTGGCTGGAGAGTTCTACTGGGTGCCTGCCTTGGGTTTGGTGAAAGATTTTGAAGTTGAAACAATACACATGAAGCATTTTATGCTCTACAAAATCCTCAGCCAGTTCTAGCGCTGACACACAAAGAAAACCACTTCATATTGTTTTGCCAGATACTGGGCAGCACAGGTGATACTAGATAGTCCTGCAAAATCCTAAATCCTGGACTTGATCAATTCCTATGTTTTGCCAAAATTGCCAGATTAGTTTATAAAATAGCAAGATAAAGTACATTGAAAACAGGCATCACTAAGACTTGCTTGCAACATGTCCAGTCCTACCATAAAAAGGTTTGTAGAATAAAATGAAATTATTTACCAGAAAGTTATAAAACTGTAAACTAAGTATTGCTGTGTCAGTCCTGTGGTTACCTGCTTCAGAGGGCATCTTTTCATCTTTTCAACATTTGTTCCAGTCGAGGCCACGCTTGATTTCAGTCTGGCAGGATAGCCATGGTAACAGTGTGCTTCCAGGTATTCATCTGGGTGGGGTGAAGAGTTGGACACCTTCCAAAATTCTACTCCATGCTTTATTAACACCCTGAAACCCGACTTGCAAGTGCTACAAAATGGGGGAAAATAAGGACTGGGGAGGGAGGGGAAGAGAGAGAGAAAAGCTGCAGTGTCTGAATCTTTACCACAATAAAATTCCAAGTGAGATTTCTATATCTTGTGTAAACTCAGCCTGCATATAATCTTAGGACTTAAAAGTCTGCTGCAGTGCAAGTGAATATGGCTCATGGAAGAGGACATGATGCTTGCAGAGTAAAGACTTTGGGAGGCTTCTGACATGAGTAAAATAGATGATGGAGCAAACGTAACTTTGAGAATGCAGAGCCTGCCATACATGCTTCTCAGTTTATTTATTAATTTATCCCCTTTTGATTCTTTCATGTTACCATACAAAAATCTTCTACATCTGATCATTATATTGGAGATACAGTCCCTGCATGCCAGTACCTCCACACTCAATGGGACTGTGCAAATATCACGCTGTGGCTGGAGCAGAGAGACTGGGATTTAATTTACTAAGGGCAAATTCCTCTTTATGTCTCCTATTCACCTTTTCTTTCTTGCAAGAAATGACAGTGGGAAACAAGAACCATGCCAAAAAAGAAACCATACATTTAGAAAAGCACCAGCTATTTGCAGAGTTGAACTATCAAAAGCCAAACTCTGCTTATTTAGCATCATGTGGGCCAGTGGAACTGTTCCTAAACAGTGTTGGGAGAGCAGTGTAAAAAAACCCAACACCCTAGATACTGTCCACTTACCAGAACAGATGTACTTAAGAGGGATGGTAGTTACTGCTATCTTGGTTGACACATTAGGGATTACACTGCATATTTCAAGTATGAGCTCTAGAGCTTGAACTAAAGATGAAAGGCTTATATATCATATACAGCAACAAGTGCATACCCCCAGGACTGCACACATCAACGTATCTACAATTCCTGTTTCTTGCAAAGTGCCCAGGTAGCTTCTTTTCCAGTGTGAGGAACCGGGCTTGTTGGATGACCTGACAAGAAAGAAACCCGGCGCATTGGATCACAGAGTAGAAGAGAGGGAAATGTAAAAGGATAAAATTCAGGGGGTTTTGTAAGTAGGTGTGGGGCAGATTTTGACTGGTCCGCTGTTGGTATGTTACAAAGGCACTTTCCAATTTAGGACCTGTCCAAATATTCTGAAGAGTAATTTAATTTTTTAAGAACTTTACCACAATGACTCATTTCTTTCGTGGTGGATTTGTGTGTGTCAAAGCACTTAGAAACAAGGGTGGGAGGAAGAAGGTTCAAACTTGCTAATGGGCAACACAGATATGTCTTACGTAAAGGTTTGCTTCTGCAATTTCCTTTCTTAAATGTCTGCTCATGTTTTCATAATGCTGTATGAATTTACATGTAGAATATATTTTAAAAAGAAAAAAAAAGGAAGGTGAAGTATTTTTATGGGTACAACGTCTGGTTGAAGACACTGCAATGCTTGTCTCACAGAGCTGACCTTGTTGGCCATATTAACCCTGTTCTGCTACAAGGCCATGTATGGTTTTTGTCTATTAATGGTCACGTACTGAGTTCTGGTTTATGTTTTGTCACTAAACAATTTGTGGGCAAATGGTAGTGGTTCAGAAACTGCTTCAGAGGTGGCATAGCTGTTTGGGCAGTGACAATCGTCCCAGTAGATGGGGAGAGTAGTCCCATCCACCAGGAGCGTGAGTCAGAGACTTGAACCAGGAGAAAGATGGGGGTAAGAGCTAGGTAAATACCAGTGCTCCACAGATAACACCTTCCGGCGAGCTGCTCACAGATATGGGTACGTGATTGAAAGTGAATGAGTTAACGCATTTAAAGGAGTCACCATTCCTTAGCAGGAAGTTATTATCCTTCAGCTGAGGAACAGTAGCTGTGTGTGTTCTGCTCTATTGTGGTGTTAAGGACAATGGGTTAGTTTAAATCATCTTAAAGCATGCTATTTTGATAACTTGCTTCTGTAGGAGCAAGCCCAGATTTTGCATCAGTTTTTCAAGGAAATAAAAACTATTATAAAGTTTTACCGGGCCTTTTTTGAGAGGAGATGTCCCACTGATTCCCGTAGGCATTTTGGCTGGATGGTCTTGTTTGGAGGACTAAACCCCAGGTTTGAGGCTTTCAAATGCAGGATGTTTTGAATTAACTTCATAGGCCTAGCTAGACAGATTTTTTTTCTTTTAATTGGACTTTTTATTCTTGCATGACTCTAATATGGTTGAAGTGATTTCATAAGAACTTAGCAAAAACGTAAATGAAGAAGTTCACTTTTGAATAGAATGAAACTACCCTTAAAATGGTAATGCTTTCTAGTGAGAAGCATATGAAAACAGATTTAGGATTTAGGAAAGAAAGTTTTGCAGAATCATCATTAACTGTAGTAATCAGTGTAACTGTAGTATGAATGAACCATTTATTTTTTCACATTCTGAGTTTTTGTAGTTTTAAAATGAGGGTTTTTTTCTTTATCTCTGATTAATTAATTAATTTGCCTGTGGCAAATCATATCCCAACTCCTTTGCTCATCCATTGACCTATACAATGACTTACTGTTTGGATTTTCTATCTCCTTGTCATGAATTGAATGGCATTCTAATAAGCATATAACCCAGGAAACCTAACTATATAATCAAAACAGTCTTTTCCAGGACTGCCCTACTGATTCTATAATCTGTAGGTATGAAGAGAAACAATGTCCTTATAGTGCAAAAAAAGACCATGAGACCTCCAAATGAATCATACCCCTTCATCCATCTAATGGGTATACGTCTGTTTGTGTTGTCCACGGAGAGAAAGGTTGCAAACATCTCACAGGCTGCAGCAGATGAAGGTTAGAAATCTGTTCTCTGTGGCTCCTGCTGAGAACTATAGAATAAAAGTTTTATGTGAAAATAAAGAAAAGGCACTTTTCTGGGTAGAAATAAGATCTTGTTTGCGCACATAGATTTCTCTTCAGGTAGTGGGATCTCTGCTTCTGATTTTGTGAGATGGAGTAAGACAGCATACTGAATAAATCAGCAGATAACTTTTGCAAAACATTAAGGCCAGTTCTGTAATACGGGGTGTAATTTCAGAATTTGACCTTCCCGTCTTAAAATGAAGAGCCTGATAGTTGTGAAAGACTTGTAGAAATCATCTTTTGGGGAGACCCACCTGCATGACAGGTCAGGCATGAGTTTATCAGTTTTTAATGGATGACAGGATGAGTCATATAACTCAGGTGAAAAGGAGAAGAGAGGACTGAATGACACTGTTCTTTTACTTTCCAGTAAATCAACTACAAGCTGTGCTGTGTCTGTCTCAGTTACTGCCATGCCCGGTGACTTCTACATTGCTGCCTTCTCCCTGTTCTTGGTGTGACATTGAGCTTTGACTAAAAGAGATGTGCTGACCTTTGGAAAGAGCCTTTCTCCCATCTGGCCTTCAATCTTTCCCTTCCTTGCTGAGATGAGGGAGGGCGAGGGTGGTAGTAGTTCTCTCCAGTCTGCAGCTGGAGGACCAGCACGTTACCAGTATCAGTCCCATACAAGTATTGTTATTTTTCCTGTCATGTTTGTTGGGGTACAGCTTTTCGTTTATTTTTCTTGCAGAAAGGCAGGAAAGCCAATCTGGAAAAAATACCGCTCACATGTCATCAGTAATTACTTGGCCGTTGTGCCAGGCATTGGCTTGCTGACAGTTTCAAGGCGGAGAGTGGGTGAGACCCAGCTGCAGCCAACAAGAAGAAAGAGGGAAAGAGATCTTAATCTGACTTGGGCTTCACTCGCCCTCCCTTCTTTTCCCCTCCATCCTTCTCCTCCTTGGGGAGCCATAGCTATTACTTCTTACTTCACACAATGAGCTCTCCCCATTCTTCACAGGACTGCCAGTCCCTGACCTGTGCAGCTTTCTGTCCGCTTTCTTCCACTCGTTAAGTGTAACATCTAAGGAAACAACTTACCCTTAGGAGGGAAATGCCTTCTGGGAATAGAGGCCTTGCCCCACCTCCAGGAAAAAAGAGAAGTATTTTAATCTGCAGAGCGTGTGACAGCAACAACAAGGCTCACGATTCTGCAGATCGTTTTCAACACCTGTTTTTAAATTTGGGCAGTTTCTGAAATGAAATCTATAATTTACTTGATATCTTAAAAATCATTTAGGCCATCACCTGGAAGGGATGAATAGTGTTCATACAAGAGCTCAATATGCCAACCTCGAATAAGGTATTATTGGATACAGAAACTAAGAATGCCTAATATTGCTCAGGTGGGAGATCTGGGCGGCGGGAGGGGTAATGTGATGTATGGAGAGTCAGCAGACAGGACTCTTCTCTCCCTGACAGCACTGGAGAAACGCCTGAACCAAGGTTTGCGAAAGGATTACAGGATGCGTGAAAAGAGGCTCACTGTCGGTACAGGACGGGCCTGTGAACTGACCTTATGGTACTGGCTCAGGTAACTGGTGGCTCTCAACATAGCCAGGCTGTGAGATTTTTGAGATTTTCAATAATTTTTTTTATGGTCACCCTCATGCGGAGTTAAGCCAGGTTCCTAGCGTCTTTAGCTGTAGTGTTGGTCAACTGCCTCATTCTTCTTTGCTCTGGCTCTCAAGCTGTTACACTATGGTGCTGAATGCTGCTTACACAAAGTGAAAATGTAGGTGCTGCATGTGGTAGAAACTAACTTCATACCCACGGTCTCAGAAATCTCACAGGGGCAGTAAAACCAACACAGTCAGAGCATATAAGCAGTGAGTACGGTATGTAAGGCTGCAAATTCATACTCTTGCCCTTCTCCTCAACTGATCATCCAGCAAACCTATTCCAGAAAGCTGTACAGTACACTAAGAGAAGCAGCCCCCCAAGCCCCTTACAAGTGCAGGCTAAGACCTGAGCCTGGGAGAAATTTTTATTTGTCTTTCCCCTCCTTGCCTTGGTTGGCACAGGTGTGAGAAAACACACTGATGTACTGCTGAATGGCTGTTCCCGTCCTCTTCCTCCTCTTCACTGAAATCCTTCACTCCCACAGACTTCTGCACACCAGGAATCTTCTCTCACTACCCCAAATGGATGACAAAATCCCTACTGGCTATTACAGAGCATGTTCTCAGAGAAGAAGGTACTGAAAAGAGTTTGCCAAGAGCCTGATTTTAACACACAGATTATATCTTCACTTCTTCAGTCTGCTGGATGACATCTTGCTGATTGGAGTCCTCCTGCAAATTAAGAGGCTATGTTCAAACCGAGTCCTCTGAAATCTGTTCCTGCACTGACATTTTTCTCTTCATCGCGCACAAAGATTTGCCTGAAATTCATGGTTTATTGATGGGAGGTTTGTTGATGTTGTTATTGTTTTCAATTTAAAAAAGAATAAATTCTGTTTTGAGGAAAAAAATCTAAATAATTCAGGTGAATTTACAAGGAGATCTGAGAACACCCGACAGCATCAGTTTATTGGTGCTTTTTTATGTGACAGAAATGAGAGCATGTTTCTTTGTGGTATGCGCTGAAAACCCAATTCAGACTGGGAAACCTTTCTCTCCCTGGCTACATCACCACTAAACTGTCTAGCACTTGCCAACACGGATTTAGATTGGATTAATCAGTTTAAAGAACAAGAGTGGGATAGGAAGATACTCTCCACTCTGTGCAAGCTATGTCTGGGTTCAGTAAAGAGGAAATCTGGGGAGCCAGCATGGTTAACCTGTGAATTAAGTCTGTGTAGACATAATCAATAAAGCTAAGAGTTAGGTACTTCACTATTGATCAGCAGTGCTTTGATTTAAGAGTCCGATATTAACCAGTGATAAAACACGCTTCACTGCTTGTCTGGGTTTTTAAAATGTACTTTTTAAAGAAAACTGATCAAGTACTTTTTGTGGGTGACCAGATCTTCATGTGCTTTGGGCAGTGCTGTGCTTCAGCCATGCAGGAAAAATCACAAGGCTGAGTGAATATTAACATGGGAAAAACCTTTTAGGCTCAGAGGAAGGGAGGTGTAAATTTGCAACTGGTACTTAGCAGCAAGGGGGACCCAGTAAATCTGTGTTAGCTTTTAAGCAAGTGATATAGCTGATAATGTAGATCTGTTGCTATCAAACTGCTGTCAGTATCATGTCAGTACCTATCTGTCTCAGTATTTATAACCTGCTAACAACAGGGAAGTGATGTGGTCTAATGACCTGAGGACAGGACTAGGAGCCAAGAGGAAGTGGGGAAAGGAAGCTGCACAGAAGAACAACTTCTCTGAACAGGATGTCTGGCCCTGCTGCAGCCCAAATTTTGTCGTATTTTCCTTTGGATTTCAGTACATCTTGGAGGGTCATTCTCCTGATTCATTAGGCATGTTTACAAACTAGAAAATTACACAGCTGACCACGGTATTAATTGGTTAAAACTGCACTTTGGCTGGTCACTTCATCATGGTCATCTGGCATAATGCTGAATGTAGTTGCCTCCCTTGCCAGAGCACTCAGCCAGGTCACAAAGTCACTTTTGTTGCAACTCTTCAAAGTCCTATTTTAGCAAGGCAGCTTTCCAATGTGAATATGTAAACCTTCTGGTCCACCTCAGATTATCTTGAGAGATTCACTGGAACCTCTGAAAGTGAAAACTCGGATGTTTTCCTCTTGTCTGTCACTACCCTGAAAGTCTCTGAGAAGCGTGGGTTCTGGGGAGAGGGGACTTAGCTATATCTGAATTAGTAAAACCAATTTCCATTGAAACCCTCTGTTTCCCTACAGGTTTTGTTCAAATAAGTAAAAAGTCAAAGCCATCTCCTTTATATACTTTGGATAAAGCTGTATAGCTAGAGCAAGCTCTAGGTAAAGACAAGGCAGGCAACTGTTAAGGCAGAAGAGTGACCATATATGCAATATTTTCTTTGCTTGTACTGGACCTGTAGATAGACCAAATTGGAAGCAGTTGCTGCTCCTCTACCGAAGAGAGGGTTTTATGTCCACAGGGCAGTGGCAGCAAAGAGGGCCCCCTGCAGAAGCAGAATGGCTAGCTGAAATCTTCAGGGCTCCTCTTACCTGTTCTAGATGTGACCCTTCCCCCTTTCCTGCTTCCTGTAACAGGAATGGTTGTGGCTTTGCCTTCTATTTCAGAGCAGCAAAATTCAATGATTCTGAGAAATACTGAATTGGCTCTATATACCTATGCCTAGTGTGACAGATGCTACTTTTTACTGCTGTTTGCTGATGACAGCACTTACAAACATGCTACATGAGTCACAGGATGTGTGGAAGATGATTCCAGCCCCACTGAATGCATGCATTGCTCATAAATGATGAACTTGACAGGCAAAGCTGGAGAAAATCAACAAGCCCCTCCTGAGGATTATTATATTATATCCACTGACAGCAGCGGGGGTCTGGGCCCGCTGGCTTTCATTAAGTTATTGCCAACGTACAGTAGTACAAATGGCAGAAGAAACAGCCTCAGGAGAAAGGGAGTCAAGCAGTGGGGATGAGGGTGTGGTATGGAAATAGGATTAGGTTTGGCCATCCTAGTGTTGGGGTTGTTTGATGAGTTTCTGTCCTCAGTATACACAGAACTTTAATGAAGCAATGTTGTAAAAAAGTTCCTTTGGCCAGGGTTTGTGTCAGGTAAGGGCGAAACTGGACAAATACATTGTGGAAGGTCATTCCTATCTGCTAGAAAGAGCAGCATGGAAGAAGGTGCGGATATGTTTGTGAGATAAGAACGAGAAAGGAGTATTATGTGAAGGACGATTGATGTCACAATGAAAACATTTGCAGTGATGTTGTTAACAGATGTAGGAAAATGTGAATATTTTTTTTTATTGTTCTTTAATTTAAATTCCTGTTGTTTTCTTTACAGTGCCAATAATTTCATAGCCTTCCTTGTCCTTACACTACGTGGGATTCTCACAGAAGAGATGCTTTGTGCTACATCTCATTTTTATGCTGCGATACCTATGTTTGTTACACACTGGAATGTGTTTCTGGCAGCTTGCCAGGCATGGATAGAGGGAGGCAAAGAAACCCTTTTTGGAGGGGTGAGGGTTAGGACAAGGACTGGGGCTGGTAAGCACGGGCATGGAACATTCTTTGTTACAATTTTTTGAGAGTTTGTAAACAAAATAGGGTTCCTAATTAAAGCAACCACTAAACCGTTTAACTTGCATAACTAGAACTGACTCCATAGATTAGCCCAGGTCTCACTGACCCTGGCAGAGTGACAGGGCTTGTATTTTGTGTGGATGAAATGTTCAATAATTTCTCCAAAGCATTATGTGCAAATAGGCTTTTCTTTAACAGCAGGCATGCATGTCTTCTCCTTCCACCTTCCTGCTTATTTTATCAGTCAGCAGATCTTAGCTAGACAATGTGAGAAATCATTGCTTTCTCCTCATCTTTTTGTTCCTATATGTCAAAAAAAGGATTGGACATTTATAGAAAAAATACGATAATGTTTCTCTACAAGGAATGCAAACCTTGCTGTATACTACCTCTAGTTTAGGGGTTTAAGTGGAAACTCTTTCTGGTGTATACACTGTCAGCAACTGGGGTTTCTTTCACTATTATTTAAAGCATTTGGTGCTCACTCCCTTTCAGAGGCAGGATTCTGGGTGGATCCATGCCTGCATCCTATGTGGCAGGTTTGAAAGACATTTCAGCCCCTGGTAGTCTGAATTAAATATCAGTAACTTTAAAACCTAGAAAGGGCAAGCAAAAAGTGACAAGAAACGACCACCATGTTGCTGCTGAGCTTGGCAACCCATCTTTATCCTCTGTGTTTTCTGGACTTTAGTAATAGTATGTGGAGCTTACACGGCATTTCCATGCAAGCACCTCAAAAGCACATTGCAAGCACTGCAACGAGCACCTTTAGAACAGTAAGAATTTCTATGTACTTTCTTCACTGATGGAGATCCAGAGGCCCTATGGAAGTTCTCCAAAGCACTACATGTTCCATTTAAGGTCTTGATTTCCTTAGCCCTGTAACTGTGCTGGTATGAGTAGGGAAAGGATGAAAGAAAGGTCAGAAAGAAAAGGAGAGAGAGGACAGAAGCATAAGGGCAAGATTTAGCTTACTTCACTAACAAGTGAAGATAAAAGATGGAAGAAAAGGAGAGAGACATCAATTAAGGGAAGTGATGGACTACTTGTAATAGGAAGCAATTAACGATATTTTGATTTGTTCATTCATTGTGTTTTTATCTGTCATCTTTCTAATGTAAATTCCCAGGTTCTCTCTGTTTCACAGAAGAATTGAATGCCAGGTACTTCAGGAACATATGTGCTAAACTTCAGGCCTGTGAGATTGGTCTCACTGAAATAACAGAATTCCTTGTGGTGTTTAGGATTAAGCATGAGTGCATCCTCTTTTGAGGGTAGCATAGAAGGGAAAGCTGGCTGATGGATATCACACTTTTCCTATATGTCTAAGACTCATGGTTTAAATTGAGAGGAAGGAAGATTCACTGGCTGAAGAATCTTCTATTCAGTCCTCATGACATAACATGAGTAAATGCCCTACAGGGTCAGAGCATGGTCTGTGTCCACAGTCTGTCTCCAACGGGACAACAGGAGATGCTGTTTGGAGAAAGCTCTGCAAGCACAGCCACATTCTGTGGTGCTTTCCCCTTACGCTTCCCAACAACCACGGCTGTTGCATGAAGGATGTTTGAGGGCATGTCCTGTCTGTTCCCTTCAGAACCTGTTCATCGAGCTGTTTCCTGTGAATTTGTCTAACCCTTTTTTGAACCTGCTGCCACTGCCTGCCACCGCTGCCTCCTATGGCAGCAAATTCCCAAAGTTTACTACCTGCTGTGCAAAGAAATATTTTACCTCTTTTAAACCCATTTTCTAATAGTTTCAATATGTTTCATCTCATTCTGCTACTGCAGAACTGGTGATTAACAATTTCACCTTCGTCACATGTACCTTATCCACTGTCTTCATGAAGATCTCGATGACATCTCCCTCAGCCTTCTCCTCTCCAGCCTGAAGAGATGCAATCTATTAGGCCTAGTCTCCAGATGAATTTCGTAACAGTATAGCAAGTGGATATTAATAATTATTATGGCAATGAAGACATTACTGTCTGCAGTAGCAGAATGGGATTAAACTTATTGAAACTATTAGAAAATGGGTCTGTGACCTAAGCCTGCAGTCCCTCTTCCTCTGAAGATAATATCTGGAGGTAAGAGGACTGTCTGGGCCAATTGGTTTCTGCTACGGTTCACAGTAGCTACTGGTTCCAAAACAGGAATTATTTTCAAAGTTGTTCTCTACTGATTTTTGCAGGTAGAGCACAGTCAGTGCAAAGACAGTGCTTTTCTGTGCTTCAAGCATCACTTCACATTAAAAAAAAATCACTTTGAAATTCTAGTTAAGGAAGCAAATAATTCAAAAGGAGGTGATAAAGATTTCATGCCAAACCCATAGCTGATATCACTGAGCACAGGAAACAGTCCTAGTTTCTCCAGTTTACAATAGTTGAAGGCCTTCGATATATTTGTCAGGTAGCACTGTGCTTACATGGAGTTATAAGGCTATCATTACATAGCTTATGCTCTCAGCTAGGCTAAACTACAGACCAACCAGAGAATAATTTACTGATATTAAGGCTAGTGGTGTCTTGTGTTTTGATCATACATTAAATTCCATTAGGTCTCAACTTAAGAAACAGATTTCTCTACCCTCTCTCTTTCTTCAACTGCAGGCCCCTCAAATGGTCCTGTTTTCTGCAAACAAGACAAAACAAGGAAATGAGCTATCATCCCTGCCTTTCAATGAAGCACGTCCGCTATCCTCTTGACAGGTAAATCTTGTGAATGTGTTCACCAGGGCTGTGATGTTATTGTTTCACAGTCCTCTTGTAACAGCATGTGATCACAAGTGAATCTGAGATACTTCGGAGCAGTACAATAAAGACCCTGTTTGTTTGCTGCTGTACTGTCAGAGAGAATATTTTAGCACCTGATAGCACTGCATAGATTAGGCTTGAGAGGATGTCCATTCCTAACTAAAACAATAGTAATCTACATCTTTTCTGTTGATGGCTTCTCCTTGCACTCGGTACCCGATTCACTTCTAATCAAGAAGGCATTGTATTGGTGCTGCATGTATAACCAGGAGGGTGAGTGGATTGTGGATTAGCTTTGCTTTCATCTCCTACACTTTTTAGAGGACTAGCAAGCTAAATTAGGGCGAGGATGCATACTAAAGGCTTTGAAGTACCTGTTAGTAAACTGAATTTTGATGTGTCAGTCCCTCACTTGAAAATGTTACGCCTTTCGTTAATGTACCTCCTGAACTAAATCTATTGCTTTTTATTAACTAGGTATTTACTGAGATATGGCAAAAAGTAATTTATTTCAAAGAAAGAAAAATTATGAATGTCATATGCATGCAGAGACAAATGAGTTCTCTGAAATGTCACCTGGAAAATGGTTTTCAACTGTGAAATGTATCCGGTGCCTTTTTTTTTTTTAAACAAAACTATCATTCCTTTCTACAGTGTATTTCTTAAAAACATAAATATGTCCATAGCAGTGGCTGTTCTAGGTCAGACCAAGGTCTGCTTAGCACAGTATTCCATTTTTCGCAGTGGCCAAGAGCAAATGCCTAAGGGGAACTATAAGAACAGGTCAAGCATATATCTTATTTTCCTGAATGCTCTCCCAGCCTTCAAACATCTGAAGCTCTGGGATTTCCTGAGCTAGACATGGTTTCTATGTAGCTAGTAACCCTTTATGAATTTCTCTTCTTCTGGCTTTCTCAGGTTCCCCTTGAACTTGTGTAAGTGGCTTCCATCCAGAAAATCTTTGCAATTTCAACATATTTGAAGAGTTCATTGGCTCAAAAATTTGTCTGCTTTTCCCCCATTTATATCAGATGGCTTGATAATATAAGGTGATTAAATCTCTGTGCAAACCTTGTCTGTCTCAGAGCTTTACTGCTGTGATGACAGCATTGCCACTACAGATTAGACTATATACTGAAATGTCTTTCCCAATGGTATTTAAAGCTGTTCATACTATCTATTTAATAGCTGGAAGAACATTCACACTATCCAGTTTTAGGCATCTAATTAAGGTTTCTTACTCGCTAGCTAATCTCCTTAGACTTGCTAGGAGAGAGGTTCTGATACAGAACTATGTAAATTAGAAATGTAATGCAGTGCTCTGAATTGTCCTCTGGAGCAGCCAGTCTACTTCTGCAAAAGGAATTTATGGAGAGTAGCTGAAGGACTTCAGGTTGCTTGGTGTGAATACTTCCACACATGACAACAAGATACAATGGCTTGACTAAAAATGAACTATGTATTTTCCAACCGTAAAAGGAGAGACAATTTTAGATAAGCAGAAGGGTGAGTACACCAAGATTAATATTATTGTGCTTATAAAACATAAAAGGGAATTTCTGCAGAACTCAGGAGATCAAAATCTTGTATTCAAAATTGTTATATTTAGAGCTATTACGTAAAATAACACCGGGAAAAGTAAAAAAAAAGAAAAAGATTTATAAAGAATCATATATTTTCACTATCCTCCCTACAGCATTCACAGATTAAGGACGTAAAAGGAGAAGTTTATCAAGGGAATATTTTTTTTTAGGACAACTAAAGAAGTTGAAAAAACAGGCAATCTTTCAGACACACAAAACTTCCAAGAGAAATCACTTATATGCCTGGTATCTTGTTTGTTTTCTGGCCACATTAATTGGTCTGTTTATTGGCCTATTTTTAGTAGGGACACTATTTATCCCTACAGAGTTGTATGCTGCTGTTTCCATTTCTCCAGCCCTTTTGTCTCTCACCTGCCTGTTTTCTAATTACCATCTCCCTAATGCCTAGCCTTTGTCATGGGCTGGACCCTGAAAAAGGCCCTAAGACTGTGTTCTAAGGGAAAAAGGAAATCTACTTCATCAGAAGCTTCTGAAGCTTAATAGTATTTCTATGTCCAGAGATAATTTGTGTCTCAGGCTGAGACTAAAGTAGGTGTCTAAATCGGGGGAGTAAATCTCCTCTTTGCTACAAGGAAATTTGGAGTAGATAACTATCCGTAGATGACTAAATTTTGATGAGATGAATCCCACCCTCTAAGAGCAAGCACCTGTCCTCTGTGACCCTAGCGGTCTGTAGTAGTCCTATGTTTCTTTGTTCCTTAGTAAAAAATTCTGAAGCTAAATGCCTATTTAGCCCAAGCAGAATTAGGTATCCAAAACTGAACATTGAAGTTTTATGGTAAATGTTGAAAATTCATCCACTAAGAAAAATAAGTAATTTTTCTTTGGATAAAATCGGTTATTCGATAAATAGAAGTTAGGGGTACTTGACAAAACTGTCTAGTCCTTTTAGAGCATATTTGAATACAGTTTTACAATTAGTGGTTGTATCAGAAAGATAAATGAATTCAGTGCTGTTAAAACTGTGTCCTTTAGGGGCAGTCATATACCAACATTCTGTTTTAAGAGAAATAATAAGAAATACCTGCATATGCTAGCAAGGCTTTTTGAGAAAACAGTTGCGTGGAATAGATGCCAGTGAATCTTGTTCAAAGCAACATGGAGATTTCTAATTGTTATTTAGATTCTCTTCTTAGTTCATCTCTGATTAACTGATGGAATTAAACATCTACGCAGCGGGGACCAGCCTTTCTTCTTAATTTATAAACACCATAATTTTGAAATTAAAAACCTGAAAGTCTGGCAATTAAACAATCTTTTAGAAGTTGACATTGCTCTTTAGAGGTAATATTCATACATCTTTTCAAACAGAAGTAGTGTCTGTATAGGTATTTTAAGCAGAGTTTGAAACTCTAGGGTTTGAAAAAGCAGCCAAAGTCATGGATATATTACTAAGAATTATATTCCATTTTCCATTCATCTTGGGGGAGAGTTTTTTGCACCACTTCTTCCTTAGTTTCTCGTCCTCTTTCTCTAAATGCACTGATTTGAGTTCAGAGGTGCTGACGGATAATACTTTTGTAGGACAGACCTGCTGGTCAGAGACACATATTATTAAACCCAAATTTCAAAAGATAGGAACCGCTGGTGGTGACGAATAAACAGTGAATTTAATACCAAATGTCCAGTCATACTTACATTCAAACTAATGTGTTGCTCTCAGCTTGGACAATGGAACATTTTTCCTCAAAAGACTTAAATTTCATTAATAACTGTTGATATATTCTGATGGGGACATTAATTTTTACTAAAAGGAAGCTGTATACTGATCAGTATCGCTATCACTGTTAACACAGGAAGAAGGCCTCAGGAGGTTAAAGATATAATTATGTATAAAGACGGTGAAGATGATTGGGCACCTTCTGAGCCTTTTGGTTTTAAAACTGAAGTGCAGAACTCCACACTTCAGGTCCAACTTCTTGCTGAAGTGTGAATGTCATAAGTTTTATACTCTTTTGGAAGCACAAGTTCATTTTCCTGTTATCTTGTGCCTGAATTGCCACCTGAGTCAGGAAAGAAATTATGTCTGGGATGGAAATACAGCTGAAGTTGTTGATAATCAAGATGTTCAGCTGTTTTACTGTGGCTGGCAGCCAAGNCCTTTTAAAAAAAAAAAAAAAAAAAAAAAAAAAAAAGAAGTTAGCAAACTTAAACAGCTAGAGGTAAGAAAGAAGAAAGTTTCCAAAGACCTTATAATATGCTAAGAGTTGACTATTTTCACAGAATATAGTGTACAGAATTTCCTTCCATAGACTGTAAGGCTTTTTGTGGGGTGGAGGCCGGAACCAGTTTCTTTAGGAGATATTCACAAAATCTACTTTCAAGCACCTCCTCTGAATGGCTCTCGGAAGGAATCTATTCAATAGGGAGCCTAGGGAGGCTGTCATCAACTACCTAATTCAACACCTGAAGCAGGTTACATATACATATATAGGTCCCTGTAAATTGGGGCTGGCCTGTAGGCCTTACTATAGAATACATAATAGCAAGAAACATATCTGGCCTGGAGCAAAAATTCTGATTTTGTGCAAGAGAGGAAATTTGGATATTTCTTATTACATTTTGAAAAACAAAAGAAGTATTAGTCACGTCCTTATTTTTATTTGTATTTTATAATATTGTATAAATAAAATACTTGATGAAGTATCTGAAGAGAAAGGCATAAAAGTTCTCATGAGATCGAAGCACTTCACTTTTTAAAAATACAGTATTGACAGTCTTGTGAAATGTTTTAGTATCCATAAATCTGTATATTGTGTCACAAGTGATAGAAAATTTCTAAACAACTGTTGATAAAAGTTACTAGCATATATCATTTTTACTGAACCACGGAACACAGCATAATTCATTAAAAAGTGTCAGTCATTCTTTATAGAGAAATTAAATAATGCAGATAGTGTGATAATTAAATGAACAGCAAATCCCAGGGGCTTGAAAGATATCTGAACTCTGCTGCCTCCACACAGAAGGCAACTTTATGCTGAAAGCAGTTAGGAAGGGACTTTCCCTTGGGTATATTATTCTATAACTGGATCTTTCAGGGTTTCTTAAACTGTCTGCTTAAACCGTAATACCTGCCTTACTCATAAGTACTACCATGCTGGGTTAGGTAGACTATTGATTTGATTCAGTATGTCCCTACTGCAAATTAACAAATGCATTCTGTGATGCATTATGCAACTTGCTTTTGTTATATTTTGCATATTAGGAAAATATGGAGGAGCTAGTTGTTTTACTTTCATGAATGAAATCTTCTTACACCAGACATAAGAACCACTGAAATACAACCTGCTCACCTTATCAACTGTTCCTTAGCATTTTGAAATGGTATTGTCAATCTCACACCTTCTTATTTTTAGTGAGGTGACCTTCCTTCATATGGCAAAACCCCACATATATGGGTTTTAAGACACTGTAAAATAAAATCCTTCAGAGCAAAGAAATAAAATCCTTGTCAATCTTATCTGAGTCATCTAAAATAAGTTGTAGGAGGCCAGGTATTTATTGCCTTCATGACTTGCAGTCAAACATACTGAAGTGATTTTTTCACATGCTTATGTTTGATCCTTACTTTTTTTAAGCAAAGTTTCTAGCATGGTCCTTAGTTTGTCTGACAGAGAATAGTGTGACTGGACGCTTTCATTGCACTACTCAACAATTTCACAACTTCTGTGTTGAAACAATTTCACACAGAAAAACTAAGTCAGAACTAAAGCTTGGCCAACTAAGACATTGACATAGATCTTCCAGTGAATCAAGCTGAAGAATTCATGGCCCTACATTATCCATTCTGACTCTTTGCGGCAGGTTACCGCTTTCCCAGTGTTAAACGGGTTATATACGTGTATCATACCTACTTCAGTACAAAATCAGCCAATTTTTTTTAAAACCATATTTGCCAACAGTTTAGGCTGGATCCTCTATTGAAATATCTGAGGCACCCAGGTATATTCTGTTTCACTGGCCGTATAGCACCACTCTGGCACAAAGGCACAGCCGAACAGGAAAAATATCTTGTATCAACGGTAACTTTTATTAAGTGCCAATGTGTTAGTGCTATGAGAGCAGCAGAACTGGTTGCTGATATTTGAAATGCAGCTTTCAGGCATCAAGTAATAACATCCATCTGATTACAACTGCTCCTGTAACAAAGTTTGTCTAATGAAAGTCATACATTTTAGTCACCCTGGTTGCAGTTTCTGGACTGAGATTTTTCTGTTGTTCTAATAGCTGGGTTTACTTTGGTGATATCCAGAAAAAAGTAGGTGAAGAAATCTTATCTGGGAGCACTGTTAGGAGAGAGGAAATAAGACAGTCCTATGATATTTGCGTATTTTAGTGGCAGATTCACAAAATTCCTGATTTTGGACAGTTCAACTCATAAGTAGGACCTTAAAAATTATATACATTTTATCAGAGAAAAAAATTGAGGAAGTCCCAGGAAAGGTTTCCCAGAAGATCCATGGGGGCTGGAGCCCTCACCCCCATTAGCACCACTTACTGCAGCACGTGTTGCTGGTCATGTGAGTTGGGAGTGGCTGCAGGACTGCGCAAACCCATCACCACTGCAGCCTCTGCCACCTCTGAAGAACGGCACAACTGCGTAAATATAGCTTATCTGCTCTTAATGATGTGAAAGCTTTAGCCTTCAGTTATCTTTTTTTTTTAATAGAGCATATAGTGCTCTATTAAAATGTGCTTTTTAATGTGCTTTTTAAGAAGGAGTTGTTTTTCTCCATCTATTTTAGCTCAAACTTCTACATAATGTTTCTATTCAATGCTTTCAAATGAATAAAAATGTGTTAGTGGAAGAAACCTTTATGTTTAATGGCAGGGGGTAAGAAAAGGAGAGGGTGGAAATCAATCTTTCCTGAAAACATAATACAGCAATAAAGGATACCCACTCTTGAGCACTGTTGGCTGCTTTATGATTTTTTTCTCAGTTCAAACAAAGCTGTATTCAAAACAAGGATAAACATATCAATGCTAATTTTATATAAGACTCTTCCTTGTATAGTAATTTCACCTATTCTATTCACATAGCAAAGAGCAGGATTTCTTTGATCTCTTCCTGCCATCTATGTTTTGCCATTTAGGCTACTACTTAATGTCTTTTGTTCTGGTATATATTTGCTAAAAGTGATAGATCATTCTGTTTATAATCTACATAACTGTCTATATTTCTGCCAGATGTCAGCTACCGTTCTTTCCTGTTAAAGTTCTCAGGAATATATCACAGTAAATAACTCAGTACCAAACAACAAAAAAAGGGATGTCTTGGGTTCCCACGTGAAAATCTCAGTATGAATGGGGAATATTTAAGCTTCACTTGTAATTATATACTAAGAAAATAACAAAAAGAAGGTGACTTCTATGGGGTAAGATTTCTCCCGAGGTGGTCATGCTAGTATCGTTAGGTAGATTAGTTGTTTTTTATACTCAGGATGATGAGAAATGGTCCACATGCCTGTCTGTTATTGCTGGTTGGAAGGAGAGATGATACTTCCATGACTGGCTTGCTTACTTGTTTACTTACCTACTTGCTTAGAAATCCCAGGAGAGTGTGACTGACAGCTGCTTTTCTGCCAAGAGATTTCAGCTGCAGCATTCATCAGTCTTCTACACTCAGTGCTATCTTATGGTACCCAAATCTCTATTTCTGTCTTATCAAGCATAGGAGAGGCAGTAAACTGCCTTTCTTTTTCTTGGGGTGAAACTAGGGGATAAATGACAAAAGATATCTGTGACTTCATCAAAAGGATCAGAGGAACTTTTCCAAATTAAACTGTCCTCTGCTTATTTACTCTAATATTTGTTACTGTTTATCACAATATAAATCGTTTCTTTTCAGCTTTTTATTAAAAAAATAAAAAAGCAGGAAAAATAATCCCTTTTTCTGTTACCTGTCCACCCAAATCGCAGAAATGGTGGCCCATTTCAGACGGACAGTGATTCTGTGTATCATACCGACTGACGGACATGGGACCATCAAACATGGTCCATGTTCAACAGTTGGCCAAAATTAAGTCTGCTTAGAACATGAATCTCATGCAGAATCCTGTGGCCTGTTTTTCCAAGTGTTTGTCTGTGATCTGCACCAGCTGTTTACTGGCTTCTGATTGAAATTTTAAGGTGTTAAGTTGAACAGCCTCACATGGCCTACCTGCCTAAAAGTCCTCCAGTGTTATATTACCACAGGTTAGTTCAGTAGGGGACCCTGTACTATCAGAAAGGGAGCAGTTACCATGGCCTTTACCGTAAGAACCTCTCAGCTCAGTGTGTCCTTTTCTTACCTCCCATGGTTTGCAATATTCAAATATGATGGTCTTTGGTATGTTGTGAAAACAGCGTTTTTGAAGGTGTCAAAAATGTGAGTTCAGGCTGCAGACAGGAGGAGTAGTCCATGGGGTGTGTAAGAGGCTGCCAGTGTACAGTTTCTTCTCCTCTTTTCAAAAAGTAAGGCAGTCCAAACATCCTTGCAGAAAGTTAGAGTGGTTTCTCATTGGGAGGATGAGAATGGGATGTGAAACCTCACACTCCACAGTGCAACCTTGGTCCTCGTTTGAGTGGGGAGGGCAGGTTACATAGCTGACTCTAGAATGATTCGTAACGACTTCATTTTCACTTCCTCATGGAAAGTTTGTGAATGCTGTTATTTGTTACTACAGTTAGTTCCCAGTATATCAACATCCTTGCACTTTTCTCAAGCACTGAATTTCACTTCACTTCAAAACACAAAGCAATTTGATGACAAAAGCCTTTAAGAACAGATTAAGGAGTCCTTTTGCTTAGAAGTAGCCAGCAGGCACAAGAGATGGTGTTACTGCCTCAGGTAGTGCATAGTGGGATGAAGAAATGCCTGGAGGAATTTTGTGGCTTCAGATCATTATCTGCTAAGTCTCCTGAAAGCTCCTTAAAATTCCAAACCAAATTCTAATGGCAAACAACATACCCACTAAATCTTTCACCATACAGTTTTATACCCGTCATTCAGCCAACTCCAGTCTTCAAGCAGAAGGAAAGGGGATTTAATCTTCTACAGTAAACTAGGGGAGAGTAGAAGCCACTCTGGGAATGGAAGATTATTCAGCATTTCATACTTTTCAGAAAGGCTCAGATTTATGGGCTGTGGTAGACTTAGCTTTGGTGGATTAACACCTACAGAGGTTAGCACCTGTGGCAGGGTAGCGGAAGGGATGTGGGTCTGCACCTCAGCCTTTCTAATTCATAGTACAATACAGTGGTGTGCATCAGCCTTCTCAGCTGTTTCAGATAAGATTCTATAAATTGGAATTGCTGAAGGGTGAGTACATGGTCTGGGGATAGTAATCTCTAGCAGACAGACAGGAGAGGCAAACTGTTGTCATATCTTAAATTGCCACCACTGTATCCGCTACAGCACCTCTGACAGAGTCTTTAACAGGGGAATTACAATGCTTAATCCAGCTGCTCAGATTTTTTAAAATTACATTTTTAGGTGAGATTTCTTTTGGTTCTGTAAGTGAGGCATATTTTTCAAACCGTTTCTGTAACAGCACACAAAAGGGAGCAGGTAAATAGTTGTATCTGGTCTGAAAACATTTTTTACAAAAGAATTCCCATAGCTATGATTCCAAACATGAAAATCAGCTTTTGTTTGACTTTTAGGAAGATGACAGACAAGAATGAGAACATCAGGGAAGAACCCATAGTATTTAGTCATTGGACTAAAGAATTTATGCAATGAAACCTATTTCGCGCATTTCTATTTGCATAAACTTCTTTACTAACAGATTTCTAAAGTATCCTCCAAATAATTAGCATAGTATCTTTTCTTTTTTACAAGAAGGTCACCTCATTTGTCCTCCAGCTTGGTCGCTTGAACTTCATTTCAACGTACCATTTAATCAGGTATACTCTGTATTATGGCACATGTTCTAGAGGACCCGTTGCTGGATGTAATCTTATGAAAAATGTCTTTCAGCTGTCTACTTGGAAAGGAAAAAGGATGTGTTTGTGGACAAGACTGAGAAGATCTGTCTCTGTTTGGCAAATCAGACATAGAGTAGATTTGTACAGAGTATGCCTCTGTCTGTAGCATAGGACTCTGCTACCTGGACACAGAGAAAAGTACCTGTAGAGGGCAGGTAAAGCAGTCAGATTTAATTTAAGGAAAGAAAAATTAGCTAAACTTGATGCTTTTGAACATACCACTTACTGGAAACAAAATGTCATTCTTTTCATGATATATTAGCATTAATTTATATAGCTGCCACGTACATGCAGAGAGTTGTATATATCACAAATGATAGCTGGCAGAACTTTTTAAAAGCCTTGTTAGCTCTGACTTGCAGGATTTGTGGATACACTTTCAGTTCATTTATTTTGGCCCACTCTTAAAATTTACTTTGATGTTCAAGTTCAAGTAAGTGTAAAAATTCATTCTGAGCTATAGGTGGACCAACCCAATTTTGCATCAGTTCCGGTTTAATAAAAATCTCTAGATCGTGCCAGAAATTGTCCGTTTCGCTCAAAACCTGATGTAAAATTGGGCCAGATTTTGTCAGGCTCCACTAACTCTCCCATTATGGAAGTGCCACACAATAACGTTGCACAAGTTTGTTGTGAATGGCAGCGACAAAGAATTACTTTTAGCATCATGCCATGAACGAAATTCGTCTCTGTTACTTCTGTACAAACACGGTTAAGGTAATGGAATCACATGATTATAAAACATGTAGAATTTAGCTCTATACGTTCTCTGCCCTAGTGTGTTTAGTAACCTAAAAAGTAGTTTATAAGTTCACGCTACCTCCCAGTTTGGTTCTTTTGCCCCAGCGGTACTTATTCAACTCAGGAGAGGTCTCACTGACCTTGGCAGCTCAGGTAGGTAATATATTTTTACATAAGTGAACTTCTTTTCACCTTTCTCCAGCAGGAATAAGCTTTGACTCTTAAAAGGGATGAAATTATACAGTGTTTGAGATGCATTTTCAGTCTCCTCAAGTACCGAATTTTTCTATACGTTCCTATTGAACTAGTCAAATTTTTCTGATGAAACACATTTTTGCTTTCTAACTGAACAGAGGAAGCATTCAAAGGCAAAGTGTTTCAGCCTGAGAAGGGACTCAGAGAGGAATTTATCTTCCGTGTTTTGACCAGGCATGTGGACAAACACATTCATGCTCATTAAGAAATGCCCGGGCCTCTTCCTGACAGGAAAGTTCAAGTTTTGCCAGAGTTTTAGTTTTATCATAAGTTCAGTTTTTGCACAGACCAAACCCATTATTTAGGGTGCTACCACAGTATTCATAGTTCTTGCTGAATGGAGGTCTATTCACTTCACATTTCTTTTTCAGATGTCAGTTTTCCCTTTTTGGGTACCTCCTTCATAATATAACTATGATTTGGAGGAAAATCTCTCCATCCAAACCCTCTTGAATTTTGAGGTTTCTGATCTGGGTTCACCTTCTGAAAGTCAGGTACTGCTTCAAAAAAAGCAGTTATTGGTGGTCTGGTGTGTTCAAACCATGAGTCAGGATCTCCCATCTCCCAGGTCAAGAAAATGGATTTGAATTAATGAAACTTCAGAAATAACAAATTGTCGAGTTTCTTTTATTAAGGCTTCTGAGCTGTTCAAATTCATATTTTTGTTCTACTCAGCAACTATGAGTTTTGAAAACTTTTAAAAAATAATGATGTCTGAGATATGGGAGCTGGGGCTTTAAAAATGCATCAAATATTGAATGTTGGATACACTCTTGAAATAAAAAAGTCATTTAAATTGCCTTTGATCTCTTTCTGATAGCTCAACAAACGATAACTAGAATTGCTTTCCTTGTCCACCTCTTGGATCTTTTTTGCTGTTGCAGTTTAACATTTCAACAATAGATATAAATTATAAAAGTAGTCTTCATGTACCTCTTTTTTTTAATATTTGCTTATTTATATTGCTGAGTGGCTTTAAGGTACTCAGATCTATATGAACCTAATAAAAGAGAGCGTCTGTCTTAAAGAACGCAGTGTCAAGGTATGGGAGACAAGGCAAATAAGCAATTATGTTTATATGGTCAGTCATAGTTTTGGTACATCACCAATAGTAATTGCTGGATGGCCACACTTCACAGGCATCACAGCAGGGATGATACCTCCTTTACCTCCACCAGTGCATTCCAGCTTCACACTTCCCACTTCTCTATTGTCTCAATGATACCTTCTATCTGTCATTTTGCTCCAATCTTTGGAACTCTCTTTATTTTCAAATTAAATTTCTTTTTAAAACCCAAATACTTCTCCACATCATTTCTCAAATTTAATGCTATCAGTGAAATCCTAGTGAAAATACCAATAAGCAGCTGTTGTCAAAAAAAATTACCAAAACCTACCAAAACAAAACATATGCAACAAAATCTTCCTCTCCTTCTATATGTTGTCTGACTTGTGTTCTCTGCTTTGCTCAGTTGTAACCTCCTCAGAAAAAGGTATTTTCCTTCCCCTGCATTGCACTGCTTTGAAAACTACATTGACAATGAACAAACAGTCCAGCCCTCTATGACAATACTGCTGGCTTTAATGGAAGAAACACCAAAGTGTGCAGCCTCTTCAAGAAGGCTGGGACTCTGCATGGTCTTATTGAAAAGTTCCAATGTTTCCATATTTCCTTTTAATGAATCTCTTACTCTTGGAAAGGCTTTGTTTGAGTTGCTCTAAAAGAGGCCTCAGAAAACAGGAAAGTAATCATAGTCCTTTGGTTGGAAAAAAATAAAAATATAAAAAAATTAAGGAGTCAGGTTGGATTTATGTTCTTTGCTTTTCTCCTCACTGCTAACACTGCTTTTCCTGTAGAAAAAGAATTGTAATAACTAGTCTACAGCTCTCATTTTTGCTGTAGATTGGACAAGCTTCTTGGCCATTATTCCATAACTTACAGGAGTGCAATTGAGTAATCTAACCAGTCAATTGGGAATGAGTTCTTCTGCACTTAGTTGGGCCCAGATCCCAAAGCATGTGCACAAGTTTACTAGTGTGAGTAATTGTATTTTTAGACAGTTTTTTGGAGCTGGTACTATTTTTGATATCCTGCTTTCATTAAAGTCAGTGGGCACTGGATTACACCTTTTATGTTTTAGACAGCCTCGTACAATAGTAAATTGTTTGGCTTCCATTTAACTATATGTATAAAATAGTAGCAAAATAATTGAAGTCTCTCTATGCCTGAAAGCCATAGCACCACTGGGATGTGGCCTTATATTTTTACATTAACTGACTTTAAGGATGCATAGTTAAATCTAGAGCTAGTGGGGAATATTTGGACAGAACACCTTTCTTTTTTTTTTTAAATGCTGATTTTTAAAATCAGAGGAACATGCAAAATCATGTGAAATTCACAGTGGGACCAAGAAAGACACTAGCCCGCTCTAGGCTACTTGGTATCCCCTGAACAAGACAGTAAGAAAAATAAATGAGATCTGGGACAAATCTTAGCACAGTCTGATTCAGCATCATGATTACTGGCTCTGGTCTGGACCTGTCCTCTCCTTCATGGCTGTCCTACCAGGTATCAGCTATTATAAGATGGTTTCTTTCAGCATCAGTGGTTTTTTAGAGATAACATCTCAAAACTACCAAAAGTCAGATTGCCAGTTTCCCTCCAGCCCCCTCCCCTCCCCAATGTAGGTGAACAGCAGAACAAGAACTTCAACCTCCGTAGGTAAAATAGTGAGTGAATGAACACCCTAGCAGGCAAGTAGCTCTCTTACTGTTTGTCTCTCTTTTTCAAAGGAAACATATAAAATGTCTTTATTTCATCACCGGATGGAACAGGAAGAAAATGGAAATCCCCTCATTTCACGGGATGGGAAAACCACTTGTCAGCCCAGTTGAGCTGGACTCCCCAACCTACTTTGAAAACCTTTGCAATACAGAGCAACAACCCTGGCCTTTTCACTGTATGTGGCTCTTTTACAAGCCAAACTTGGTAAGAGCTTTCCCTTTCTCCTTAACTTGCTCTCTGACCTTTTTCCCATGGAGCAGTATTTTGGGAAGCAGGTGATGTTTGGAAATATACCAGTGCAAACTAAACCACTTGGATTCAGCTCTGGCATGATGGATCAAAACCAGTATTAAAGCCATTTCCTGTGCTGTGCCCAGGGTCAAACTGAATTGCTATAAACAAACTGGTCTGCATCCCAGAAGAAATGTTTATGTGAAATAGTACTTTCCCTGTTGCCTTTCCCCCCTTCCCTCTTCCCCTTACAAAGCTGCTAGAAGCAAAAGGCAAACACAGCAAACAAGGATTTATTTTTTTTCCTGGTAAGTTTAAAGGGACAGTAGCTGGGATTTTGCACTTGTAGCTGTTTATCTTTGGAAAACAGTGCAGTTGTTACATAGCCTAAATACAAGAGGCTTTGCTGCTCCCTTTGCTGTTCGGTCCTCTCTCAGGCCTGATAGTGCTTCCTTCCTGACCTCTCGTGGCTTCCTGCCTCTAGCCTTATCGCGGCAAAAAACTTGACACTGTACTGGCTGTGCCACTTGGAATGTATTTAAATTCTGTAAATGGAAATATCCTTACCTTTACATTTACAAACAACTATCATCTGTAGATCACTCAGTAATTTCCTACTGATACTTATTTTTTCTTTTAGATATGTTATTTGAAATAGACAAAAGAAGAAAAAAAAAGGAAAAAGGGTCACTTTTCTGCAGTCTGAGAATCCATCTCTCAGGATGCTGAAATCAACATTGCAATAACTTTAACAGCCTTGTGTCAGTTTAGATCAGTTGAGGAATATGTCTCCTTGATCTAAACACTTTAAAAGGACAATATTGCAGAAGTTCAGTGGGTAAAAGAAATTAAGGTGGTGCATCAAAATCCAGTGTAATTGCACCCCCACTGCAGCAACAGAATTCTCCACCTACAATACTGTTTTTCCCTGATGCTTTCACAGGAACTAAAAAGTGCAATACCA
>WAAD01018179.1:4757-31374 GCA_013389945.1 Fregata magnificens | reverse complement strand
CACAAACCTTAAACATCACCAGCTTTCAATTTGATCACAATCATAAAGAATTCAGAATATCACCATGTCACGTACTCCAATGGGCAAAGTAGGGAAGCATTCCAACTATGTTGAGTTCCATCAGTTTCCAATCATTGGAACATCTTGTGGTTTTCCTGGTACACTAAAGCACTGTCTACTATCAAAAGTGTATTCCTTTTTTAGCCAAAATACTTCACTGTCTCGTGGAAAAATTCAATGGATTCTTTTTTAGTCCCTTTCTCCAAGGCCTAGTTTCCAACCTCAAATTATTCCTGTACTTCTAAAAATTATGTCCAAATCTTTAATGTATTTTTCTGAAGTGTACTCATCAGAACTGGACATAATATTTGAATAATTATTTCCTTAATGCCATATGCAGAGGTGATATTACCACTTTATTCTTACTTAATACTCCCTGCTTCTTTGTGGATTTCTCTGTTGTCTTGGAAGCTTATATTTCAGATAAAGTAGGCTCAATTTTAATGGAGAATGAATATTCAATAAAATTTAGATCTGTAGTATTATTTTGTTAATTTAATCTAGGATTTGCAATGTCAAAGGACTAATTTCTACATTTATCTGTAATAGGAAAAAATTGGATTGATACCACTAAAGTCAAATGTGTTAGTCTATAAATGTGTTAGGAATAAATAAAAGAAGAATTTGTTCAATTAAAACTCTGCATCAGCTTCTGTAAGATCATCTAATTAAATGAATGTAATTTTTAGGGGCATCTTAGAATATATCAACATTATTTTGAATTTAAAATATCATTAGATTTAATTGGTTTTAGAAAATTGATTGTCTTGACATCACTCAGGCAAAAGAATCAGAAAATACTTAAAAGATGGTAGCATGGCTAATTAAATAATTGTATTAAAATTAACTGAATTCTTACAATTAATTTTTCATTAAATCAATTTGATTGTTTGGGAAATAAGTCTTATCAGATATTTGATAACTTTCTCTTGAGCTATGGATTTGCTGGATAAAAATACCTATTTTTATATTCTATGTACTTCTTACCATCCCATATGGCATTCTGACTTTTTTTAATTATCCTTATACAAATTCTCTACAGCCCANTGCCTTCTTTTTCCATATCACTTTTTGACAGTATTAGATAAAAAATATCTCTAGGGAAGAACTGAATTTTCCCACATTTTTAAAGGTTCTATGAGACTTGTGGATGCTATTGAAATACAAATATTATATGGTAAGAAGAGACAATGAGTGGATTTATTTCACTGCCTAAGCATGGGTGTGTGATAAAGTAGATCAAACTGGCACCTCAACTTCCCTTCAGTTGGCAAAATAAAGAATTCCTGATTGGGGGAGTGGGAGTTCCCCAACCAATCTTTCCTTAGCAGAAAAAGATAACAAGACTTTAGAGTCATAACCTCATCCAGTTTAGGCATAGCCTCCTTCCAGATTAGTCAGCTGGAATATTGTAATCACTGAGGTCATGGTAATGAGAGAAGAGCATCTGTATTAAAATACCTAGATGAATGGTCAATCCAGAGATTGGATTCTCTAAACTCAAACTCTTCTCTGAACAATATTGATTCTTTTCAACCAATTTTGCAAATAAACTACTGAGATCTTTAAAAAAAGGAATGTGCCTCACATATCAAAGAAAAATGGTATTGAGTGGCTTAAAATCTTCCATGCTCTCTTAAGTAAGCCTATCTCTAAAATGTCAAAGCTTGAAGTTTTCCAGAACTCTTGCATCAGCTTGAGGGATAAGGTTGGAAAGAACAAGCACCACTTAAATGGAATCCCATTTATTTCCACACTTGGTAAGCATAATTCCTAAGTGATCCTTTTTAATGCCACACACACTTGCTGACCAAAGTTTCTGGATTTTTATTTTGGTAATATAACATGAAAAAGGAGAGGGAGATAATATGATAATCTTTTACAACAATCTAAAGAGTAATATAAAATGTATGCACTGTCTGCTCAGACTAGGTATTGAACATATCTGGTCCATCACTGTGTCCTGTTCTACTTTCCAGTTGTGACTTTTAGTTGTGTAGTTGTATTGAGGCCTCTGGATCCCAAGGTTGGATACAGTGTGAGAAGAGAGACTGTCTGCTTGACGCTCCTCCTGGCTTTTGCCAGATGAATGGTTAGAAAGGGATGAAAAATGAGGCATTTAAGTCTACCCATGCACTGGCCAAGGAAGAAGAACTTGCATCTGGGCAAATACATTGTTCTTCACAAAAAAACATTTCAACATAAGCTTAAATTAGAATGTTATGGCCTTTGTATTTTGCATGCTACGCCCCTGAGAAAGTCATGCACAGCTTTCAATTAATAGTATAAATGAGTCTTTCTGATACAGGCAATTTGTTTAATGAAAAGTCACCATACTCAGAGGTTATGCTGACAAAAGAACCATGCAGTTAGATTCTCTGTTCTTATCCATCCAGCTGGTTATATAGTACCAACCACTAAAGTATCTGAAGTACCAATCACTAAAGTAGCTGCATAGTCATTCCTGGATTTTATTTTCATTATATTCTCATAAGGCAGGGAAAGAATCCCCATTTTAGAGTAAACGGCCAATGATTCACTGACTTTCTATTGAAGGTTAGTACAATGAAGTGTCATTTTTTATAAGGTAGTATTATGAGAGATTGTGAACCTAAACCATATTATGAACCATGGTAGCTCCTGGTAGTTGCTGAAATTAGGCTACTTTACATACCTTGCTATATGGGAGTGCTTTTAAAAAATCTGGCTCCTGTTACAGGTACTGAAGCATTCTGAAATTTGGTAAATTTATCCTGTAATGTATGCTAGTATGGTATCTGCTAAAGGGAGAGTCTTTCTTGTAAGACCTTTCTTCCAAAGCAAGAATAATGGTTATAATTAAATGACTGGTTTCGAACAAATGTCTGTGTATTAACTCATTAGACACAGCAGAACCCTATAAAACAAGGTAATTATCACATTTGCAAAAGCTAGATAAGGCAAAAGGATTTTGAACTGCTCTAAAGAGAGTACTTCAAGTGACAGTAGCTATTTAGGACCGTTTATGTCATAGGGAATAGTATTGGAATTAACGTGGACTTTTATCATGTCTTACTGTACTTCCCTCCAAATACTTACTAGTAGTCTTATTCTGTGCCAGAATTCCTTGAGTTTATTCATATTTCCTACACATTGTATTTGTTTCTGTTTTTTAAAGTTATTGCCAGATTATAGCCTGTCTGTGCCTGATAGTGGTTGTGTTTGTATATGAGCACAGGGTCATCTGATAACAAATTGTAGCACCATGTGATAAGCAATGTTTAAAATGGGTACAAGCCAGAAACCTATGGCTCCCAGTATACTTTTAGAAAGTCCCATCAACAAAAGAAAGAGTTCAAGGTATTTCAGAAAAGGTCATTGATTACAACCAACTTCATGATCGTTCTGGATGTGTTCCTTCCTGCAGACATAATTACATTTGTTTTACAGTAGAACTTATTTTCAGCTTTGGGCAAGGACAATTGCTTTCAAACATGATTTTGACTCACATGTACCAATTTAAGAAAGCTGTTAACTCTGAGTCAGTGGAGTAACAGTAATGGCTGTGAGATCTTGTCTGGACCTCTCAAATTTAAATTTATAGCATAGCATTGCGAGTGGCTGAAAAGCAGTTACCTTGCAGAATGCTGACCTTGGTCTCTTCCAGGAACTATTTATTATAGTTAGAGTATATTCCAACACAGAGGCTTTCCCCTGTCTTTTAGTGCAGGAGTTCATACACCTGTGTAATTTCCCTTTTTTACTTTCACCTGAAGTACAGCATTTTCTGTGAAAATCATTACAGTTGTAATCCAAGTCAGCCTGTGGTCTCTTTGTGATCCTACGAGAATCGGATAACCTCTTTCCTCTGCCTTCTTTTGAACTGCGTTACATGTAGCAGTGATAAATATTTTGAACCTAACTCACAAAGGCATATGTTGTCATATTTCCTAGGTATTACAAATTTGTACAAAAGACAAATCCTTTTCTTAAGCATGTCTTTTATCTAAATTGTGCATTTATCTGTAACGCTGTGGTCTTAACAGCACGTAGTGGGTGCCTCAGGCTTGTAATATTTGGGGTTACATCCTTGTTTGTGGTTAATCTGTCATTAGTGTGATATCATGACTGTTGTCTTAGGAGTGGAAGTAGTTTCCAATGTGAACTGGAGTAATATAAACATTTCAGATACTTTCAGAGACTTTATGCTCACTGTAAGCCTTCCTTACATTAAGTAAGTCTTCATCTACCCTGTTACAGTGCCTGTTTATAGCCTACGAGGTTTAAAGCGAAGGACGTTGACTCAATACTTCATCGGCCCCAATTCCTCTTTGTTAATTTAAGGCCTCAGTGGGGTTTTTTAATTTCTTCTTTTTTTTTAATGTGGTACATTAGAAGTCAATCTGTTTATTAGCAACTTTACTATTCCACTGTTTGAAAGAAGGTGTTGACCAATGTTTCTGATAGTCAGTGGGGAAATCCTGTTGTGCTATGGAAAGTTCGTTCATCCAGAAAGAGGATATAAGACAGAGTTCTCTGCTTTTCTTTTAAAAGAACAGTTTCCACAGGTACAAGTTTGTTCATCTTCCTTTTAGTTAAATTTTACTATGACTATAGGAAAAAAATTTCTTTCTGGTTTCTGAATTCCCTAAAGCATGTATGAAACCTGGCTAGAGGCTTTAATAATATTCTGCTTATTTAAATAACTCACAGCCACCAAATCTTTTTCTCTTTTTTTTTTTTTTTTTTTTTTTTTTTAATTATACTTCTTTCAAGACATTGGGATGGCAAGACTGCCAACAGATTCTTGTTTGACACTGTGCTGTATTTCACTCTTTGGAGATAGACCCTGGCCTGTCCCGAGTGCTGTGCAGTGTCACAAAAACTCCGACGCTCTTTTTACTGCTCCAGTTGAGTGATGACCAAAGGAATTGCCCAAATCAGAAGAAGTACAGGGAGCACAACAGATACGTTCTTTCAATAACGTAACTGGAAAGAGGAGGGGAAATGCCAGTAAAGGCAACGCCTGCACCTATGTCTACAGTGGCGAGCAGCCCTGGCCTCTGGTCTGAAGGGAATATTCTCTTCTCCTTACAAAGCAAAGCAAATTTCATCCTCCCAAAATAACCAGAAAGATCTAGACATACGGCATAATTCAGGGTCTGTTAGAGTCAAGGGGAAGACTCACACTACCTTCAGGACAATAATAATACACAATCTACTTTGAAAGAATTAATCCACTAGCATTGCACATTCATTTTTTTAAGATTTAACTTGTGCATTTTGCTTATATGTTTCAGTGTTAAATTACACCATATCAGGACCAGTTGCTACAGTTTCCTCTGCAAACTCCTTTTTTTCTTCATTTCTTTCAAAATAACGTGCCATCCTTCCAACATAAACACTGAGGGGAAATAGATGAGTGGGTACGTAATCACAAAACTATCTCGGGCAGCAGGCTTCTGAAACGTGTTAAAATCCCAATCACAAAAAGCTTTTGCTCCTGCCAGTGTCTGATGAATATCCTTGCCATTTATGCTCTCTCCTGGCCACTTCCCTTGGAATACTTGAAATATAATTAGCTTTTTTAAACATAGTTTCCTATAAAACAGCTGCAGTCAATGTGCAATCATCCAAAAATAAGGTAATACATTACACAAAATATCCAAAGGATTTATGCTGTGTTGTGCCTTTGTTAACTGAAAGCCAAGTGTGAAATAAAATAAACTTTATATCCTATCTATTTTTTTTAATTGTAGGGAAAATCTCAGGAATTTCTGTTGCTGTTTTTTCCTCCATTGAAATATTTATGACAAAAGACTGGGCGCTGGGTGTCAAATTTTTAAGTACCTATCTTAACGTGATTTTTTTAGAACAAAATTGAATTAGGAACTTCCCACAAGATCAATTTTGTATTCAAATAGTAAATTTGGAGGAAGGGGTGCGAAAAAAAAGAAGTCAAATCCCAGATTTAATTGCAAAACTCACGCACCTTCAACCCTTCCTGTGTATTAGTGTTCATTTTACTTCATATGACAGCATCACTTTTAATCAGACAGCACATTTTAATGCACTGGATAGAGAAGGGAACGGTTCCTGCTCTGCTCGGTGATCTGGCAGCTGCTGCTTGCAAGCGGCAACTGGGCCTCTGGCGACGGATGGCAGCATGCAGCCCCATCCTCTCAGATTTTATTTACTTGCAAAGAGGTGATATGGTCTGGTTTTTAATGGCCGAGATGCCCAGGGCAAGCAAGCGCAGTCAGTCCGTCCTGCCAGCTTTCAGTTTGGGTTGTATTTCGGAGCAGGCAGCAGGCGGCAGGGCCCAGTCGACGCCTGGAAGCGCCTCAGCTGGCATGGCTGGTCCCTCCTTCCACCCCCCGCACCCACTGGTGGCTGGGCCACTGAGAGGCTCCTCTGAGAAATGACTCTCTGAAAAGGTCTGTGTTGGGGGAAAAAGAGGCAAAGAAAATGGAGGATGAAGACTGATCCCAAAGGGAAGCAATGGTGGGGCACTGAGGAGATGAGAGCCCTGACACTGGCCAGGAGGTGAGAGGAGAGAGTGGCCCTCAGCACCTGCGTGCTGACAGGAAAGATTCAGTCACCCTCCCCAGGGTGGAAGGTTTTTGCACATTTAAGTTGTTTTTCTGGATTTGAATGGAATTCGCTCATTAACAACAAGACTATAAGCATGATTAAGCTGGTGAGGCCAGTCGTGCGGCTGGTGCCTGTGAAGAAGAGCAGGGAAAGACCTCTGTGGAAGCTTCCAGAAGGAGGTGCGCCAGGACGGTGAGTCTGACTCGGCCATTCAGCTGTGACCCTTTCTGCCCTCCACAGAGAGAATGTGATTTCTAGGGAAGAGAGGATTTTGTTTATAGTCTCTTCTGTTGTAGCTGGGGAGAGGGGAAAAATAATTTCACTTTTCATGTAGCCAGACACAGGCTATCTTTCCAGGGTGCCGTGAAATTCTCTCACAGCAGCACATCCAGCTGCTCTCCACAGGGCCTTGATAACACAAAAGAAGCAAGGTCAAATCCACTAAAGCAGGCTTCTAAGCTGCTGGAAATTGGTGTTAAGTGGCTTCCATATCGTTTTAGGAATATAACTATGGTTGTAAAAATATTCTTGTATAAACAGTGTGCCATAAACATTTCGTAAAGAAAGTTATTATTGGATATGCTCTATTAAGAAATATCTGTTGCCGATGTTTTAAATCCTGTTGGTATGTATGCATTGGTGTCAGGTTGGCCTCTTTGTGGTGCAGATAAATGCTCTAAAAGGGACCAAAACTTTTGGTAATTTCATACATGTTCTACTTTTGCTGTCAGGAAAACTTGAAGGACAGTTTTTATAACAAAGATAGTTTCATAGCGTAAATTTTGTCACAGATTATAAAGCTAGAAAGTATGATAGTCTAGTTTGAACACCTATAAAACACACTGTGAGTTTTTCTGATTTTTAATTACGATTATTATTATTTAATTACGATAATTACTTCCAGATAAAAATACTCATGAAAAATTAAATCTCTGTAATTTATGTGCTAACAAGGAATGAAAAGAAATTAACAGGATGGCAAAATTGTACAAAACATTTTTAGAAGGTGCAAACTATGCAGGACCATCTGACTTTTTCCTTCCACTCTCCTCTGTCACATTCTCCTTCCTGCTGCAAACTCCTTCCTCCTCCTGACTTTTATGTTGTCTTTGCAGTTGACCCATAAAAATATTGAGCCAAGAAAAACCTTTGGATTTCTTTACTTCAAAAGCTGAAATTGTAGTCCCTGGAACAGCTTTCACTTTCTCAAGATAGATATAGATACTCTTTTTCTTATTATACCCTTCAATTTTTTATAAGGTTTTAAATTACCATTTGCCATAGTTTCACAGCTGGTTTGTGACACACATATATGTCTACTTTTAATGTATATCAAAGGGAGTACTGTAAGGCTACAAGCTAATACGTTCCTTGAATTTCTTCTGAGAAAGGCTTTTATCTCTGTCATTTGTAGCACGTACGCTTTGTAAATAAACTGGAGTTTTCACTTCCCTGCTTTGTTATTGAAAGCTATGATTTGGAACTGGAGCCATTCTGTCCCTCTGTAAAAAGACACTTGTTTATGTGTTGTCTAGAATATTGGGGCCTGCTTGCCAGAGGATGTACAGTAGATGTGTCATCTCAGCACAGCATATTTTGTCTGCCCTTGCCCTGTTTTAAACAGTTGGGTTGCAAAATACTTTTTTTCCCACAGCAGGTTTCTGCTGGCAAAGAAAGATAACATGACTTTATGCTGCTACTCCAATCCACTGCAATAAACTTTTTGGTTTCAGTTTTGGATTTTCTCCATAAAACTGATAGCCTCATTTGGCATTATGTCTTTCAAGACTAAAGTTATTATCCGATTGAGATTTCTGCTTATAAACTTCATTTGATCCAAATTCTGTAATATATGGCGTATTAAAAATTGCATAGCATCTTACTAGTTACTGGAAGCTAATAACAGCGTGGAAGTAATTTGTTTTGGTGGGAACATCGTTTGCTTATCGGGTGACTTATAGAAAGGTGGCGTTTTAGTCCTGCAGGAATATGATCACTGTCTCCTTCCTACTTGAGGCTGCTTATGATTTTGGGTATGTTAATGAAATGCTGTGATAACACAGACTTTTCCCTTGAAACGACATTGCTGAAGTAACACAATAAGCGAGAGCGCGCTATTTCAGGTGTAATAATTGTGTTTAATTTGCCCTCTTCCATAGGCCTGACATTCATAGCATAATTAAGGCGAAAATCCTCCACTCAGCTCAGGCCTCATGTGGACCTCAGTCTGAACCTTTAGAGACCCAGCTTCAGCAACCCAGTACACAAGCCCTCAGAAGAAGGGCTCTTAGAAAATGGCATACTATCAGAATGGTTATTGCACTGATGCAAATTCTGTATTAGATACCACATGTTCTTCATGGCACATAAGAATCTGACCTTTGAAAACATCTGTGTATTTTCCGTAAACAGTGAAAAATATATAGAGGGATTTAAAGTTAAAGATATATTTCATCTACCCCAGGTTTTCTTCAGTAGAATTTGCAGGACAACTCCAAAATTGTATTTTGCAGTACAAGTCAAAATATTCGTGAATCGTCATATTTTTAGAAGTGATGAGCAAAAGAGCTACATCATAGGGTTCACACAAGAGTTCCAGGTAAAAACAAAAGATTAATTAAAAATGTGTCTTGCTGTAAAGTGATTATGACCTACTAAAGTGTAAACTTTTGGAATAAAAATTCTTTATTTTGTATTTGTACTAGTTCTCTCACTTGGCCTCTCGTGAGTTCTGCTAAGTGCTGGCACCTTATGACTAGAGATAATTATTTAATAAAATCGCCATATGATTTCACTGTTTTCCACATTTTTTTTCCTACCTTACTGGAAAGTGATTTTCACATTAAGGTGTTTGTTTTTCCTTCAGCAGGAGGAAAAGAAAACACCTTATAAGAGGTTTGTTTTCTCTTTAAAAATACATATATAAAAACAACAAGTTTTGATGACAATTACAAATAACTATATTTCACTAAAATCACTCAGGTTCAGTTGACCTGTCATTTAAAAAGCACTGCTTGCATTTTGACTTAATTTTGAAACTGGGTCTTGTGCCATGAATCAGTGTTAAATCAGGAGGAGGCATATTTTAAAGTGACAGGTATAATTTCCAAACACAGCCTTATTGTTCTAAATTAAATAATTATCTGAGGACCTAACCTAGCACTCTTTAATGTGATCTTGCTTGATAAACTCTCTCAAGCTGTAAAGTCAACACCTAAGAAAAGTCTTTTTCTTAGCANTTGAAAAAGTAAGTGTTGTCCCTGTATTTCTAAATCAGGTTTCTTGTATTTCTTTTATGAAACACTGATTACTGTGACGACTCCAGTCATGGCTGCTGTTGTGATTTGGCAGGACACTTGTGGTCCTTAATAAGTTTTGTAGAGCTAGGAGGGATTTTCTCTGCAGAGCAGATTTGCGCTCTCTTGAAGTGCTTTTATAATTTTGCTTGACGTTAATTCCTAGGATATCAGTTCAAGTTGTTTATCTCGATTTGACCTGAGAATGCTTAGCAGGAAAAAAAGCCACACAAAAAGAAAGATATTTGTCATTATGGGAGTTTTTTCTAAATGGGAACAGGTCTAATTGCATTCAGAGAACCTTGGTGTATTGTAAAGTTTCCTCATTTGCACTGGGTAGGGCAATGTATCCTGTCCTACAGCAGGTAACTTTGCATACAGCTAGGTTAGGGGATTCTTTAATATTTTTAATTGCCTGACTTCTTTAAGTTAACCTGGGACACCATGTAAACACTGTAGAAATAAGCACCTTGTTCCAGTTGGTTACTAAAAGGGATGCTTGCAATGTCAACCCCCACAAAATTCAGCGTAAATTTGTTAAGTCCCTACCTTATCTACTTTGCTTTCTTAACAAATGTTTGTGACTGGTCTGAAAAGGGAGTGTTAATAGCTGAAGTACTACTTGAAGACAGTGTCCAGTGTTGCTAAGCGAGAAAAGAGACTTGTCTTCTAACCCTAAAGTTGAGGGTCTGGAAAAGAACAGGCTTATCCTTGGCTAAATGATATGTGCAACAGAAAGTAGACATAATTAATTTCCTGTGGTGTGTTAATGTCACAAAAAGGAGTAAATGGTAAGGCGTGTATTTTCTAGCCATAAAGAATAGGCTTATATTGCCAGTCTGCAGCAACTAGTATACGTAGTGAAACTGTTGTATTTGCACATATAAGATACCCTCCAAATGGGTGACAGAGTTCTAGCCCAATCTCTTCTCTTCAAACCCATCCAAAGAAGAGGAATAAATCAGTCTCACTTTTTTTTCAGTGCCTGAAGAACTTAATAACTTATGTATCTAGCTTTTTAGCATGGATTCTTGATGGCACATAATAGTTCACTTCAGCTTGTTACGGTGTTGTGAAAAATGCTATTAAACATTTTGAACCGTATCAGTTTTTATTGGTCTAAATCCCTATTTTTCTGTTGCTTAATTAAATAAGAGGGCTTCCACAGGTCATGTATAACCCCATGTACAACTGAGGAAAAATATCTATTTACAGTGGAGTTATATGACAAGGAACTAGTTTCAGCAATCATTGATTCTGAGATACTCATGTTTAAGCAAGAAAGTCCCCACGAGAGTGTATCATCTTCACCAAGTACTATCCCATCTACTTCCATCATTATATCTGCATCAGTACAGAATTTTAGGGTAGGCAGTCTGTGTTACTCAGTTTAGCCTGCTTGAAATGATGTGATGAAAAAAAGAACAAACAAAACCCCACTGTTCTTTCCCTGTCAAAACAAAAAAACCTAATGCTGCTCTGCTGATGGCTGAAAGCTGCAGCATTAAAAAAAATCCGAATAGGATTAGGTCTTGATCATCCCGGTGAACAGCAGCTGATTGTTTCATTGAGAGCACAGACTGCTGACAGAAACTTGTGATCATTAGACATAACCTGCCAAAACTGGCTTTTTACTAAAGCAAGGGCAGAAGACTCTAGAAAGTAAATAAAACTTTTTTTTTTAAGTCTGACTAAACAGTACAACCTGTGGAGCTATTTGTTTAACTGTTTTTTGTTGGTTTTTTTTTTAGAGTGGTGCTTGTAGTTTCACGTAATATAAACTCTAGGTCCCATTGACTTTCAGTGAAATTTGAATTCTTCAATGCCTAGAATGTGGCTGAAAATGGAAGGCAGGTTATGAAATAACCCAGATAGTTTTGAAAGTAAGATCACCTGGAGTTTCAAAAGTGAAATTCCAGTGTGTTTCCCATTGTCAGTGTTGTCTGGGACTCAGGAATTAAGTTCTGNTTTTCTTCATGCAATATGGAAAGATAAAACACAGTTGTGTTGGTCTGGTTTTTTGAATGTGTGTTGCTCGTGGGGTTTTTTTAATATTGGAAGGGGTTTTTGTGTGACTTCAGGTTAATTATAAAAAAGAAAATATTGTATCACAAATGAAAAAAAGTGCAGCATTCTCCTTCTTGTTTTATAGTAAACAGGAAGCTAGTGTCGTATGGGTTTCTTCATGCCTGCTGCTACAAAGTGGAAAACCTTACAACCCCTTTTAGGAAGGGTTGTAGTTAAGATGCTTTTCGAAATCGGCAGTTACTGAAAATTTCCTGCATTTTGTTTTTTAAACTGCTATTCTTTTTGCATTTGGCTCAGGACCGAAGCTATTCTAAGTCTTCAGAAAGTCTTTTAGAAGTTCTGCTTAATTTGAGGAGCTTTTTCTTGATCAAGCAAGCAGAATCAATATATGAGATGTTTCTAAGATCCTGGAATGTAACTTTAAGAAATTACAACAGTTACAAGTCGTGAGCCAAATCCCTGCCTTACACAAAACGTACCAGTGATAAATGAAGGTCTTACTGACCTAATAAAATGCTACAGATTGATATTCCTTTTGTTGAGCAGCCTGTAATTTCATTAATTTTATTGACAGTAATTATAACAAGTTGAATTTATGGTAGCCATAAAGAAAAGTTAGTCAACCACATAAAAATGTCAGCATGCTCACTTTGGTATGAGCAGGCTGAATATTTTTTTGGGGGTGGTGGCTGCTGATCTGTTGTCTTCTTCCTGCAGTTGTGTTTGATGGCAGTTTATAAAGGCTAGGGAATGGTGCTTTCAGTGTCCCTCTCACAGTTCTGTTTGTAAAATTGAAAATAGGTTCTTGTAGCCTTGTGACTTTTGGACCTGTGGTCTCATTTGTTTTCTTAAAATCACTGAGACAGTAGCTGTATGACACATCAAGCTATCTATTCAGCTGGATGAAAAAGCTGAGAATATGAGAACTAAACTTTGAGTGAGGTTTTTCAGTTCTTCTTTCTGTATGTATTAAAGTACGAATGTAATGAAATCATGCATTTTTTTAGCCAGGCAAATTGCCAGTTCACTGATTTGTTGGAGACTTGCCTGTGCTGGGAATACAAGACCAGGCCTGCCTATATTAAACATGTGCCAAAATTTCTGTATATACCTGTGCAAAAATTAGCGCAGGTTGCTACTGTTGGAGGAGTGTACAAACAAGTAGGAGTAATGCTACTAAAACTATCCTTGCCTAGACAGAGCAGCACCTCCTGTAAAGAATACCTGTGAATATGAAAATAGCATATAGGACCATGTGCCTACTTCTTCCAAATGAGCATCTTTTCTAAACAAACTTATGACCTTGTTTAGCATAAACAGGGAGGGAAGTGTGTGTTCTCCAGGCTGAAATTAAGAAATTAGAGTTTTGTGCCTCTTAACTAGAAATTAACTGGAGATAGCAAATCCAAAAATAAAAAAATAAAATTTCATAAATGTTCCAGCAGAAGATTGCCTTTGTACTAGAGATGCTACTGGGTAGTAAAATATTTTCAAATTTCACCAGACCTCAGAGACAAAACCTTAATGAGCATGTCCTGAAAAAAATGTAGGCAGATACATGAGAGTTTGAAATAAACTCCGGCAAGTCAATGAAGTCAATAAAACATTTTTGGTGAGAAGATTTTAAAATAAAATTTCTATAAGAAAAATACTTTTAAGAATAAAATATTTACAATGCTATATCTTAAATATAGGGGAAAAAAAAGGATGGTTACCCACTACAGCTATGTCATGTGTCATGCTCAGTTATAGGATAAGAGACATGAAAATAATTATAAGAGAGCATGAATAGGATCCCAAATTTTGGGAAACTTAAAATCACAAAATCTTTGTTCAATTTCCATACTTTTACCTCCACTACAGAACAAGTCTTTCTTGCTAATTAAGTTGAACAAATTCAGTCATTTCTTCTGTCATTGAAACTTCCATAGTGTAGCACATCTTGCGATTTCAATGTAAATATTGGAGAGGCACAAAAAGTCTCTAAGCTTGCAGCTGAATTTTAGTGTATGAGATCATTTGTAAGCAAGAGTCTCTTTCCTGGGAAGAGTTTGGGAATTTGATACAATCTAGCATATTCCACCAGTAAAATATTTGTGTTTCAGAAATGCTTTTTAATAGTTTATAGATATGCCATAAAGATATATAAGCCATAAATGAAAATCCAAGCGGGAAATCACCCAAAGAGCACTCTTGTTATGATGGTGAAAGTTGCTATAAATCCCAGAGTCCTGGCTTCCAGGCTGTTACTGATTTTGAAACCTCAGTTGAAATTGCCTGTCCCTGTACTCTTTTTTTTCTGAATGGAAGCTGTCCCTAAAGCACGCTGATTAGCAGCACAGAAGAAGGAGATACTGTTCCTGCCTTCCTAACAGACAACAAAATGAACCTGATGGTGGTTGAACTTGTTTTTCTCTGTCGTATGCTCTTAGCTTGAATGACTGTGCTCTAGAGAGAATTTGGGCAAAACTATGGAGGTTATACTTGGGTCTTTCTGAAAAGACCTTTAATTTCTGTTTTAACTTGATGAACAGAAAAAAAATTGGTTTAATGTCTCATTGCAGTAGCCATTCTCTTCCAGCTTCACCTCTCCAGGTATGTATATATTAATGGTTCATCTGAAATACACCAGCCTTACACCTTCCTTGGTGCAGTAGTACAGAGAGTTGCAACAGAGGAAGTAGTAGTATAGGCAAGTGCCAATTTAGTAACTGTTGTTTTCTAAGCTTGGTATTATCAAATCTTTCCACCAAGCCTTTCCTAAAGCAGACTTCTTCCTGGTGGCCTGTCTTCACTGCTTCTGCAGTTTAAGAAAATTAAATGAAATTAATAGTACTAATTGTTATTAAGTAACAGTTTATCTTTAAACTGGAGGGTTAGTGCTATGATGTAGTGCATTTGGAAATTATGAAGATGTAAGCAAGAGAGAAAATTGGATTTGTACATGCATTTTAAAATTTTCTGGGAGTCCTGAGATGGCCGTATTTATTCAAATATACAGCTGTTACTCCTAATCAAATACTTATTATTAGCTGAATTTCAAAGATTTCACAAGATGGGTACGTCACCAGTAAGGTTCATCCTGCACAAGGCTATCCTTTGAACTGTAAAAAAAATCTTAAGACGAAAAACTGATTGCTATTACTTGTTTCTTAAAATAATTAAAAAAAACATTATCCATAGCCAAAACATTAAATGTGCTGTGCATAGTCTCCATGGGGCATTTGTATCTGAAAATAGCATTTCTAGGCATGAACTGCAGTAAGCTGTGACCTGTTCGTATACTGTGTGAAATGAGTGTTAATTCATATGCATCTGCAATCTATTAGTTCGTTGTTGCCTAAGGAGTTACCCCCAGTGCAACTGAAAACAGGCTTAAAGGATGGTATATGGTTTGTATCTGGCAAGTTAACTAATGCATATAATTCTAAATGTGAATGTTGTGAAAAAAGAAATAGTTACCCCTGGAATCTTGTACATTCAGTGTGCAAGAAGAGTAAATTGGCACTGCGACATTATAGGTGCTGTTTAGAGCAATAGAAAACTTGGAGTAGTGCCTCTAAAAAGATTTCAGTTAATCCTGCATTACTTTATTTCCTTACATTGTAATGCTGCAATGTCTATCAGCAAGTATGTGAGTCAGCCTCCCCCTCGCCTGATTTCATTGTACAGATAAGGTATTTGAAAGCCAGTTACTATTCAGTAGAAAGCAAGTGCATGTAGTATGGCTCCTATAGCTAGACACACAAAGGATATAAAAATATATAATGCACATGGAATGAAATCATCATCTGTTACAAATTTGATATTGTTTATTTCAGTTTACACTTAGCAAGGATATGGTCTGTATACAGGATTGTCTTGAATCAATCACCAATTAATGTTGAAAAGCTGAAAATATGCATCCTCTAAGTGATTATTTTTGCCTTTAGACAGACAACTATTTTTTTTCTCACCTAAACCATCATTCAAATTTGCATTCTTGCCATTCTGCTTCATTTTAAAAGAAAGTTTCTTTCCCTTGTTTCACTTACCTTGTTATGCTTTTGTGCTATTCTTTTGATTTGTATTAAACAGGACAATTTTCCACTAAAAAATATCAGACTCCAGATTGGCTTTTGCCGCTATTCAATCACCTCAAGGCTATGCCTCTTCTTAAGTATCTGTGATCTTGTGCAGCTGTAAGATTGCTAATACTTTGGTTTTATTTCTGAGGAATAAGATGTTGAGTTTTGAACAAAGATTTTCAAAAACATCTGCATTTTCAATATGGGCTGCAGTATTAAGAGAAAAAATTACCCTTCAGGTTGCATCTTTGAATGGGCAGCGAACCTGTAATTTTATTTTCCTGCTGGAATTTTCTGCTGGAATTTCCTTCTTGGATCACATCACAGTGATCACACTGGAACTGATCACACTTTGCACTTTCTCAGGCCCCAGCACAGGCACCTATACCTCCTGCTTTAAGGTCTTCTTAATGTTACCATACTTAAATAGTTTGGATGGAAATTTTCCTCTGAGTTTCTGGCTCGTGAGGGGTGGGGGTGTTAATTTAATTAGAATTTAATGAATCTTCAGAAGGTGAGATTTGGAAAAACACGTTCTTTAGTCATGTTTTAGTGTTTTGGTGGTTAATTAATACTAAATTGCAATAATCTAGCAGCTATATTATTTGGCACAGGGACTTGAAATTTCAGTTGTTTGGAGGGAGGCAGAGAAATACCATGGCTCTATACCTCTTACACTTTTCATGAGAAAAAAATAAGGAATTTTAGATGCTTATAGTTTTCACTAAATGTTAAGCTAACATGTAGTCAGAGTCTCTGGCACTACTGAGTGTGCCACAAAGTACAGTACAGCAGAGGTTAAGGAAGGCCTTTTCTGCAACTAGTATTGAGCTACATAAGTTGGACAGAGACAGTTCCATGTTTTTCTTCTCCTCCTTCTGGCATCCTGGAGAAAGGAAGGCAACTTAAAATGCAAAGATTTGGAAAAAAAAGAGATGGCATAGGATGAAGGAGACCCTAATGTTGGGGGAGGGACAAAGGAAAGTTATAAAAAGAAGAGAATAAGAAATGTACAAAATTATTTAGGACCAGAAAGGGAATTTGTATTAATTGTATGCTGTGTAAGTGAAAAGTCTACAGAGTAATCAGAAAAGTCTACAGTTACTATAGCATACCACTTTCCAGAGCCTGGAAAGAAATCCAGTGCTGTCGAGGTTCTGCATTCTGTCCACATATGGAAGGTCAATCATTTTTCCGTTCATCCTGCTCTCCTTGCTCCCATCGTAACAGTCCACAAGAGGGCTTAATAGCTTGGACTTTCTGCTGGTGTTGCTGAACCTACTAGCGGGCAGATGTGGAAAAGCCAGTAGTATTAGAGAAAAATATGGGGCAGAGATCACTACCGAAGTGTGTGGGGATGGGTGAGGAGGCAGCAGAAAGACTGGGGGGATGGAGGAGCAGAGGAGAGTGCTGACAAGAGGAGGCAACCCAGGGAAACCTTGGAAACATGCAAAAGAAGATACAGTTGTGACACTGATGTCCAGCTACAAAGAGTTTGAGAAATATTTAAAAAAAATCTTTTGATAAACTGCCTCTTGTTTGTAATCACAAAACATATTGAAGCTTTGGGACCCCAGCTTTGCTCTGATCCCATTCTGTCATGTGCTCTACAGGGTTTTTTGTTCCTGATGAAGTGCCATGTGATCTTTGTTACTTGCAAATCTGAATATTGATTTCTGCTCTAGCATGTTACTTCCTGACAGTCTTGAAGCCACCAACCACTGCAAGACATTGATCACAAAATTCCTTGCCAACCACTTTGGTCTAAAATTATCACTCAAGCTGTCACACCTGAACCCTGTAATGATCTAACTGAGACTCGTATGGGTGAAAGGGCAGAAATGAAAGAATTCCAACTAGTTATTGTTCTAATCCTTCTTGAGCTCATGATAAACATTTATTTTTACACCTGTTCTCTTACTTGACTATGGCTTCTTTTTATTAAACCTTCCTTCTTTTACCGTTCTAGCTCTCATCTTTTGGAAAACTTCCTATTTTGCTGAGGATTTTTTGTTTTCTTTCTGCATGCTTTGGCAAACTGCTTTTAATAAATTCTGTAGAAGACAATAGAACAGAATCTGGCTCTCACATTCTTTTGAATTCTACACAAATATAGTCTGCATCATCATCAGGGCTGTGCAATGCATTGTAATAAAATGGCTTTTTGGAGTTGCTCCAGTAGAGATCCAAAATTTGCCAAAAACTACAAGGGTTTCACTGAAAGTTTCACAAACCTGGGCTGTCTTTGCACTTAGCCTGGGCTAGGTTGTCTTTTTTGTCAAACTATGAAAATCTTCATTTTACGTAAATGGACTGGGCAAGGAAAAGGATAATATTTTCTGACCTCCCTCTGATAGTTCAGTTTCCTTCAACTTTTATTTCAAATCGAGACTAATAGTTTTAAAACATTGATATTAAGGTACTTAGCAATGTGGATCCTTGGTGAAAAGTAGTATATGAGTAGATCAATATGAAACTGCAGCCCAAAGTGCTTTCTGTAGGAGGCTGCAGAAAAACAGGCAATTAATAATGGTAATGCATTAAGTCTTAGTTAAGGAATTTGCAAGACCTGGGTTTAATACTTTTTGATCTCAGATTAGTTAGATACGTTCTTGACTCTACAAAGCCCATATTTTACTTTAAGTTCTTGTACAGAGCTACTTCCCTTCAGCAAAGTATTTCGTACTGTTTGAGTCACATATAATTTACTGAAACACGAGTTACTCTGCATTTGTTCAGAATGGATGCTAGAACTGTAAGGCAGACCAGGAGCCTGAGCTCAGAGAAAACATTGCCACTATTGTTTAAATAGGATTCTTCCTGGACAGAAAAATAGGCGCAGGTGGTAAAATGCTGTATTCAGGTGTTTTGTTACATTTGACTGCATTTTAATCTGTTCAGTGCCTAAGCTTATAGTGCCCCTTGCTGCCTAACTCCTCCGACTCCTACCACTAATAGTAGTATGTGTGCAACCCTCATGTTTGCCCTTGGATTGCAGGCTGAATTTTAGAGTTGGCACACGTTTTTGAGATCAACTGTTACATAGATATATCTCATCTTCCATCACATAGTTTCTATCATGTCTGCATAAAGTGATAAAAGGGATCAGGAAGAAATGCAGAGAGGAGGACCAACAAGATAGATACCTTTAGGACCAGAGAGCCCGCAAGGCTACACCATGGGCAGCCACCGCTGTAGTCTCTGCTTTCACAATGGAGATCGAAGTGTGATAAAATGTGTAGGTCACGGTCATGAGTACCTGAGTGCTGACTGTTGCATGAAAGTTGATGTTCTCCACTAGCAGCCACTGTTTGTTTTCCGCTGTTGACACAGAGCTGAGATGTTGTGTCTTGTTACCAGCTCTACACGGAAAGTGCCACTACCTTACTCTGTACATGCAAATATTTACTGGAGCTTTGGACAACCAGTTGGATCAGTCCAAAGGAGACAATCAGAGGAGTGCATACAGCAGGGTTACTACAGGGTCATGTCTAGGCTGCTACCAGGTTTTCTATGTTGTCACTGCATAGAAACAATAGGTGTGACAAGGAAGAGGTTAACCCTTTGGGACTTCATCTCTACTACAACTTTTAGAGGAATCAAGAGAAACCTATATATTAGTTTCTTGTTCTCAATTGTTCAAAAATAAGGAGTGGCTTTTTTTGTATTAATTGAGCAATCATCTCCAAAAATGATACTTTTAAGATGTGTCAAGTTGACATCCAGAATTACTCATCACTCTTTTTTTTATGTTGATACATCACTCTTTAAGTATTTGGAATATGTTGATACATGCAACAAAATAATTTATTTCAAATTTTACCTCTTTTATAATGAGTCACTTTTTGATGCCCGTATTGGTTTGGCTGAGAAATGTGATAGTTTCATTGCTATTAAATTCTTCTAGAATACATCTAAACTGTTTTAATCAAACTAAGCTTTAAGTAAGTTGTTATTTTGTTTCCCTTTGAAGCCTTTCCTTCTGACTGTAGTGTGACTTAAAAAATATGATGTGATACTAAAGTATTCTTCTCACTTTCTTGATTACAGAGCAGCCTGCAAATGCAAATCCTAGAGGTTCAAAATTCAAAAGACAAATAAAAATATGTTTTAAACATTAAATTTAAAGTTAATGTCATTGTTTATTTTTGAGGTCTGTCTCAAAATGTGAACTGTTATTAAACTCAGCCATAATGATTTTAATTTGGGGACTTTTTTGATACTTCACAATATATGGATATGTCCTCTCATGGTCAAGGTCTTACTCTACACAGCCCTTCTGTAGATCCAGGTTAAGTGTAGTGCCTTAAATATAAGACCACCTTTGCATATGCTGTTTAGGAACTAATGGCTTGCTGCTACGGTGATTTTACTTGATAAGCACATAAAAATAATGTTGAAAAAATAAAGTGAACTCCAGTTATGTTGCCAGCCAGAATTATTGCTGTATTAAATATTACTGCTATACCAATTGAATTGGTATTATTTAATAATAATAGGTTCTGTAAAATATTTTTATAAAATAAGTACAGGAAGGTAATTCACCTGTTGAATACTTGGTATTTTATAAAATTAAGTTATGAAGTACTGCATACTGTGAGAATTTATTTATTGCTAACTAATGTAAAAACAGCAATAGATTTATTTAATGCTGGTATAGAAATCTGTTCCCAGTCTTACACTAGTTTCCATCAATTTTAATAAATATCTGAATTTTTTTAAAAGGCAAATATTGGCATTCTCACTAATTAGCTGTACCTACTGTTGTTCCATTTGCTACCTTTTCAACAGAACGCTTAAGGAGATCCTTAAATCCAGCATGATGACCATTTATGTATATGTGTAAATGTATGTTTGGAAGGCATATGAGGGGTGCTCTTGGGGAAGCTGCCTGGACTGTCAAGTGTTGCTTCTCTGGAACAAAGGTAGCAGATGCTGGCTGTGCTATATTATATTTTATTTGTTGGTTGGTGGGGTTTTTTCACATAGATTTTTTTAAAGGGAAAGCTTTTATTCAACTTTGAATATCTTTGATTTACCATTACTGAAACACATAATTTAAAAATATACTCAGCACAATACTTGCACTGGGACTTCCATGTTTTTTTCAGAGAATCTAACACCATCAGAGCAAATGGTGGGTGGGAACACACTGATGCCACATCCTTGAACTCCTTTGTGTGTAAGAACAATGTCTCTTTTAAACAGAACAGATATCTTAAATAAACCTGGTAGAATTAAAGGGGATAAAAATTAAAAAGATTGGAGAACTTGCCTGTTGAAATGAATCTTTTATTCTATTTGATGGGTGGCAGTGATAGTAATTGGCCGCTGTTTAAAAAGTGAGAGGAATGTAATGTGCATTTTGGGGTGGCAAAGTATGACTTTTCCCAATAATCCTGTCATCAGCTCATTTATTGCGTGTGACTTTAAATAGTTCCCTGAGAGCCCAGTGTGAATACCACTACCAGAGCGAAGTGGAAAAAAAAAAAAAGAGGGGACTCGTAAAGAAGAAGTCATAAAGTCTGGAGCTCTCGCCAGATTTCCTTTGCAAGGTGAGGTGTGGCCCGGGCTGTGTGCGGAGCTGCCGGAGGGCCAGCCGCCCTCCCCGCAGAGCCCAGGGCCCGGCCTGGCTGGGGGCCAGGCAGCCAGACGCCAGGCTCCGGGCTCCCAGCGCTGGGAGAGGCCGCTTAGCCTGCTTATACAATGGTATTATCTCAGGCCAACCACCGCTGCAGAAACTCTCAATGCTTCCTGTCCTTATAGCAGCAGCACAAACTGTCCGCTTTCCAACCACTTGCTGACACACTCACCAGCACTTGGTCGCCAGACTAGCTGTATAAATGTCTAAAGCTACTTCTTTCCTGGGATTTACAGACACTGCATGCAGTAATGTATTGTATTTTTAGCGTCTTCTGTCATGATTGACAAGATCATGAGTCACGCAGGGAAAGAGAATAAGCTTCTATTTCAGATTCTATAACACCAGCAGAGTCTTATAGTAAAAAGACTATAAAGTCTTTAATAATCTAACACTTACTTGCAATAAATTCGATTTTAATTGTATCTAAAGGGAGCAGGATATTTAAAATAAATTCTTCGGTTCTTTGGCTTCATTTTAACTATAGTAAGTATTTGAGAAGTTATGAAGAATCAGTTAATGTAAACTATCTTATGGGTAGGAAAAGCAGGAAACCTACGAGAAAAGAACTTTTGTTTTACACAGCATCTTTTTAAAAAAAACTGAGAACAAGTCTGATATTGCCTGTCATGCATGTTTCTGACCCCATTTTGTCTCTTGCTCTTGAGGTATGTTATGTGCCTGTTGGTGATGAGGAATAATACGGTCTTAATTTCTGTAAGATGTTAATGAAATGTTAACAACTGACTTATGAATATTTAATAAACATTCCCATTAATTTTAATTTAGAAAATGTAATAGCTGTTTAGTATAGATGTATTTTAAAGACACAGTTGATTTAGAAAATCTAATTTATGACTGAGATATATATATATGGGTATTGTGGTATGATGGGCCAGATTCTCAGCTTCATTTGAACTAGATATGTGTCTGGTAGAGTACCTTCTTGGTGGAGTGGGGGAATAGGATCTATCAATAGTAGTTAAAAAGCTTAACTTTTTACTTTGATTTCTGTGCAGTAACCAAAGCTCATTGCAGGAAGAAAGAAATATCTTTCATGCTTACTAGTGTAGTAAGTAAGACTAGTAGTCTTAAATATTCCCTTACATAAGTAAGTGAAGGAATGTCCGTTATGTTTAGTGAAGTGTAGAGAGAGGGGATAATTCAGGCCTTATGAAGTGCCAGATTTTTATTAAGACAGTAGCTGTAGTTTTGGTAAGGTCTATAATGCCAATGCTGGGGCTTGTGCAACAGTAAGGTGTTAAAAAGATAAAAGCCACAAGTTTTAAAATTTTGCCTTTTTTCAGAAAAAAGTCCGTTATAATCATCATTCATACCAGTCAAGCTGGTGCAATCACCGTAATGTGACATGGTTTTGTCTACATAGTTTGACTCAGATGGCATTATTTGGAGGAGGGCAGTTTTGTGTTAACACAGGAATGTTTGCCAGATGACACCAAGCATCTCAATCTGACATACCAAAGAAGTAGAAGGAAATTTTTCATGTAGGTGTGTCTCTATACACTGCTTAAGGTCCATTAGATTTTTTTTAAAAATTATTCTGTACTTTTCTTTGCATTTTTTATCTTAAAATGAATAAATGACTGACTGACTTGTATCTCAGGGAAGTTTGAATAGAATTTCAGGGGTAGAAGGTTTCCTGATAAATAGGAAAACATTGAGGTTTTGCCATATAGTTATCATTTGATCACTGTCTAAATCCATAGCTCCCTTTACAGAAAGGAAGGTTGCAGTGCTTTTTCTATGATCCATGGGTATGACAACCCCTCCCAGTGCTGTTGCCTGTAAATAAAAATATAGGATGCAGATTATTAAATCAGCTACATAGATGTACAGTAAAACCAGTGCACACAGAGTTAAAGCAAGACCTAGAAAATTGAGTTCCTGCTCGTTCTAAATTGATAGTGAAGATCCTGCGGTGTTTTATCAGAGTTAGTTCAATGGGACCTACCATACATTCCTTGCTCATCACTTTTATGAATGGGGTCTTTACTAATTTCTCTACTGGTCCTGTAGTAGTTTATCAGATTTCAATGAAATTTTTTAGATTTTAAAAAGGTAATTTGCCTTTAATTTTCTGCAATCCTGTTGGCTGAATTGCTTAGAATGAATAAAGTACAGAAAAGTAGTTTCTTAGCTGGATACATCTTAGTTTTGCAATTGCCTTGATATAGAAATGAAGACCCTAATTTAATAACAGGTGTCTTCACGTGTATTTCTGGTTTACTTAAAACTCATTCCTGCAGTTGGATCTGTACATGTAACCCTCCCATCTGTACAAATCTAACTGTACTTTTAGAATCATGTGCATGCCAGTAAGATCAGATCATTCAGCTTGCTTTAAGTCAATTTTACTAATAAAAGGGGAACACGCCCCCCACCCCCCCTCAATTTTCACAGAAAAAGTTTATCAGGAAGTTTTTTTCACACATTATTACTGGTGGCAGTGTAGTTTCTGCAGTTATTTCTCCATCAGACTACTTAGTCCTCCATTCTGAAGTGCCGATTTGAATGTTAATTCTTCTGTAGGTTTCATTACAAAATGGGAAGTGTTTATAACTACCTGTATATTGGATATAAGCAAATATTTTCAGCAATAATTTGTCCATACAAAAATTCCATGTATTTCTATTTGTTTTCTGGAAAGCGTCTAAAATAAAATTTGAAAGTTGACTGGAAAACCATTCATAAAGCCACATCCATGGCTGCTTCCAGCTCATCAGATAACACACAACATTTGTATGATTTTTTCCCTAGTTATAATCTTTAAAAATGTGTAATATAAAGGATCGTCAGACTGCAATATTAATGTCACTTTGAAGTGGAGGAGTAGTTCGTGAACATAAGAGCTCTTATGTTCTTGTTTTTGTACTTGTACTTTAAACACATAAGTGATGGTAGTTAGTTTAATGACTGTATGTCTCTCTGTCTGAAAACGTAATCTCAGGAGTGGATGGGTATTTAGTACGTTCATAGATTTATAGGTTTCCTGCCATAGTAGGGACCTCACAAGTTGGTCTGTTGGCCAGCTTCGTGCAGATGTGTCTGTAATGCTCACCTGTGCAAGACTGGTGACAGTGAAATAGCTTAGCTCTTTGCTGAAGCATGCTAACTGCCAAGTCTGCTCAGACTGCTCAGTGAGAAACTATGGCTATCTCTTTCTAGCTTCACTGTCTAAATGAAAGACAGAGCTTATCTCATGGGAAGCCATGAGCATTTCTCAGGAGACAAGTTAGACCTAGAATTTATGACATCAGTCAAGCAGTTTGGCATCATTTTGTTTTGATTTTTTTTCAGTCTGAAGACTTATAATGCTTCTTTTCTTAAATGAAGACGTAAAGAGAGCTTTTTCACTGATCTATGAAATTCTTCCCTCTTGAATTTTTGTCAGTGTACTTAGCAGTGTTATGTATGCATAAGCCCAAACTGTAGTTCTCTAGATCTTTCTTGTCTTACTGCTTGATCATGTGCACGACATTCTGTAAGGATAAGTATACATATGACTGACATCCCTATTAGGATGTATGTCAAAATCAAAACCGTATTTACAAGCTCTGTGGAGGAATACTTGTGTAGCATAAAAAGGTACTTATCATCTGAATAATTAATCTACATTGATCAGATTACAGAAACATGAATTAATTTAATTAAGGGCGACAAGTTACCTCTTGTTCTTTCTGTAGAGTCCATTTTAATATATGAATTGTGTTTGTGACTACCTCCCTTTCTTCTGCCTATATATGCCTTTAGTTCTTTCTGAAGATGGCGTGTTTGTTCATTTCAATGTACTGAAGCTTATTTTCATGTTGCCAGCTTGGGAACTGGTAACACAGGATTTAGCCACTGCTTACCTGGAAGCTTAGTTAGCCTTAGCAGCTGATGTTGAACTTTGTGTTATCGGGCTATATTGATACCTGGCTTAGGCTGTTTTAAACTGACTCTTGTCTGTAAACACAAGCTGGAGTTACATTTTGGATTGTAGTGCAGATATATGTTGTGACTGCCTTTATTCCTGTATAATATTTACATACAATGTTTTCTAAATATCACTGCATTTTTAGCTATTGGTTTAAATATTTAGGTAGAAATAAGGGGGAATCAGATCCATTAGAACTGACAGCTCCATATGATATGCTAGAGCTGATCTGAGGCCCTTCAGCAGTGTACGCAAACTCAGTTTTTGCAACACTGGATAAAGAGACTTGGAGGGAAAAAAGGAAGGGGGAGAAAAGAATTAGGAGGCATCAGTGAAGACTTTGAAGCTCTGGACTGGGAAAATCAGAGTTTCAGATGGGAAGGGTAAGGGATCAGCTGATATTTCAGAGAANATAATTTCTGCTGAATTTGTGTGATTGTCAAAATCTTTATAGACCTGAGTATTACTCTCGTCTAAAGTCAAGTCAGGAAGGAAAGTGCTCAGACTCATTACATTACTATTTTCAGTCAGTTAAGAGTTGACAGATTTTAAGAGGAAATTCCAGGAATGATTTTTTTCCAGTTTTGGTTTAGATTTTTTTATATATATATAATAGTAAAACAAAAGAATGGTTATACAGTTCTTCGGAGATTTTGTAATTACAGACAATTTAGGTTGGCAATTTCATGGATGGTTTGATATTCATTAACAAGGCCTCCTGCTTTGGTGTTACCTCCCATACCCAGGTCAAGGACAAGTGCAAAAGACAGTCCTCATGTGTCTGATGATGTCACTTTCAGATGGTTCCTGCTGCTTAACCAGTGTCTGTATTGCTAAGTTATTACTATAAACACATCACTATAAATTAAGATAAGAAAGAATGAGGGAATAAGAGGAAGAGGAAATGACTGAGACCTTGTACTTCTGAAAAAGCTCCAATAAAACAATTCTCTATGTGTGATGATGGAATACTTGAAACTACTTTAAATCCCTACTCCAAATTTATCTCTAGTGA
>WAAD01018165.1:0-16878 GCA_013389945.1 Fregata magnificens | reverse complement strand
GGTATTACATTGGTTATTGCATTTGCATATGGGTCAGCCATTTGAGGAGGAGGGTAGAAGTAGCAGTGCAATCAAGAAAAGATGTATCAGTTTTATGAATGAAGACTTAAAGTGCACCTATATAGTACAGCAGCACTGTACGGGCAGAGATACCCACGCTGGCTCTGAGCTTAACCGTATTGACAGGGCAATTGGCTTTCGTGGGACTAGTACGAGCGTGAAGGTAAGAACGTTATTAAGTTCTTAGCTGAGAACCAAGTAGAAGCAAAGCAGATTAATGACAGAACCTGGGAGCTAGAGTATAAATCTCTTGGAAATGTAAGTCAGCTGTTTTAGTTGTATTTTTTCCTCCAAGTTGTGTGTCTCCTGTTTATGACAGGCAGGCTACTGCTGTCACTTATGTGCAAAAGCAATTAAAATAATTTCTGCTGTTCTGACAATTGATGTTAGTTCCCGTTTGCTTTGTTTTACAAACAAATGAGCTGCATTATTTTCTATAGTGCTGACCATCATTCCAAGTATCCTATCATGTAAGTAGTTTGTATAAATAATTAAAAGCTGGGGTTCACAGTGGTGTCTGCAACCATAGACTTGTTTTCTGCAACTTGATAGGAAAGATTTGATTTACATCTGCTCTGGGTATTTTATTCCCTATCTTATTAAAGCTTACAACTTAGATATACCATAGTTTTTTATGGGGAACCTTGCCAAACATTTTCAGATGAAGAGAAATTTTCTCCAATTAAGAGATAGTATCAGTGGAATAGAGCGTTGTCACAGGATAATGGTCTCCTGCTGCTTTGTTAAATGCCAAGGTAAACCTGAGGCATTTATCAGAAATTAATGTCAAAGCAAAGTCGAGAGGTTTATCTTGAAAGCTGGAAACACTGAGCCTGTGAAAATGTTCTGTTAGAAAATAGTCCATGTTTCCTTGTGCATCCCTCCTCCCCTCAATTACACTTGGAAGGAAGCAAATTTTCTTTCTGGCACCAAATGTGGCCCCCCCAAACCGGATACCAACTTTCGCTTAGATGCATAAACAGGCTGCTGAATCTCTAACTTTAAGCTGAAGATGAGTAGTTCTTTTGATTGTTTTGCAAGTATGTATGAGCTTTACCATTGCATCCCGTTACACTGAGCTGATCTAGGGCTTTAATTTTGTCAGGCTTCACACAGCCTGATCCAAAGTATGTTGAAGTCACTTGAAGGAAAAGGGAAGTTTGAACTTGAAAAACATAAGTATCCCTCAAAGCAAATACATAAATCTGCTGGGCTTGCTCTGTTATCAGGATAGGGCCTGAGAAAAGGGGCAGGGTGGGGGAAAAGAAGGGATGGAAGATAAAAATACCGCTCAGTCACTTGGAAAGATGCAACAAAATGTCTTATGGCACAGAAATAGTCTTTAGTGCTATGTTCCTCTTTGTTCCTCACAGACACTGAGTAAAATTTGTCAACTTGCTATCTATGAAGAACCTGTTTGTTAGATCTAAGGCAAATCTTGTTAGAGGAGTTAAATCTCTTTATTCTTGCTCTTCAGTTGCAATGCAACACTTCTGCTAGTGTCACAAGGTGTCTGCTGCCTTTTAAACCCTAAATTAACCATGTCAAATCAACCTTAACAGCTACTTAGTCATGTATTTAATTAGTCCAGAAATATGCACGAATTTTGATAACTGTCCTCAAATTTTCCCCTTCAATAAAATCTAAAATATTCATATTTGTAGGTCTTAATCTCTTTCCTTCCTTTTTTCTTTTTCTTTTTTCTTTTTGTAGGAGTGATTGCTCTTCAGTCACCTCCCTTACCTTCCACTGGTGTATGAAAAAGGCAATGATGAGTAGTTTGTTCTTTGTCGTTTAATCTTAACTCAATCATATTGTAAACAAAACGGAAAACCTCTTGAAATGAAGTTTCAAATTTACTTATAATCTAGAGATTAGAAGACAATATCTGTTCATCTCATGATCAACAGAATTATTTCCTTGATATTTAAAAATACATTCTTATAGAAACTATTTTTAGCAAGGATTAGATTACTTTGTATTATTTGCAGACTATATATTGCTTTACTGAAAATCTAAAGGTGAAAACCACTGTACATAGAAGTGCAGCTGAGCTGATTGCTTTCTATTGTCTTAGTCTTGGAGACTGGAAAAAAAAATATACACATGCTGACAAGTCTAAGAAGAAATCAGTTCAATCTTTAAAACGGCTTTTTCTTTGCCTGACTTATTCAGGGCAAATATTTTTCATTTTGGAGTGTTCTGCATCTCTTGAAAGATTAAGATGACCCTGTGCCTCACTCAAAANCCCCCCCATGTTTCTTGTCCATGTTGGCAGCATATTATGCTTCATTTTCATTTTAGATAACAGTTCACCATTTTTGGGCCCTGGCAGTTATTAATCCAATTTACTAAGAATACTAAAAGAGACAAATAAGTAAAACCAAGTTGTTTTCATTATTTATTTTTCTTTCTCTTTCAGAGTAGAGAGATACATTTCAGGACTGTTTTCAGAAGACTAGATATTGGGTTGTACTGCAGCATACAGTGTTTCATCAGTCATGCTGCATTATGTCACATTAGGTGATTCTGTGAATTCATTTTAGTTTCTGAGATTTACTGAAGTATGAGAGAGAAAGCCATTCCATATATATCTTGAAAGTGCCAGCGGCAGGCAATCCTCTGCCACCAAATAGGGAGGACCCTGTTCATTTAAGACTGAGAGGGTTTGGGAGGAAATGCAGAGATGAAACAGTGAAGCAGTCCTAACAAATTAGCACACAATATTAAAATCTTGTTCAGAAAAGATGTACGTGACCCTGCAGTGTTCCTGGATGTGGCAGGTTTCCCTGCCTAGTGGTCAGCTGAGTCTTCCCCAACATCACCGATCTAATGTGTGTGTGGTGAGGCAGGGACGGGAGTTGTGTGCTTCACCTATGCCATGTGGTGCAGGAGCATGTGTAATACCAGATGGTAGGCTAACGTGAACTAAAGATCGGGCTGCTATGCCCTCCCTGGAAGGAGGAGGGGAGTATGTACCCATATGGCTATGTCTGTAAATCACCAGTTCTTGGTCAGTTTTCTCAAAAGTGATCTGCAGGAATAGAAATGTGTTACTAAAACATGCATTAGTGTTCACTGCAACAGATAACTACTTCTTTGTTTTTTAATGTCCCTTGACTTGTGTCAAGCAATAAGGTGTCTCCAGAACCTCAGAATATCATGCAAAAAGGAAATTGTTAAACAGTTTGGCCTGGTAGAATCACATTTTTATGAAAATCTTGAACAGCCTTCTGAGGTGTGCTTTTTTTTGTGAAAATACTGTAGATTTCCATCATGTTTCATAAATATGAAGTGTTGCTGCTCAATAAGTTTCATTGGATTTTGGTAAATAAAAAAGAAAAGTTGTACTTAATTTGGATCGGTGAAGAAAAACGTTTCAGGATGGGATACAGGGAAATGAAGAAGTGACTCGCGTCTTTCCCTACTTATAGTCCTAGGAATAGGGTGGAGTAAATGGTGGAAATTTCAGTCTTTCTGGGTAGTTTTGAAACAGAAATATTGAGATGAGAAACCACCCTCTTGTCACTTTATTCCCTAGTTGGTGCATTCTGAAATTATATATCCAGATGGCAGCTTAACTAACTTCTGAACTGAACCAAGGAAGTACTTTGCCAGGCTAAAATCGGAAATATTAGCTGTTGCCAAATCAACCTTAACAAAGAATGAACTGGATCTGAGCTGATTCTGTTTTTCAATATGTGATGCTTTTTGATAACAAAATTCATTCCAGAGTCATTGAGAGAGAGGAATTTCTAGGCAATGTGAAACCATAATGCTGTAAGCAAAAGTAGATTAAAGCTATGTTGTTTTCAGTAATTGGTCTGCAATACTTTACACTTCAAAAATAAAACATTCTTATGACTATTTCTTCTAATTGAGAACATATTAATATACAACTTAAAAACCTGGATCTCTCTTTGCAGGTCATTAGTATGACTGATACAACCAATGTTACTTTTCTTTATTCTAAACAAAAGTAAGCTCTTTTAAGAAATGATCTTTGTCTCTGCTTTCCCTCTTTCAGTATATCTTTTGACGCATCTATAGTTACAACAGCAAAAAAAGGGGTCTTGACAGAAAACAGGATGTATGTTTTGTCAAAATGTCTCAATATCAACTCCTGGGAAAAAAGGGAGGAGACAAAGATCTGCTGCGAATGTTTTCTGGAGAAAAAATGGACAAACCCATAACCTTGGTGGAAAAAGAGAATAGCATTATAAGTGCACAGCCCTCTTATACGTGCTGAATTTTCAGGAGCTTTTGGAATCTTTGCAGGGATGTTCCAAGGCTTACCTGCAATGTCCAGTCAAAACAACAGGCAGAGCAGCACCTCCCTGTAGGATAGGCGTGATTTGGCTTTGAAGCTGGGTCTGCCAGTGACCTAATCCCAGAGAAATAAGTGAGGAAAAGCAGGAATTTCAAACTAAGTCTTCTATACTTCAATGAAGGCTCCTTCAGATTATAAAAACAAATCTATAATTTAGACTTCTTAGGCCAAATTGGAGCTGTTAGGTTGAACAGCAAATTGTGTGGACGGAAAGACCTTTTCATAGCTCCAGGACCTTTTTGCTAGTCTATCATAGCAACAGTGCACTTAAATAGGTGCAATTCTGGAAATAAATCCCTGAAGCTGTATCAAGGCTCTAGGGAATAGTTCTTTATCTCTGATAATCAGCTCTAGTTGCAATATTGTGTGTCTCCTGTAATTGTAAAGGCATTAGCAGCTGTCACGTTAGGATGTTAATTGAAGAACATCCTCATGTTTCTGTTTGTGGTTTTGTAGAGTAAATGTGATGCTACTTTCCATTGCATGGATGCAATGTGATTGTTATATAGGTGAAGGACTGCAGGGTGGAACTGAATCCTAACTAACCTTTCACTGAGTGGTATTAAGTATACACTTTATATACAAGAGTGGTGCTAGATACTGTGCGCCTGAACCTGTCTGGCTGAAATTGGTGAGAGTTTTGCTATTGATTTCTACTAGGCCATGATGTGTGCTGTTGGGTCTGGTTGGTTTGAGTTGGAATACGTAATCCAACAGGTTTCAAGATGGAATTTAGAAAAATGTATTTTGAATTTAAAAAAGTTAATAACTTATTTCTGATTTGGACAAATAATCTAGATTAACTGTGTAACCAGTGTCTATGAGCTGAAGTTAGTATGGACGTAATAGCGTGAACAGTATGTCATTCATAAACTGCTAGAAGTAAAAATAGTATGGCAGTAAAAATATACTATGAAATAGTTACACTGTCAAATCTCCAATTATAAAGACATATCAGAGGGAAGAGAGTTGTAACCCATTACACTACTGCACATCCCCAAGGGTGATATCACAGTAAGGCTGAATACTGACTACTTAGAGTAATTTCTAGTAGCTTCAATGGTTCACGGCAAACAGATGATTATCAGAAGCCCCGATAATAGACTTTCTTGCCTAGGTTTCTATTTATAATGAAATTCTGTTCAGATTAGTGGAAAAAAGTACATCCAAGAAGAAAAGGAGTGAAATCTAAATAGAAATGCCACAGGATTTATTTTTGCTTTAACTTGTAGATGATGATTAAAAATGTGTATTGATTTGCAATTTGCCCTGATACTTGAAACTGATAAAAGCGTAAACTACTTCTTTGATTTAATAGCTTTATTAGAGCTGAGGTTGGGTAGAGTTATGTGGGGTCACTTTTTGCCTGGGGTTGCCTATTGGTTTTCAGTGGAAGAATAGGAATGAAGCACTGACAGATCCCACCTGGGCTCCCTGAGACAGCTGGTTTCAATACAGTCTGTCTAATGCTAGAAGTGTGCCTTCAGTTGCTTTTGTTGGCATATCACAATAGTTTAATGTTTTGAGATAACACCTACAGAATGGGCCAAGTCCATACTGTGTTAGTAGCAACATTTCTCATGAATTAGAGAAATATTGGATATCTGTATACTGATTCAGCTGTACAGAGTTAGGATGTCTGTGTGTGTATATTTATATATACAAATAACCATAATAAGTGCTGTGAATACACAAATTAGACAAGATAAAACTAGAACTAATTTTAAGGTTTCCTTTGGGTTCATCTATGTCTTTGACTAGCAGTAGGAGATCAAATGGACACTACATATTTTTTAATTTTAGCATTTAATTATTGTATATTGATGCTTAGTTTGGCTTGGCTTATAAACATGCTGTGTGGGTCACACCCTTCTTTAAATACCAGATTTTTGAAATCGTTGAGTGTCAAAAGGGCAGCAGAAACACCTGGACAAAGATACTGGAATCTGGTGAGACATTTTTGCTGTGATGGTTTTCCTAGAAATCACATCTTTGCATTTAATTTGGCTTTTGGTCGTGTGTGAAGTGGCAGTGATCATATCTAATATTCTCTTTATTATTTTACTAATTGTCATAGCTATTTTTTAAAAATTTCAAACTTCCCCTGCCTGCAAGATACAGAAAGAATAGTGCGCAATCTATCTGGCACAGAATGTGAATAAAACACCATAGCAATAAACAGCAACTGTACAGGGGTTAGGACTCATTTTGGGAGAACTGAAATTGAAGTCTAATGTGGGGGGAAAATAGCAGACTGGGAAAACAGCCATATCCCCTCAGGAACTTCAATGCAGCAATTCAGAAAAAAATACTATGAGATTTCTAATGTACATGCAAATGCACATATCAGCATTGGTCCCTGAATCCTCTTCAGCTGAAATCTTATTTTGCAAAAATTAAGTTGCCTTCTGCCAGGAAAAATTACTGTTTGTCATTTATTCCGATAGACTGCCTTGTCTTGTGTGATCAGTTCACTACATTTGCAATATGGAAACAACATATTTCCATTAATGCAGACATTCACTTCCATCTCCATAAGACTCCTGAAGCACACTACTCTAAATTTAGAAGTGCTTGCCACTCCCTCCTGCCCCCCCTTCTTCAATTTCTTTTTTAAATCATGTAGTTAGGTAGCTAAGATTGATTCTATAATCAAACCCAGCCCGTAAGATGACACTCACTTTGTGAATAGATAGCTTATCCACCTTCTATCCTAATGTTCAGATGTACAGCAGAGAACCGTAATTCTTTTAGTCTCCTCCTCTCTCTCCCATTTTTTTTTTTTTTTTTGAAAAGGTGGTTACCCTCTATGTTATACAGTGAGCACAAATTATTCACAGGAAAGTATCTGTCTCTTATTGCCTGTTTCTGCTTAAAGGGAGCTATTTTGTCCTGCAAACCAGAAATAAAATTACAACTGCATTGTAAGGGTCGCTAACAGGAAGACCAATGTTTAACGCTTGCAACAAATGCAAGGTACTCCACGCATTTGTTTTCCAGGATATTGGATGATGCCAGTAAAATCTGTTCGTTTTTTCATACCTGGTTCATCAGAAGATTTTTTTTCTTTTATTCCTGACATGCTTATAAACCATGAACTTGCACCTTGATTCTTTAATTGCAATGCATTTTGGGGAAATGGAGGTTGAAAGATGGTAATCTGCGTATAGTGAACACATAGGAATGCCAGCATGCTTTAAGAGCTCTGAAAACAATGAGAAGATCTAAAATCAGGACTAAAAGGAAGGGTAAGAACAGGAAAGGTTAGGACGTTTTTTTGTATTTGGAGAGAAATTTCACTGAAGTGTTAATAGAATTTTGATTTGAAGAACTTCTGTAGTTGTGGCTTTATGCTTTTTTTTAGAATTATTATTATTTAAATGGTGTTAAAATGAACTGCTTGAGCTGAAAGTAGGCAGGCTAAAAGGCGGGGGGGGGGCGTTCTGATAAAATATGTGCAACATACATTCTTTTATGTTGGTGACATAGTGTTTTGTTCTGGGCATTTTATGGTATGTTCCAGAGCCTGTTGGAGTGGAAAACGATGCCCCTTGTAAGTAACTCCCACGTCTTTGTGTTAAATCACTCTTCCTTTCCCAGGTCTCCAAGCAACAGTATCTTAAAGATGAAATATTCATTTCTGAAACCTAATTTAATTTCAGAGTTGCCTGAGCTGCAGAGCTTATCAGTTCATGGAATCCACAAAATTCAATGAATTAACAACTCTTTTTCCATAGATGGAAGGCTATTTTTAATTTTTTTTCAGGATCTTGTTAAAATGCGTCTTCTGATTTTTAACCTTGGTTTGGCTGGCTATGATTTACTCATTTGTGATACAGGGGATAAGAAGAAAAACTAGAAGCAATAATCTTCCCATCAATAAATGCAAGGCATTGTTGCTTTAGAACAGCTATTAGCAACACTGAACAGTGCAGCCCCATAAATAAATGAAGGTTAAAGCACTTCAAAGCTGTTTTCTATTTTTCTTGTTTTAGTTCATTTTTTTTAAAAACATATGTTGTCCAGAACCTTAAGATTATCTAACAGATCACTAGTGGTATATTTTAACTAGTTAAGTCAGTAACAAGTGAAACTGGGTATAAAATGTCATGGAAATAATGTACGAGTGCAAGAGCTCAAAAAGGCTAAGCTTTGTAAATAGTACTATAAAATGAGCTAAGATGAGCTTACCAAGAGTGTCTGAGGATGCTTCCTTTATTTCTGTGAACTTTCAGTGACTGGCAGCTGGATGTCTGTGCTTCTGATGTTTACGCAATTTTGCAAATTAGATACTTCTGACAATTCTCATAATTAATGTGGAGACACTCTTGTCTTATTTTTCCTCCTCTTATACTAAATAAGAAGAAATGGTTGGAGATTGGAATACCTGGATACGTTTTGGAGGTTCTTATCTGAAGCTAGGATTAATCATTAGTGCATGCGAGTTGTAAATATTAAGCATTTACTTATTCTTAAAGACTGCCATTGTTCATTGTAACTGCTGGGTCTTCCTGAAAACACAGAACAGCAGTGCTGGTGATGCAAGACCCAAGCAAGCCCCCTCCTGCCCACCTGAGCTTGTCCCTTGTGTTACTTCTGGTCTGGCCTCATGCTCCCTGGGCAAGCAGGTGTAGAGGTGCCAGGATCTCTCCTGGAGTCACTCCCCTGGAGTCACTGCGGGTGGAACAGGGGTTCCCTTCCTTGGATGTCTGCTGCTGATAGGTCTCATGAAGGAGATCCAGTAAAATCTCTTACTGGTAGTCTCCCTGAGAAAAGCTGAAAATGAGATGGTGGACAACATACAATGAGTAGTGTAATCTTTCTGTTGCTCTGCTCTACAGTATGGCTTTCACTGAGGCTATTTGGATTTACAGTAGCCATATGGCTAGAAATATTTTCTCCAAGGAAAGAATACCTGGGAGAGTTGCATTATTGTATCATAGGTATATTATGGAGCAGGTGTACACAGAGAGGACTTGCACATCACTAACTTCAGCCCAAATATAAATAAATCTGCTGGTGCATGTGATATGATAAAGACCAGAATTAATGCATCTTTTACCTGATGAAAAAAATTTACTTAACTGCAATTGGGCACACTCATGTTCCAAGGAACTTGGATGATTACTTAATCATTTCTAACCTTCTGTATAAAAAAAAAAAGTGGGTGGTGGTGTATTTTTATTTTGTTTTTCCTAGCTAGAATAAAAATGCTGCAAAGGTGAGAATTTATAGATATTTCAAAATATTTTCCCAGGAATGCTATTGGGAGTTCTTAGAATGAATTTGCATTTCAGGGCAAAATTTCAGTGTTTACTATGCTTCATAAATGTCAAAAACACAATCACATTTTTCAGCAGGAGAAATTACAAGCCTTAATTCAAGCATGCCTCTTCACTTACTAGCTATGCTTCTTTTGCAAACAACTAGGCAGAACAAACTGGCATGTGCATGAAAGGAGTAAGCAGAAAGTGCTATAAAGATATGTATTTTCTGCATGGTTTATATAAAACTCCTATGGTGTCTACATTTTTTTCTATTTATATTATAAAGATGCTTTGGTTGCTTATGCATTTTTTTAACATATCAGAAAATGGATACATTTTCCAAGACTGTGGTGACTTACAACTAAATCAACCTAAATATAAATCATATAGCAAAATAATAACCCGTTTTTGCAAGCTAAACTATTTCTCTTGACTCACATGCTCAAGAAAAGATAGAGAAAATAGATGAGTGTTGCAATGCTCGGTGAAGGGTAGTAATCAGGGCTTCTGCCTGGGGAAATGGAGAGCTTTGGCACCCTTGGCAAGGCAGGACCAAATTATTACCCCGTTGTTTTTTAGAAATGTGGTTATTTCTAATATTTCTTGCCATTTCTTGTGCTGTGGTTTTACAAAGTTGTAGCCCTAAAACTTTAAGGTTAAACAGCTCTAAAAAAGTACAATTAAAATGTAATGAGAATCTATCTGGAATAAAGGCTTCCTCACTGCAATGTAGGACACCTCCTAGAGAGACACAATGGTCTACTCTAAAAAGAAATAAATCTGTGAGAAAGTATGATCCCAAAAGAAAAGGTCATTCCTGGAGGGCCTGAGCAGTTTTGGACTATTTAAGATACTGTTGTGGAAGAAGAACCCAGAGGCAGGACATTAGGCTGCTTCTCAGCCTTTTGGCTAAGATCAAGTGTAGTGTGTAGTATAACTCTGATATGTGTGACTTTTGTTTAAATCACATGGTGGGGACACAGGAGACTCCGCCTGGACTAAGGTAGACTTCAAGTCCGGAGAGCGGCCATGAACCTATTGTGGAGGGAGGTAACTGCTGTTCTTTGGGGAATGATGAGATCGACCTCAGTGCAATTGCTGATCAGCACATAGGTTTTGATAGTGCTCAAGACAGAGCTAAAGAGGAGGAAATACAGCACAGTAAAATAAACCAAATTGCATCCATGAGAAGCACAAATAAGGAAATTGTGGAATCAGTTTTTTATATCTTGTGCAGTTATGTGCATACATTATTCTGGTGTGATGCAATATATTGTAATATGCTGTAAGAGAGAGACCTCTGGATCACAAAAGCACTCAACTGTTAGATAACTTATATTTCAGAAGATAGGTTGGCCAGCGGTTGTTCCCCCTTCCTTTAAATGTTATGATTAGTGGGAGAAAATGGTTTGGAACAACTGTCCTTTCCATTAGTATACTCCTGATTATCAGTGGTGTGTGCCAGTTCAGTGCAGAAAGCGTAATTCTAGATTTCTTCTTACTGCTGCAGGCATGTCTCATAGACAAGAGCCAGCTCCAGAAGCAGCACAATCTAGATCCATCAGCTCCCTGATAACAGTTAGTGGAGACTATGAGAAAGCTTAGATGATGCATACTGTGCTTTTGGACAAAAATACACAGCACAGAAAAAGTATATACCCTGAAGAACAAATCTTTGCTGGTATGTAGGACCTGAATAAAGCAGGAATCTAAGAACAAATCATAGAGAAACCAAAAGTAATTAGCATTATAACCACTGCCCTTCTTACTGGCTCACCTTCAACTTATCAATGTGTTTGATCATATGTAAACAGACCGTTGCTAGGAAGGAGAAATATTTGGAAACATTTTCTCATTCACATTAATAATGAAAAGTAACATTTGATTCCCTGGGCACTTTTTCAGCTCAGGCTCTGAAACTGAACCTAATTACCAATGTTGCATTACAAAGGGGAGCCTTTTCTGCTTAGGGAACAGAACAGACATTAATGAGAGCTTCTATTTTTTCTTTTTTTTTTTTTTTAAGATTTTCTGCACATTAGTTTATTCAACATGCCACTCCTTGTCTTAAAGTAGTGGACCCCCAAAAAAACCCAACCCAACACCCTGTCTTTGCCTTTTAGTTTAGGCGCTTGACTTATTTTTTTTGCCAGAGAGAAAATATTTTAATTTGACTTCACTGTCATATGGTTAGTTACCAACCTGAGATTTCAGTGAGATGTCCTTTGTTGAAGATTTAGAAAAACAATCAGTGTGCAGCAAATATTGATATGACTCTTAATGGCAATTTAGCTGATTAATATCCTTTCATGCTGCAAAGCAGCATAAAACACAGTGTTTAAATGAATGCCAACAACAAAGAGTGTACCAGGTGTGTTACTAAGAAACAATCTCTAGTGTGATTTAATTAATCAAAGCATTGCATGGAGCAATTATGAGCAATCTTGTGTAAGTGGCAGTGGTACATGATCTTTGATTTAAAATTGGCTTTAAAGAAAGACATCATGGCTTAACTACACTTTACCAGTCACAGACCAAACCCTGTTTAATCAGGTGTTTGTTTTTTGGTGTTTTTTTTTTTTATAGTGGAGGGAGAAAGAGAACACTAATGATTTTGAGTGTTGGTAACTGGATGGATGAAAAATCACTAGTCTATTGAATACGTTACCAAATCATATTCTTTCAGTGCTTTTCACCATGCACTTTTCCCTGAATCTGCTGACTTCATTTTTTTTTTTTTTTTAATAACTTTCTGAGGGGCTAAAGCTGCTCCTGCTGAGGAGGAGACATTCCTGACCAGCCTCAGGTGTCAGCTAAGCATGTGTATGTGATACCAAAGCCAAACGGCCTGAGCTGTGCTCTGCCAGGTTAGCAGAGCTGCTTTGTGCGAGCATTTTGGTGGAGAGAAAGAGTTCAGCTCACAGTCACAGGAGATAAAAGCAGGAATGAAACGTTTCCAGAATGAGTGCCTGCCCATTCCATTCAAAGCCAATGCAAAACCAGAATAGTCCAGTGCTTAGCTGGAAACCTGAGGATTTTTCATTAAATGTATGACTGGAACACAAACCTATTTGGAGAATTAGGAAGGTTTCCCCTCTGTTTGTTGGAGGAAAAATTATCATGACAGACTTACCTGTCAAACAACTCTTGCCCTCTCAATAGAAATTGGAAAGGTTTATCACCTGCCTTCTTGCTCTCTTAGTGAGATTACAGTTGAAATATATTACTGTACTGTTGCTAATTCCTCTGCTATAAATAGTTTTCAAATATCAAAGTAGCAAAACCATTGTGTTTGGATCTTAGCATAAACTATTGATGTGTGGATTTTCCCCTGTCCAAATCCCAGCTCCAAGAGAACCTTGTTGTGCTTTGACAAGCACACTTACGCTACTGATGTAAGGTCTTTCATGGAACGTAACGTAGTGAAATGTAGCTCAGACTCATTCCTTCTTGCAGAAGTTGTGGGACAGAAGTGTGGGCGCTAGCTGTTACACAGATGCATGATTATTTCCCTCTTGAAATTATCTGTAGGGCATTTGTAGATGAATTTCATTCCCTCTATAAGCTGGAGGCAAAAGGAGGTCAAACAAAACTTCAGACATTAGCCCTACAAGATAAGCATGTGCAAAAACCGCAGAGGATTAAAAACAATAGCTGAACCTAATGCTAATGGATGGAGAAAACTTTATGTAAGATGAAAAATTCTGCCACTATTAAGCATTAATGTTTCTGTTCAGGGCACTTATCAGAGCTTGTTAAATTAACACTTCTGTGTCATTGTGGTTGAAGATTTCACAGTGGAAAAAACAGACAAGTGAATACACAAGCTCTGGCACAACTCCCACTGATGTAATAGTGGGAAAATAGAGAAAGACTGAAGCTTTCATTCTTAAACATCTGCAGAAACTTGGTATGCAAAAAACCTAGTACATGAAAACCTTACTGTTCATATTGGGGCTCTGCCCCGGGACTTAAGAGGTACTGTCTGCAACCGTGTGTATGCATGGGAGAGAATGCATGTGCATTTTTGAACATAGTCTAAAAATTAAGCTTAAATTTCTTTAAATGGAGACCCCTCCTGGGCCTTCAACTGTCAGCAGAGCTGAAACTCTTACCTGAACTGCTTAATGCTCTTTTTCTGAAAGCAATGGGTTAAGGATATACAGCAAATTATTTTAAAAATTACTCTTGGTCCTTATTCAGCTTCCTCCTAAGTTGCAGGGACATCTTTGTACAGTACACCCTGATATTTTTCCTGGAACAATAAGAAGGAACTCTTTCAGTTTCCTAGCAAAACCTGGAAAGAGAAGTTTAGCTTGAGATGGTGGACTTTGTTCATATGTTTAGGAGTCTAGCTTTCCTCTTTTATAAAGAAAGCTGGCAAAAATTTCTTTCTACTTGATATGCCTTCTAGCTTGCAGTGCCACACAAAGAGTAAAAACAAATACCCACTCCCCTGGGTTCTTCACTGGAATATGAACATAGTATCCTCTAGATGAGAGGAGTGTGGTGGTTATGGAAATATATACCTAGGTTATAGATGCCATGAAGATCATGAAGTCATAAAGTAGCCTTGCTGTTAAGTGCATCTATGTGGAAGTGGAAAGCACCATTTCTTTACAGGAGCTGTGTTTCACTTCTGCCAGGCCAGGGGCAGTGGAGAATCTTTTTTTACTTGATGGTTTCGGTCTGCCTGACCAATGAGCATGCAAAAATGGTTGTGTGAGCAGGGAATCAGCTTCACCAGAACAGAACAAAGCAGCAGGTGTGTTGTGTAGCAATGGGGCTGTAATGCCATGTTGGAAGCACTGGGGAAGAAGGAAAGGACCTTCCCTGGTGCTATACTTGGAAAAGGCTGAGCAAAGCTGAGCTGAAGAGACACAGGGCAGAAACAGATTGCAGGACTAACAGCACAAACAATGAGTTGCAGAGGTTCAACTCTGGACACTATAGGTATACTTGGACTAGGTCCCACCGTGCTCTAGGTTAGCTTAAGGAAATTATTTTTATTTTTATGCATTTTCATGAAACGGCTTATTTGCTTAAAATTGACTGATAAAGTAATTCTTTTGGGTTTTTTGTCAAGGAAGTTTCTTTAGCTGAAAGGCTGCATTTACCACTACCGTGATTTTATTTTTCTTAATGTTATGTTGCTGCCTGCATTTTTTTTAGAGCCATGGCATTTAAAGGATATGCATAAAAGAGTTAAGATGTCCAGAACATACAGTCAAACTTTGGTTTATGCATTGCCTTTGAACATCATGTCTCTTCATATACTACATGGGCTGAGGAAAAATAACAGCAGAGAATGTTCTGGGCTACATTTTATGTGGTTCTGTCTTAAGCTCCCCTAAAAGAAACAGAGTGTGAAGTTTAGCCGGAAAGTTTTTGCCCTTTTATTTTGACACACAAAACTTGTGAGTTTTAAGATCAATCATGCAGAGGCCCAGTGGAATAGAGTAGCAATAAAATATCTCCCTTGGCTGTTAATTTTCTTGTTAAGGCAGGCCTTTAACTATGTACGTTGCAAATCAGACCACTGTAATACATCTAAAATAAGGGGAACTTCATCGCATGTTGAAATTTAGTATTAAACACAAGCTTAAATCGTTCCTTTTCTAGCAGTGTCTTTACGGAAGTTCTGAAATGTTGGATGAGATTCGCTTGACTCCAAGAGCTAGAACTTTAAAACAAACAGATCAAAGAGCTTGTGAATGTGATGAAAATCCTCTAAGACTCTCAACAAGGAGAAAGAGCTCAGATTACTTCCTTTCCCCTCCCACCTCTGCAATTCACAGCCTTTAGGGAGGTGAGTTTGTACTTCCTTCTCTAGATGTTCTTTAAAACTACGGCTGTCAGAGGCAGCAGTTAGCACTTCTGACTTTTCTCTGCTGACTGCTTTTGCTTCCTCTTTACCCTGGTTCTTTTGTTGAGCTGGAAGCCCATATGGACTAAAACTAGCACTGTCAGCAAAATGGGTCAGCCTAAACTCTCATGATTTCATACTCTAAGGAAAAAGAAGGTGAGTCTACAGAGCAGAGGAGATCCTAGAGAACACTTCATCCTAAAACTCTATATGCAAGGTTAACTGATTTGGGGCTCTTGGATTCCGGGACAGAGGGATTAGATATGCTTGGGAAAAACGGTACATCTGAAAGATAGACATAAACACTGATGTGCCTCACAGAGGGAGGAATGATTCTTCATTTTTCTCAGTTTTATGATGTTGATGGTATTTTGGCTACACCTGACTGTGGTGGACATTAACAGGTGGTTTAGTCCCTTGTTTCTTTTTGCCATTACAAAGTTGTCTGCTAAGAGCCCCAAACTGTCTGATAAGCCTACTTTAAAACAAATAAACACCACAAAAAAAATCCCATCAACAAAACAGACAAAAACCCCACCCCACCTTAATATTAAAAACCTCCGTAAATTCTCTACTTTGGTGGTTTGGATCTATGGAACTGCCTATAGGCTTGATGATTACAGGCAACATACAGTGCAACTTCTCCAAGATCACACCACTGCCAAATCGTGACTCATTCCCTAGTCCCACAGTCCTGCAGGGAACTAAGCTGTGCCAGACCTTTTCACAGTTTATCTCTCTCTCTGTGCTGGATCAGCTGTGCTGGCTGACAAGCTCTATCATTATCAAATCTAGGAATTCATGAGTCATGACTCAAAAGTTATGAAACTAACTTTCAAATCACAAGAGCTCATATGTGTATATGCACATGCGTACACACACCCTCACATGGACAAAAATTATACAATACATAATTCCATATATAAGGATTATTGTATTTCTTTTTATTTGGCATCTTATTTCAGCCTTTCAGGTTTACATTTCACAATGTTTTCTTTACATGCTTGAAAGTTAAAGCCTTTGTTTTATCTTAAACAAAACACCCCCCTCATTTTCTTATTTCCTTGAAGAGCTCTGGAAACTAGTTTTTAAAAAAAGAAAAGAGAAAATATTAAACAAGTGAGCAATGTTGTTTTGGTGGATCAGAGTCAAGGTTGCAATACAAACACATTTTCTGTCTGTGTCAGAAGCAGTTTTCCTCCTCTTCCAGTCTATGGTATGACTAGTCTACTCAGAGCAGTAGACCATGCCTAAGTATTTATTTCAAGGTATGTAAGGTTATACCTTTTCCCTTTATAAGATCCTAAATTTCTGTGCTGTACTTATAATGTAGGAACGTACATACACATACAGCT
>WAAD01018152.1:18086-34574 GCA_013389945.1 Fregata magnificens | reverse complement strand
GTAGCTGAGGTGAGGCTGGCTCCTGTCAAACCGATAAATGAAATGCAAAATGAATAAGCATATGAATGAGCATGAGAGCATTAAAATTCATAGAAGGAAGAGCAAATGGAATAAAGGAATATTAAGGCTAGCTTTTGCACTAGTGAAACAAAAATGTCAATATACTGAATGGTTCATTAAACAATTTTCCACTGTAAATAAATGTCAGATTTTCATTGTTTAATTATAGTCTGCAGTGCAGACCGGAGGTGAAAGGAAGACTGTTTATATGTGGACTGAAGAGGAACAGAGGATTGAACAGGGAAATAATAAAGGCAAAGAATTCATTTAATTTGCACTTGATTATGCTTCATTGCAGTCATAATTAGGACTGCAGCATGTGCAGAAAGTAACTTTGAACAGAAAGATTTAGGGTCAATTATCTGTTTTGCAGCCATTTTTCTGTATAATTTTGCCTAATTTTTTGCTTTATTTCAGTTGCATTCAGTGGGACTCTAGATAAATAAATACTCAGCTGCAATGACTTGCAGAGACTTCTGTCTGTATTTTTATTCCTTATGGAGAATGAAGGCAGATAATTTCCCCTATAAGGGAACTGTAAAACTCTTAAATGTTATAATGAGGAGGATCATATAAGAACTTCAAATGTACCCGTACTACTTTCTGGTAACCTTGTAGATATGTACACATTAGGTAGTAAGCTCACAGCTTCTCAGTTTCATCAAAATATGGAATTAAATAGATTATAAGCATGTTAGGTACGAGAAAATTAACCATGGCAACTTAACGTTGGACTAACAGTACCAATACTTTTTTAAAAAGAAAAGAAAAAAGGACTCTAGAAATTTTGAGGTTCATTTTGCAATGCGTCTAATGTGGGTTTAGAGAAGAAGCCATGGAGAAAGGCCTCAGGCAAGCAGAACTGTGACAGGTATACTCCTCAGTACTGTTTTGCTTTAGCTACTGCGTGAAGGACAAAATTTAGGGGTTTTATGACTCCAAGGACAAAAGACCTGGGGCATGTAAAGGGTGCATTGCCTGCCTTTGTCAGATGGGAAACATATGTTATGATGCACCAGTTACATCAAATGATGAATCACACTTCACAGCGTGCTGTTTGACATACTTCCCATTCCCCTACAACAGATCTGTAGTTTGAAATTCTGCTTTAAGATGGATGTTGGGATTTCTTTCACTAATTTTTAACCATGTTTCAATGAATGTTTGAAACTACAAACACTTAGAATGGAGAAAAAGCATGCAAATGCTGGCATGTGCATTCCATCTTCATTTCAGGGCACAAGACCCCAAATATGCAAGAGAAAAGGAGTGCAAAAAAGCCCCCCAAAACCAGGGAACAAAGTACACAATATTGTTTCTGTGATCAAGACATCCAGTAAAGCTTGCTGCAGATTTAATGACCTTGTTCTTGTACAGTTCCATGTATTTAAAACTTAATTTTCTAGCAGATGAAGTAGTTACCTAGGTAATTCATTCAAATATACAGTAACTCAAACCACAGAAGTTAAGTCAGGTGATCTCTCAGGGATTTATCCTAAGTGCCATTTCTTCTACTCCGCGTCAAAGAAAGAAAATAAATAGGGAAAGCCGAAATTACAAAGAAGAAAAAAAGCACAAAAGCATCTGAACTGAACTGCCTGTAGCATCTGGCACGCTTTTGAAACCAAAATCCTATTGAATCCTAGAAAAACAATCTCTGTGGAAGTAATGGGACTCTGTAAATTTTAGCAAGAAGAAAAGAAATATTAAGAATTTTGTTCTTTTACAAATTATTTAGAGGACTGTTTCATCTTTGGAAATCGCTAAGGGTTACTAAACAAGTGCAAAAAGCTACCATAATATTTATTAAAACAGATCAAGAAAGAATGTTTTATATCCATTCCAATGTGAAGTTAGGAATAAACTAAGATTAGCTAAACAGTGATCTCCAAGGAAGTATCCATATACATAAGGAAATGAACAGGAATGAGCTGTAGTTCCGGCTGGTGTAAAATAGCATACTTTCACAATATGACTACCCTTCAAATGTATGCCCTCAGAAGGTAAGGTAAGGCTGGGATGGTTTGACAGCCTATAACTGGGGCTAAGAGGAAGTGGGGAAAACATAGGCTGAATATCAAGAAAAGCATGAAGAGCAGCTCTCACCGATGTCAGTGAGACTCTGCTCAGTATCTTCGCTTAGCGAAGTATTGCCTCCAGGAAAGTGGACACCCTTTTTGTTAGGATGTTTGAAGTCTCACCTCCCACAATATTAAAGCATATGCAGTAGACACATTAGAATGAGTAGAAATGAGGACTCAGCTGGGTGCTGGGAAAATAATGAGTTGTACTAGCTATATTATACATATGTTAAAGTAATTTAGAAGCAATGTGCTCAACCACACTGAGGGCAGCAGAAGCTGAAAGGGAAGGAGATTCTTACACTTCCGCTGTTCTTACCAGAAAATTATGAGACAAGGAGAGAGATGGTACAAAAAAAGATACTGTGCTGCACTTGGTTCGGTGGGAGTACACCCCTCTGTAATACCCCGCTGTAGCTCATGGTGTTTACAGCAGGAACTCGTCTTGCCCGGTGACTTAAGATGAAAATTGTGTGAGCTGCTAGTCATCTTTTTTTGTCTTAATAGTTTATCTATGAACATTGTGCATTTGACTTCTACCCGTGCCCTTCGGGAACTCTGTGCAGAGCCAATTTCACAGATGTTGTCAAGTACTAACTGTTAACACTGTATTAGCATGGGTTATTTAATCCCTACTCAGCAGATGGACTCTGAATATTCTACCCCTGAAAAAAATCAGCTAGAAATCATTTGCAGGGTGTCCACGGGTATTTCCACCAAATTAAATGTGAGGAAACTCAATCCCACTTGAATCAGTGAAGCACTCTGCATGTTTCGAGTTCATTTAACAGGTATGCCAGGGTTGTGAGAGGGTTTCTTGTAAGTCTGAAGTTATGGTTCTGCTTACCTACGTAGTGTTGGCCCACAGCAAACTCTGACTTGGGGACAATAATCAGAGCAGTTTTAGCCTAGGTACAGAAAAATGTCTTTTTTCTTGATCTTTTCTTTCTGTTGGCCACCGTCTGTCTTGGTCTTCTTCCCTCAAGACTTTTGTCATTCTCCTGCTGTCTGAGAACCATAATGCTCCTTTTTTGTCAATATACGGGGACTGATGCTAACCGTGTGCCAAGTATCTCATATGATTCTTTTTGAGAGGTTGATGGTTTTTTCTGCCCCTGCTGACCTGTGAGAAGAGTTAACAGCAGCCTGTTCTGTGCCAGATAGCTGTATATGCAACACGTAAATCATTGTGGATATCCTGAGTCCATTAAAACCAGAAAGGCCAGCACTTCTTGGTGCCTTATCTTTAACCATCAATCTCACAACAAGGAAGTAGAAAGGCACTGTATGGAAATACAGGTTTAAAACCCCTGGGTGTGTAGCCCTCACCCACACCATTACTGCTGCAGCAATTGGAGAAGACTTTCGGTAAGGAGTGTCTTACCTCCTTAAAGCATGACTTTATATGAAAATTCCAGCTATGGCAGAGAATTTGATCTGGTCAGCATTTGAGCAAATACATGTTCCTGCTTACATAAACAGCCCAATTAAATGCAGTGCTTAAATGCTTGCAGAACTGGCAGCATGTTTTATAATGACAGTTTGCCAAGGAAATAAGGAACTTGGGAGTAAATATTTCCTGCCTTGTGCACAGAAGCAATCGCATTGAATTCACCTCTATGCGTAAAGCAAGCAGGATGTGGCATAACCTTCAAAGTGTGCCAAGCTCTTGTTTGCACTGGGTGCCTTTGGGTAAGTAGTAGCCTAAAAGCAATACAGAAATCAATAGAAAGAATGTGTAACCACTCATTTAATTCCTGGAGCCATTTTAAATTTTTACCCTGGAGAATATCTGTATAGATCTTCACCATGGTGATTGATTTCTTTTCAAAGAAAGTAGCTTTGTGCTCATATCTTGATATCTTGTGTGTTCTATCTCTACTGACAATGTGGCTGTTACCTAAGAAGCGTATGTAGTACAGTTAACTATATATATATATATATGTACAAGGGATGGTAACAGTCCAAAAAGATACAGTCACAGAGCCAGCTGCAGAGAGCACCAGCAAAGCCTTCTTCAGACCTTCTAACCTGCACTTGCACGTGGCATTTTGGTATGGAGCAACAAAATTGTCAAAGAAACTCAACAAAGGCTCACGCTGCTGAATGCTTGCACAGCTGTGCAGCTGTGAACATGCTGCTAAAAAAACCAAGTTACACGCTGCATCAAGTGTTTTAACTTCCTTGGTTTGTAATGCTCATCTTTATGCCTTTACATATGGTACATTAATATTTTAACAGATACTACCTGACTTAAGGAATAATTGGAACAATGTGTTTGATTTTTTGAACACTACATTTGACATAATAAAGTATTCTAGTTTTCCACCCATCTGTGTGCCTGAACATCCTCAGATAACCTTAGATGAACACAAACACATCAAACACAAACACCAACACACAGGTGTTCTATGGCTTTTGTCTGTGCTCTAGGCTCATTTATTGTATGTAATAATGTGTCCTTGCAGGAAAGACAGGAAAACTAGAGATGTGAATGGAGAATTCATCCTTGGCATTCTAATTAAAAACCTGATGCCATATTTTAGAATTGCTTTCTCAAAGCTCCAAATGGCAGACAGTATTCTGGCCAATTTCCAGGGGACCTTAAGGAGCCCGATCTCCTGTTCATGGATGAAACCGGGTGAGGATGGGTCCTGAGAGCGGGGCAGTCCCTGGGGCACTGCTCGGAGAAGTGCATGGCATGGGAGCGGGGAGGGCTAATTGTGCCCGCACTCAGCCCACAGCTGCTATTACTGGCATTTAGGAGTGTGTTGTGCAGGAATTGTCAGTGCTGCACTTTTCAGTGTCCTGACCTCCTTGCACATTCATCCTCAGCCCCCACACTAGTCACGGTTTCAATATCCCAAATATCGCTGCTGCCTTGATACCCTCTCCCATAATCTATGTCCAGGCAGGACTAGATCCTCCCAACATCATCTAGCACCTTGGTCATTAGAGCATGGTAGAGGCAAGGGGGCTGCAGGCTGGTCCCTAGTCCTGTTAAATAGGGGTGGTTAGCAATGACCAGCCCTCTGCATGGCAGTTCTTGGTGTCTGAGCACGAGCAGAAGGAGAGAGGTACTGAGGAAGGCATGGGAGATGACAGGGTGTTTGTGGGAGACAGACATCACCCCAAGATGAAGAGCTGGGTAAGGCAAAATTGCAGAGGATTTCTGAAGAGATCAAAATGCTTCTCAAAGTCTCCCTCCAGACCCCTGGAAATCCACAGTGGTTTTGTAATTCCCTTCAGTGGCGTAAGAGCTTCCTGCTTGGATTTTCTTTGTCAGTTAAGCCAGGTGGGTGCAGCAACCTGAGGATCACTTAGGAAAAGAGGATTACGTGATGATACTGACCACAGAAACTCTTCCTTGTTTCTTTTCTCCTTTAGCCAAGGAACTTGGCGTGATCCAACAGGCTCTGGGCCCATGCAGCCCCCCATCATTGCACAATCTATCAGCAGCAGGTACTGCCCGTACCTGGACTGTTTGCAAGCCACGTGCAATTCAAGAAGCCCACCTAGATTTGTCCCTGTTGTTGCATTAGGTGTTGGCAAGTATTGTTTTTAAGTTGCAAATGCTGTATAACTATGCAGATTATTATGTTTGCATTTTGAAGCCAGCATACAGGCTGAGGACTAGATGCAGTCATTTCCCTGAAGATTTCTTCATTATTCCTTCCTGATGGGAACAGTACTCCAGGCTAGAAAGTATTTTAGGGAAGGGGACATGGCTCTTTTTTTTTTTTTTCATTTTCATTTTCAGGATTTTTGTGCTGGAGGCAAACTGCCAAAGGGGTTGACTGTATTGTACTTTGAATGTCAATACCAATAAATTAAGCAAAAGAAAGTGTGTGTCTGTTAGTCTTTATGCATGTCACAGTTGCAAAACTAGTTAAATTGGGTACTTCAAAGGAAGATTTTTATCCTAGTGTCAGTTTGGTAGGCCAGGTGCTGAGGGTAGAGCTGTAGTTATTAAATGGACAAAGAAAGTAACAAGAAACTGTGTGTAAGGTCTCAAAAATGGTAGTCTGTTGAATTTCATTACTCAGTGATATTTGACTGCTTCTTCATAGTCTCCAAAAAGATTAATCTAGTGGTTCAGACCAAACTTTGCAAAGCCAAAAGCTGCTGTATGAATTAATAACAATTACAATTATTTATCATTTTTTAACAGTAGTAAAAGCAAATGCCAGAGGAGGAGACCTTAAAACGCAAAGACAAGATTGTAAATTAGTTTAAAACATAATGCAACAAAGAGAGAAATGGAGCTGGGTACAATAAAATCTTGATCTAGCTGCTCAGCCTGACACCAGAAAGTTTTATTTTAGGACATGTATGTATATTTTGTTAACAGAGACACATAAACTGAGATTGAGGTATGAAATAGAAACAGGAACTAAGGAGAGATTTTCATGAAGAAAAAACCCAGAGATGGTCAGAAAGAGACCGAGGGCACCTGCAGGAAGAGAAAACCGTGACGTGACGGTAGCAGCCCAGCAGTGTGGAGGGTGAGATGCAGAAGAGGCTGAATTCCTGGAGGGGAGCTGGCTCACACTTGACTGGGAGGTCAGAACACCAGCCTTGAGCTAAATGTAATGAAGAGGGTTGACAAGGTCAGGTTTATAGCCAAGGAGAACAGTTTTAAGATCTGCTTTATAGACTAAATGGCAGTGGGGAGCCAAAGGGAAAGACGTTTCAGTAATCATGGTAGTAGATTGTGGGAATTTATACTCGCAGTTTCGTTACCAGAACAGCAGAAAGAGAGCAGGTCTTAAAATCTTTTACAGAAAAAGATATTTTGTCTGTTGTTATTTATTTGTATTCTGCTTATAGCAATGGGTAAGTGCTCAGGATAAAATCTGTCTGGCCATGCTAGGGTAGGCATACTGCACTGGTTGTGACATAGGCCTGTTTTGAATAGAAAACAGGAAATTAATCTCTGATTGAAATCTGTTTCTTATCACTTTTGTCCTACTTTGAAGTTCTTATATCCAAAGTATTTTCCCTGCAAGCACAAAATTGTTTTCATAGTAATAACTCCCCTCCCTTCCTCCCTTCTTGAAATTAGCTGTCAATTCTTTTGCATATACTGTCTGAAGAAAACGTCTGGAGCCGAGGAGGGAGCGAGGTATCCACGTCAGGGTCTGGAGGGTCCATCTGTGTGGCAGCATGGGGGCACCAGGGAGTGTAATGAAACCTGCCCACGCTGCTTGTTCAGAACGAAGGAGAGGTCAGATGCCACTGAGCTGCCAGATGTCTGGATAAGTGGGGGGATGAATGTTGGCTGTGTATCCACAGCACATTAATGGCCCATGCATTAATGGCAGCTGAGGGTAAAAAATAGACTCTATCAGCAGAAAGGACTAGAACAGGTTATAGTTCCCAAAGGCAGAGGAAGCAGGATTGCTAGACAAAGAGCTACAGTCAGGTTGTGCTGTCTGGGTGACACCACAGCTGCATGCATTTTGGAGTGACTACGTCTCTCTTTTTGTCTTCTGTATTTAGCTGCAGGAACGGGACCACTATAAAACTTAGCAGTGATGGGAGTGCCTTTGCATCCACAGCACGCAAGCAGCAGGGCGATGAGTGTGCACTTAATACAGTGGCTGTACAGAAACAAGAGATTGCTCTGTTACTCGCCAGAGTGCTCTGCACGATGTCAGGGCAAAGGGGTGGGGTGGGCTGGGAGTAGGTCTATGGAAGAAGTGAATATGAGTGATGAGCAGCTATGCACATAACCACAACACACAAGACGACACTTCTTAAACTGGAACAGAATATGCAACATGAGCAGCCAAAGAAGCAGAATAGCACCTGCTCACAGCTGGCCACAAGCAGACCTGTGAAAACAGACTAGGAGAAAGAAAGTGGTTATGGTGGCATTACAGAGTTTCCTTAGGAGGAGGTATCTCCTCCTTATTAGAGGAATAAAGAGCTTGGCGCTCAGGGGGACAGAGGTAAGGCAACCTATTTAAAACCCCTGTTTTTCAGTATGCACTCCAGGACCTGCTCGTGCACCTGAATGGCCTGCTTTGCACAGCTGATGTGGAGACGTATCGGCAGAGGCAGTTCTCATCTCTCATCTTTAAATGAATTTTCCCACAGAGAGGAGGCTGCATGAAATGACGTGGTTTTTTCCACTAGTTTGGTGAGAAGAAAATGCCTGCCTTTGCCTCTTTACCTGGCCTTCCCCTGACACGTCAGCATATCTAAGACCTGGATGGAAGGTCTGGAAGAAAGGCAAAGGTCTGGGACTTGGGGTAATGTTGTGGAGGTCAAGTCCTTTTTCACAGTGTGTATCTGAGATGTATGTAACAATGCTGTTGGGGGAGAAATGTCCTGCTCATACTTCTCATTAGGCTTCAGTGCTTGAGGTCATATCCCTGTTATTTTTGTCCATTTTCATACAAAGAACTGTACCTTGTCTTATTCCTTTTGTAATCCCCAGTTTTAGTACCCTCCTCCCTTATATGAGGACACTGGTACCTACGTATGTGATTTGCATGTGTGTACATGCACTCACAGACACACACATAAAAAGTCTTGATAACAGCAGCATTGTCATCTTGTCATGTATTAGGCTTGAAAGGTTACTTTCAAGGTTTTTTTACAGTGAAGCAGTACTATTTTTAGGACTTTATATCTGGAATAGCAAATCTGGGAGCTGAAGAACACATCTGCAGGGACCCAATACTGTGCTAATTTTTCTGCTTCTCACAGCAGGAAATTTTGTTAGAAATCACTCATTAAAGTTGATCCAGTGAGATATGCTGCAGTACTACAATTCTCTGGTGAATTACATACATCCTCACTGTGCTACAAAATAAATATTTCACATGGAAAATACTTTCTGAGCAATAACCATTTGGCAGACATGCACTATCCAGAATAAAGTTGGGGAGACTTTGCTAGTGCCCACAACAGGAGAGCAATGATTATATGAAAGATTTCATGCTGGAATTTTATAGATCACTTTAATAGTTGTCGTGTGTGCTGTTTGATGTTGTACACTCCTACAACGTAGACATAAAGAAAAAACACAGTATGTTTGTGTTTAGCTTGTCCTAGAAGAAGCTCTGAAAGTTATGGTTATGTTGCTAATAAAATACCTAGATTATGGTACATGCTGTGTGTGTGCTGGCATATTCATATATAGGTAATTCTTGTATGTCTTGAGCCATCAGGTGAGACTTAGAGGAGCTGATCACAAAATAATAGCTCATGAAGCTCTAACACTGTGTAGCTGCAGTTGTGAGTGTGGAGCGGAACTTGGGGTCTGAACTGTGTCTCCATGGGCTTCTTGCTCCACAGCACAAGCTAGCCCTTACCTCAGCTGTGTAGGGCTAGTGCTCTCACTGGGGTGTAAGGACAGACCCAAAGGCTTCCTGCTGCTACATGCAGGTTTCTCATGTAAGTGTAATGGTTGTGTTCGAAGTTGGCTTAACCAGATGCTGACGCTATCGGGCTGTGTTTGACAAAAATATGTTTCGACAAATGTAATGCTAATGGAAGTTACACAACGGAACACTGAAGACGTAAAACCAGGTGGCTCTGGTGGAGCAAAGCATGTATTGAAGAGGCTTTTTCAGCATAATATCGTTGTTGGGCTAAGCTGCTCTGAGATGGAGTTGCCACTGCAAAGGGTGATTATGCCTTGCTCCTAGGTACGTGTTCTTGCTACCTCTTTCCTATCAAAACTCGGATTTGTTTGGCAAGTCAGATCAGCTTGTTGATCTGATTGAAAACTATGCCTTCAAGAAATATTGGCCTTCAGTAAGATCAGAGGGCTGACATGTCTCATGGCTGAGGGATCACTACAACCAGTGCAAACACATGGCAAGCTTTAGCAGCTGGATGTCACAGGAGGAGCAGGACTGCTCCTTTTAACAGCAACATGGCCTAAGACCAGCTCAAGGTGACACTGAAACCATACTCCTCACTTAGGATCCCCCCTTGGTTCAGCTCAGTGCTGTTCTTGTCTCAGGGGGGTAACAGAATTCCTGGCAAAACCAGCTCCTGACCTCTCTCAGGAGGAATCTCTCTTTTGGGATGCAAAAGTCTTAAGAAGCCACAGGTACAATTTATGCCTCTGCGTTTGCTAAGTGAATTGGATGTGACTCTTATTAATTGAATCCTTCTTTTTTTCTTTCAGCTACAGCTGGGGACATTTGCAGGCTGGCTTTAAGTCCTCTGAAGGTACTAGTAGTCTTTATGGAAATTTTAGCTAAACTGGCACAGCTACAGACAGAGTTAAATCCTCATTATTGGGGAACATAAATAAGGGAAATAAACAAACATTAGATCTAACCCCTCCCAGCAGCCCTCACAGCCTATACCTCCATTTAAAATTATCTTAGCACCTATTTTTGTGGGCCTGGTGTCTTGCTCTGTGACCTCTGCCTGCCTGGTCCCAGAGAGTTATTATGGACATCTATCACATAAAGATTTCTTTGCTTACCTTGTGGTGAAATGAACACCATCAGACAAAAATAACTGTCTCTGCCTTGGTTACAGTATGAAGCAGTTTCTCTTTGTTCACTATAGCCGAGCTTGTAGAAAACATTAAGTTTTATATTATTAGCTTTTCTTTGTGCCTGAAGTACCTTGGGAAAGAAGGGATCTCATGGCCTTCTAAATGCTGGACTCGGAATAGTTGTCAGAAGTAAACTGATTCATAATCAACATTGCCAGGAAGGCATGCTTGATGCAAAGGAAGTATGTAGGCAGAGGAGTGAAATAAGCCCATTGAAGGAACTCCATATATAGAAGTTGGTGATAATAAATACCAATAAAATAGAATTTAAATAGATGAGAAAGTGAAATATACAGTTCTGGTGACTGATACATGATTCTTTTTCTTTTCCTTACTTACCTCCCTTCCCTACAGTAAGGTACCTAAATAAGACCTAGATTGTATGATGGAAATGTTCCAGCTATTGTCACTAGACTAGAGGCATCTCCACAGAAGGACAAAGCCGTTGCACTGCTGAATGTTGTATCCCCTATATTTTTGATGTCTAATTTAGTAGTGGAATAGAGTTTGTACCCTCGGCTTTCTCTTCAGCACTTGAGATGAGCTATGTGGTAAGGAGTGGGCCTCATAAAGGCCATCATTAGTAAGTTCTCAGTACAGGACTACGTAAGTGAGAAATGGGAAAAAACAAGTACCTAAGTTAGTCTGTTCCTTTGAGGTAGGTGGCTTTCTGTCTTTCACTGGACCTCTAAGAAACTATCTGCCTTTCCTGACCCCTTTTCATAAAACCTGATGTAAATCAACATGGTTTTTTTTTATTTTAAAAAATTGCTGAAATTTAAAATAAGATACTTTGCTCAACCAGCTGTTACTCCCTAGAGTTACAGCACAGTGGTATAATGCAGCACATAAACAACTGAAACCCATTCTCTGCTAATGTCAGGAATGCTGGCAGTGCTTTAGCAGAAGCATGGGAACTGAAAGATCAGTTGGATGGCTCTTGGGAAAGAGGTTGGGGCGTGAAAGGGAAAGGACAAAAACCAGAAGAGTGAGTCAAGGAAGCCAGAGGGACAGGGGAGACTGGCAGAGTGACAAGTACCTCTTCTCAGCACCAGTCTCCACTTTTAATCCTCAACTTTCCCCAAACCCTCTGTATGTTTCTCAACTCCAGAAAATCTTTAAATCAAGAGTCAAATTGCATATATCCTAAAAATGATGTTCATTTTCAAGATGCACCAAAAAATGAACCTAAGTTAATTTTAATATATTAAATCCCTGGAAAAAAAAAATTGCTTATATTTTTACTTTGGGGTTTTAAACTATTCTCTGCCAGGTTGATATATGACATCTGCTAACAGAATTATCTTTTAAATAACCTCCAGATCTGCAAACCTACGAAGCAAGTTCTGCAATAAAGTGACTGTAGGCCTCTGCTAGTATCAACATGCAAAGCAGTCATGGCCAGCCAGCTGCATAACCCCCAGGTCAGACCAGGGCTGTGTCCGTCTCTCGTACTGTGCCGAGTTCATCGAGGCCTGGGCAGTAACAGGCGGCTCTTGTGAGATGTTCTGTTCTCACAAGTTACAAAGGTACTTTGTTACATGTTAATCAGTGAGTTCGGACAGTATTGCCATTCTCATTTTACAGGTGGAGATAGGGATGCAGAGAGGTTAAGTGGTGTATCAAAGGTCTTAGAGGAAGTAGGAGGCAGAGCTGACAGTGTAGTTCAAGAAGACTAAGTCTCATGACCTTGATCTATGTGACACTTTCTTTGGAAGGCATCTCATTATTGACATCTGCTTTTTTGTATAATAGAGATACTTAATTCCAATAACAGGAAAGGAGAACTACAAGAAATAGTCGAATACGAGAATAAGACTAAAATCACTAATAAAATAGAGGAGGATGTTTACTGCTGAGAGGAGTAAAATGTTGAGTAAGTTGGGAGCACGAACACTATTAGTTCTGACTTCTGCAAACAGACTTTGTTAAATTGGCAATTGGCACAAGGGATCCTCTGCTGCATTTCCAGATATGGGCTTAGTTTCCCCAGGGCTGTCTTCCATGCTTTCATGTTTTAAACCATATAAACTATGACTTCCTGAAAATAGAAATAGCTTTGTTAAACTTAGACTTTCAATAAACTACGTCAGATTACGTGAGGCAGGAAAAGTATTTCTTTGCATAATAAAAGTTTCTGGCTAGTAACAAGACATTTTAAGACTTAAAACATATGCAACATCCTGAGCCTCCTCTCATGTTCACCAGTTTAACTCTGCATTGAATGAATGCTAACTCCCTCCACACTTAACTTTCTTCTCACACTGAAGCTTTTATCAACAATAAAAACCTAAACCCTACATCTGGTTCTATCAGACAGAGAAGTAAAACAACTTAGAGCAGTATCAGCACTTCATATTTTCTTCTCCATGCACAGCAGGACTTCAATCTACATGCAACTTTGTGAACTGTGTCACTGAAGGCAATCGAACTGTTCCCATACATGGGGATAAAGAAGAATAATCCATCTTTTTTACTTGCGAGGCAGATTGCCGTTCTAGAGATATCCACAGGTCACGTCGGTGGTGAAACTGCAGCTCTGGAGGCTGACTGCCAAGTCATGTACGCAGGGTTTAACTGCTGGGCTACCTGCACTCCCTTCAGAACAGGCACTCGGTGAGGGCAAGCCGCACAAGGTAGAGCACTGTGACAGGCAGTGTCAGATACCAGTAGCTTTGCATTTGCAACCATGCTAAATGAATGAGACAACTTTTGTGTGTGAAGTTTGATATGGCTCTGTGAAGGGTTAAGGCCTTAATAATGTATTAGAGGTATTGCAATGATATTTTCAGGGAAAAATTAAAAAGGAAAGCTAAATCCTACAGAAGTCTCCTGAGATCCAAACATAAGCAATGTGCTATACCATCTTCCTGAGTTTATTTGCAGGCCTGAATCACAGGGAAATGCTTGGAGTGCATTTTGTCTGTCCACCACAACGTGTGTTTCAAGTGAGTTAGGGAATGTGTTTTTTACTCCCTTTTTGTGGTTAAAAAGGGACTGTTTGCATTGTCAAAGAATGGATGCTCATTCAGCCTAGCACAAGCCAAGGAGATTATTTCCTTGCTGGAAGAGGACACTGAAGAAGGGTGCCCTTCTTCCATGACTACTTTCACTCATCCCTATCAGTAGCTCTCTTCCTTTCACTTCTGCGTTGCTGCACGAGGTCTATAACTGTTCGCGATTGCAAACCCACTTCACCATTGACAGCAGAGCCAAGAGACAACTGAGAAAGATGTGTAGGAGAAGCAGCAGCTAAGAACACAGCTTTCTGCAGCACCTTGCTGCCAGCCTGAGGAGAAATTATAGAGCTGTGCACAACATTTTCTGCAATAGTTATTTTATCTGGGGTAACAGAAGCATGAAATGAGAGAAAGTCAGCTTGCAGAATTAGCAGCCTTGCAGTATTAGCATTTTGTGGCCATATAAAGACAGCAATCTCTAAAGTTGCTTCAGTTGTTTCTCTCCAGATAGCACCATTGGCAATGACTCAAGAATACAAATCGAATTAGAGCAGAACCACTGATACAAAAGGGAATAAAGAAAAACAATGGGGATTTTTTAATGAATCACTTGCCTGTTATAGACAGTTTTCAAAAGTTATTTTTATAAGTTTATATTTATACACTGTTATTTGCAAATCTGTTCTTGCTAGTGTGGACCAGTGACTTGGTTTGTAAAGCACTTCTCCATTTTTTACGCCCTCGCAGGAGTTTACGGTTGTTGGAGCCTCATGGAACTGGTTCTCTCTCTCTGTCAACCATGCATGCACACACGTGTATTTGATGTAAATATTTATTAATTCTCTGTAGAGAATACAATTACAACAATCAAATAGTCCTTGAATGGCCAGGGTCCAACAGTCTAATTTTTGAACAATATGGAAGTGAAACGTTCTATACCCAGCTGTTCAATTTACATCATCTGTTGTACATCAGTGAATTCAGATGGCCTAAGTTAATTTTTAGGGCACTTCTACATTTTGAGGTCTCTGTGTTACAGTAGGTTTATCTGAAACTTAAACAAGTATATATGAATGCAGTTTTCTTTTCTGTATTGCCAAATGAGGATCCAGCAGTTATCTTTTCAAACGAGTAAAATAGAAAATAAATAGTTATCCTACGGGCAGGGTGGGATTATAAGATGTCTGGAGTATAGGTTGGGAAGCCAACAGTCCTGAGTTCTGAGCCAGATTAGAAGTCACTTTCAAACTTTGATGACAAAGTTACATATGTAAATCCATACTTAGGCATTATAATAGGGTACACAGCATGTCAGCGCTGCTTAGAACAGACAGAAAGCCACTCTGGCCAAGTTTTGTCCATGGGTTGCTACAGTCTGCTGTGTGATGCGCTTACTCTAAATCTGAAGTAGTTTGGAAAGACTGTTTCTATATGAGCAAGTAGCATGGTGTGGCAGCAGCAGCGTAGTAGAGCAAAGTACCCAGTGCAGAGGACCCAATGTCTATACTACACACGTTTTGGAGGTTTTGGAAGACAAATGCAGGTGTGAATAATTGGAAATTCCTGAATTCTCAGTACTTTAAAGGAAAAATTATTATAAGCAAAAGAGACAATTGGAAAAAAGAAACTGCTGGAAAATATGCCTGTGGCCAAATTTTATTTCTTTTTTTTTCCTTTGGATTATAGTTCTGCATGAACTGAGCACCAGCAAAGGCATTTTTTTAAGTGTCAAATTGGGTTGAAACAGACCATTTTGATAAAAACCTGAGGAGAAAGATTTGTCTTTCAGTGGGTAGCCTGGAACTGTCAGGGTGGTACCAAGGCCACCCAACTGGTCATTTAACCATCCTCACCTCCTCCTTCATGATTGTTTCTTACTTTTACTTGCTCCATCTTGCTCTTCATCTTGACTGTGATCTCCTCAAGGCAGGATCTCTTTCTACATATGTGAGAACTTTCTTGTTTTGGTTTTAAATATGACATAGTGGGGCTTTTGGATGCTGGCCCAAGGCAAACAGTAAACAACAACAAACCTAACAGTAATCGTATTTAATATCCTGAGCTTCCATTACTTTTTCAGCATGCTCCTGCTCCCTGTGTTCAAAGCAGTTGACCACCTTGGGAAATGAATGAACAGATAGCCATTTCCTGCTTCTGTAGATCCAGTTTGTTGTGCTTGTGAAAATTGTATATGCAGCAGTCATATATTGATGAACTCTAAATGGACAGACAAGCCAGAGAAACTGCTGTCTTATTCAGACACATACATATCTGTAGTTATAGAATTTGAACTGAAATTTGACGGTTCTGAGATATTCTAACATTAGCATGGGACAAATAGGCTGCGTCTTCACTGTGGGGTAAGTGTGCTTTGTGGCACGTCCCATGTTCTGGTCCACCAACATGCTGAACATAGGACCTGCTGGAGCACATTGCAAGACCCCAACAGGCTCCTAATCCTGGTTAGCTCTGTATAAACAAGCAAGGTACAGCAGGGAACAAGAGGCAGGTACAGTGCGTTCCCATATCCCTGGCTGTATCCCAACTCCAGGGAAGGAAGGCCCTGCAGAGGGATCTGGATAGGCTGGATCGATGGGCCGAGGCCAACTGTATGAGGTTCAACAAGGCCAAGTGCCGCGTCCTGCACTTTGGTCACAACAACCCCATGCAACGCTACAGGCTTGGGGAAGAGTGGCTGGAGAGCTGCCCGGCAGAAAAGGACCTGGGGGTGCTGGTCAACAGCCGGCTGAACATGAGCCGGCAGTGTGCCCAGGTGGCCAAGAAGGCCAACGGCATCCTGGCTTGTATCAGGAATAGTGTGACCAGCAGGAGTAAGGAAGTGATCGTGCCCCTGTAC
>WAAD01018145.1:0-12082 GCA_013389945.1 Fregata magnificens | reverse complement strand
GGGTTAGGGTGGGCATTTCAGTAGGGAACACAGCACGCGCAATCCTCATCTTCAGAACTCCACCTACTTGTTGCACTGTTGACGACAGAATGGGAATCTGTAAATAGTGTGCTAACACAAACCTCCCATAAAAGCCCACTGCCCAGAATGGATTTTGACTGTCAGCACATCAAGGAACATTGCTATTTTGCTTTAAGCAACCCTGGAATCAGAGAGTTGAGAAGCTTCACCCCCTTGAGGATAGANGTGCTAACACAAACCTCCCATAAAAGCCCACTGCCCAGAATGGATTTTGACTGTCAGCACATCAAGGAACATTGCTATTTTGCTTTAAGCAACCCTGGAATCAGAGAGTTGAGAAGCTTCACCCCCTTGAGGATAGAGAGTCTAGTTGAGAGAGGCTCCTTGTGTTTCCCTTGACCCACAGGTCGTAAGTTGCAAGAGAAATGAGGGTGTCTCAGTTCTTTAGTTGTGAGGAATATCATTACACCCAACTCCAGTAAACTTCAGGATGTCTCTGCAGTGCTGGAGCTGGACAAGGTAGTTCAGTGGCCCTGCGCATGGGCTGGGGGCATAGGGTCTCCAAGACATGCAGTCTTGATTGTTAAAGAGAGTATTTCAAACCAAGTTACTGTGCGTTCCAGAGTGTGTTTTCAGGAAAGAGTGGTATAGAGGAAATCATGCTGTGCTCTGAACACAGGCATTGTGCCTACCAGCATCCCCTCTGAAGGGGATGAAACCCCGCATTTGACCAGCCAGCACTGGAAAGATGTAAAAGGTGGAGGAGGATGGAGAGCAAATTCACTCCAGTGTGACTTTGAGACATTATATGAAGAACAGGCATCATCCCACTCTGCACCGAAATTGGATACCTGGCCTCATGAAGCACAGTGTATGCCTTGGTCCCCACCTAGGCATTCTCCATCTTCATCTTTACCCTGCCACAGCAGCATGATTTTCTTGCCAGGTGCAACCACCAGCAGGAGGTCCAGCTCTGGGTCAGACCAAAAATCCCCCTTCTCTGGTTCCTGTACCAACACCACAGTGAGGAGCCCAGCAGGAAGAATACACTGGTCTCAGCAGGGTGTCCTCCAGGGCCCCAAGCAGCTGATGCTGTATCAGATTTCTCACCAGCACCCTCATCTGGGATCCCTGGGAGAGAAACTGGGGAGCACCAGGGATGAAGAGAGAGCATGCCCAGCAAAAGCAGATGTATCATGGCAGGGAATAGACGACCAGAGCAGAGGCTGTTGCCTCTCATCCAGGGTTACAGGAACGTCACCCTGCCCCTGTGCTGCTCTGAAAACACCATTCCAGGGTTGCACAAGAGAGCTTACAAGACATGGGGCTGTTCTTGTGGGACCCAGCAGCAGGGCTGAGGCTTTCCCCCCTTACAGGCCTAGGAGCAGGCAGAGATGCGTGGGTTGTGGGACAGGGAGGTGTTGCCAGAGACTGTGTGGAGCCAGGGCTGCTGTGGGCACTGGAAGGAGTAGGGCAGAGCTCTGTGCATGTGGGCATGGCTTTGACAGTGAGCAGCAAAGCTGCCTGCTAACCAGCTGCTCTGTGCTTGCTTCCTTTCTGGTGGGAGCTGAACTTGCTGGGGGAAGCTGGGCGAGCTTTTGGAGCGGGAGAGGCAAGGTGCTGTGGAGCTCGGCTAAATAAAAGATGCGTTGGCCGGGAATCGAACCCGGGTCAACTGCTTGGAAGGCAGCTATGCTCACCACTATACCACCAACGCACCTGCTATTGCATTCTTTCCTGCTCCTCCACAGACTGCCTGGCCTGCAACTTCCAGCCCCCTGTACACACACCACCACAAGCTGCTACAGAGTACATGTGTTTCTGTATGTGTCAGATGTTGGCTAGGAAATCTCAAGCTGCACTAGCCGCCGACTAGGGGAGATCAGCATCAGGGACTGCCCACGGTTGGAGGAGGGCACTGAACACACCAGGACTGACTTTCAGGCATGGACTCTGCACAGACCTGTGGTATGGCCCAGGGTTCCAGGAACCTGGTGGTATGCATGTGGGATGGAGGAGGGGTATGTGTCCAATACTGATCTTCAGTCCTGAGCAGCCAGAGGGAAAGAAAATGATCAGGCCATCTGTCTTGTTCATGCCTGTGTGAGTGCCGGTGGTCCTTTTGAGGGTGCTGATAATGGCACCGCTCCCCATCTGCATTCATGCATGTGCCAGCTGTGCAAGTGTATGTGCGTTTCTGTGTAAGTACCTGTGATGGTGTAAGCATAGTTAACAGGCAAACACCCACCCAGCTGCTCACACCTTCCCCCACCCTCAGGGGGATGCAGAGCATGGAAGACAGTGTAAGAAATCTCATGGGTCAAGATAAACACAAAAACTGTTGTGGGCAAAACAGACTCGACTTGGGGGAAATTAACTTATTGCCAATTGAAATAGATTCACATATTGAGAAACAAAAGGGCAAGGAGAAAACACCACCTTTCCTCCCTCTTACCGAGGCTCAACTTCACTCCTTCACTCCAGACTCCTCTACCCACCCAAGCAGCACAGGAGGGGATGCATTTTCCCCCTGCTCTTTCTGACCTTTTTTTCTTTCTTTCTCATCTCTTTGTCTGGCATTTTCTACCCTTTCTGGATTATGTTTTCATAGAGGCCACAAACTTTGCTGATGGCTCAGCTGTGTCCTGTAGTGGGTCTGCTGTGGAGGTGGAACCAGCTCTGTCCAGCACAGGGCAGCCCCTTAGCTCTTCTCACAGAGGCCACCCTGCAGCGCCCCCTCTTCCCTCCACTACCAACACCTAGCCACATATAGCCAATACAGTGCCCATTGGGAATACCTGCTCAGCCCTGTTCCTGGCGGGACCTACAAGTGGGCACAGCAGCAAACAGACTAGGACAGAGAAAGCCCTCAGGTGGTAAAGTCTATCGCATTGGTGTTTCCCCAACTAGTACCAGGCTTGTCCTCCTCCCCACCTGCAGAGCCCTGCACGTCCCCACTTGTGGCTGGGAAGCTGGGGACTGAGCTGCCTTATGGGAAGGGAGAAACACCTTTGTCCCCAGGACACCCACTGCCTCGTGGGGGGAGCTCCATGCTGTGCTCTGCCTGCTGCTCCACACCCACCCGTCTGCCTTGCTGAGGGGCACTTTGGGAGTGCTGGCTGCTGAGAAAGCAAAGGAGAAAGAAGGTGGCGGTGGCAGAGAGAAGGGGCTGAGGCAGCAGGAGGGCCATGGCCATGGGTGCCCAGAGAGCTGCAGCGCAGCAGTGCAGGTTAAAACTTGCTGAAAGATGCAAGGGAGAGGCAGTGGCTGCTGCCAGGGGGAAAAACAAGTACAACCCCACCTAGCAGAGGATGGTTTCGATCCATCGAGCTCTGGGTTATGGGCCCAGCACGCTTCCGCTGCGCCACTCTGCTCCCCCCAGCACCTCATCCAAGGACCTCCCACAGCCCTGCCTGATGCGCCCTGGCGCTGCCAGCATCAGCGCTTCTGCTCACGCCTCTTTCCCTTCCTCCTGCCCGTGCTCTGCACATACTTTTCCTTTTCCTAAACAAGTTGAGCTCTCTGCATGAACTTTCTACAATATTTTGGACCCTTGCCAGGGACACCTGGCCCACCCCAAACTCCATGATGTGGATCACTTTTGAAGTGAGACTCTCTTATTTGATTTGGTCTCCCTCTGGACCCACTTCTGGGATCAGTATGGTTTGTCCTCCCACTTCTGAGATGGCTGGATCCCCTTTGAGATCAGTTTCTCCTACCCTCTAGGATAGTTTGGCCCCCCTCTGGGATTGGTTTAATGCTCTTGGTACCATAAAAGTGCATATAAGTGATCTATCATAAGTATAGATGCTGTTATATTACTGATAAGTTCGCTTTACTAGCGGTAAGTTTGTAGCAACCTGTAATATTATATATACATTTATTGCTGCTATTATTGAGTGCTGCTATTATTGACTGTTGCTGTTATTGATTGTTGCTATTATTTATTACCATTATTATTGATTGCTGCTATACCATTGATTGCTGATAATAATTTGTAATAGTTTGTGATATATATATTTGCTTTATTAATCATAGGTATACTTGCTAGTGGTGATTTTTGTGGTATTTGTGGTAATCTGTAATAAAGTAGATAAATTTTGAGGATAAAGCCCCCATGTCCTTGTGTATTATGGAATCCTACAAACACATAGTCACAACCTGTACACAACCACAGGCCAGGTAACCCTTTAGGTCGTGATGGTATGGACAGCTCAATGACACCTACAGCTTTGGTCAGCTAAACTGCACCCAGAACTGCATTCACCATATTAGAAGATCTTTATTCTACATGTTGTGACTTCAGACACTGAAGTCTCTTTCTGTAGGATCTGGCTTCCTCCCATCTTTGTTCCCCCTCCTTAGCTCCTTTATTAGATACAAGAAAAGAAGCAATAGCAATTGCTGGAGCTTCTGCTGGGCTTGAGCCACAGCACCCGTCCTGCTCCTGCCCCATGCACAAAATCTGTGCAGGGCTTGTCAGAGAGATTATCATTGTTGGTTGGATACCATCATTCTGGCCTATACTGCCTCCCTCAAAATGGCGTGACAAGCATACATGAAGCCATTGTTATCTATCTGCAACTCAGATAATATGATCACATTTTTAGAGATTCTGTTTTCCAGCTCCATGCTGAAACTACTGGGCCACAGAACTCTTAGAATTATCTAAAAACATGACAGCGGTGTTTAACATGGCAAGGGAGACAAAAAAAAGTCAGTCCTGCAGTCATCTATCCAGAGACAGGGTCCTTCAGGGAATGGTCTGAAGGCTTGCTGGCAAGGTCTCAAACGCTTCTGCGTAGAATTATGCTCCTGTATACAACAAGCAGTCACAGCGTGCTCTAAACTGTCAGAGATTCACTGAAGTCCGTGGAACCATGGCTACTTAAAGACACTTACGAATTCTCCTCCATATATGACTTCAAGGGTAAAAAGGAAACACAAAAATCTGGAGAAACCTCATAAGACGGGACTAATGTGTAGCTGATTGTCTTCTTTTTATGTGATGAGGCTCAAATTTTGGTCTCCTTCAGCCTTGCTTGTGAACTTCATCAAATCTGTCTTGTAAGTTCTTGCACCCAATGTCCATGATTTTATTTTGGAGATATGCATTGCACATGTTCCTATCAGACATAAATGAGGAGGCAGGTTGGGTTGGTGATTATCTTTACAGAAAGATGCTAAATCCTCTTTCTTTTTTTTTTTTTTTTGTATATATAAATTACATTTTGATAAACAAGCTTATACTACATTTATATTTGGGCAAAACAGTGAACTGCAAAGAGCAATAATGTTAATGTTAATGTGAGGTGGTGATTTGAAACAGGCTTCATAAGTCAACAGTAATTATTTTTATTGAGATTTTAGTGTCAAATACATTCCTCCAGAAATTTTGGACTTTACAGGGTCCTGATGCTGCACTAATCACTCCTAACTTTCTGCGTATAAATTGATCACAGTAAAATGGCTGCAGCTGCTCATATGACTATTGTTCTTGAACTCTTTTTAGTGGCAATTCATTTGATCTGAAGAGTGTCATTGTCTAAATTTTAGCTGATCATCTAGGAATTGTACTCTACAATTAATGGGGAGAAAATTCACCTTTTAAAGTGTATTAAATGGATCCAAAATTAGGTGTGAAAGATGCACCTTAAAGTCTGATATGCTTTTTAGATCCAAGTCTGTAAACTGGTGAGACATTTTAATTGAAACTGTTTCGATGATGTTCAGGGTTGCTTTTTTTTAATAGGCAAAAAACATTTTCCAGCAAAATTGTTTTCACCCTGATGAACTCACAAGGATCATAATGACAACTCTCATTTTAAGAAATGAGAATAATAAGACAAAAAACACTAGTATTTTAAAAATCACCATCTAGGTATATTTGTTTTATTATAGTATGAATATCTCAACAAGTTAATAAAAGTGAAATAATGTATCATATTTGTTTTCACCTGTATTTTGCCTTTACCTAGCATGTGAAAACAACCCTAAATATTTTTTTTTTCTCAGAATTAAAAGGAAGCTGTTGAAATTGGCCTAACAGAAATATTATATGGACTTCTTTAGGGTCATAGGATAATTCAGGTTGGAAGGGACCTCAGGAGGTCTCTAGTACAACCTCCTGCTCAAAGCAGAATCAGCTATGAGGTCAGAGGAGAATCAGCTATGAAGTCAGACCAGGTGGCTCAGACAGAGCTTTACCCTGCCAGGTCTTGAAAATCTCCCAGGGTTTTTCCTGCAGAGCTGCTCCTCAGCCCATCAGTCCCAGGCTTATATTGCTGCAAGGTCTTATTCCTTCCTAGGAGTGGGACTTCGTATTTGTCTTTCTTGAATTTCATGAGTTTCCTCTTGGCCCATTCTTCTGGCCTGTCCAGGTCGCTCTGGATGGCATCCCTGCCTATGAGCATATCAACTGGTCCCCTGCAAGTGGAGTCATCTGCGGATTTGACAAGAGTGTACATTGTTGGTGAAGACTGAGACAGAAGGCATTAAGTATCTCTGCTTTACCTCTGTCTGCTGTCACTTACTCACCTGTATCATTCAGCAACAGGGCCCCATTTTCCTTGTTCAAACTTTGACTACTAATTTAGCAGAAGCAGCTCTTCTTGTTGCCCTTGACTTCCTTTGCTGGCCTGAACTCTAGCTGAGCTTTCGTTTTCCTAACCCAATGCCCATATCCCTGGAAAGTGCTTCTAAATCCCTGCTTTGTTTCCATCTCCTGTATGCTGCCTTTCTGCATTAGAGCTCCATTATGTGTTCCCTGTTTAGCCAAGCCCATTTCCTGAATATACTGAAGTCTGCTGTCCTGAATCTAGGGTCTGTACTATGTTGTTGCTTTTTATTCCCTCCCAGGATCTTGAACTCCACTGTTTCATGGTTCCATAGAACCAATGTTTCCTTTTGTTTTATAATGAAGTCATTGACACTTCATAGTCTCATACTTGAAAAAGTGACTTACGAGAAGGTGCATTTGGTTTTTTAAACAATATCCTGGTGATCGGGGGCGGGGGGGGTGGTTCTCTTTTCTTACAGTTAGAAATTATACTATTTAGAAATGTTTAAAAGTTAGATTGCAAGACATAGGTCTAAAAATTCCAGCGGATGACAGATGAGTAGGAGGGAAAGGGAGAGAAGGTATAAGAAAGAGAGAAGTAATGTGAGAGCCCAGAGAAGAGAGAGAAGTGGCGGGGCAGGAATTGCAACGGAAAGATAGAAACAGAATATTGTTTTGATCCATTTCTTCTCATTACTATATTTACCTGAAAAAAATTCTTTTAATGCTTACTTTGATGTGATTATTCAGATCGCCTAAGATAACAGAAGTTTGTAACAATATTGCCCTAAGTGAAGGAGCAAGGGTGGAACTCAGGTGTCCACATGAGAACCACTACATCTGAATCAGTGCTCTAGACGCCCTTTGTCATCACTGGATGTCATCTCCTAGGATGTGATAGGTCTGTCCTTATCTAGACACCTGTATTAGGAGGAGATTAATGTCCCACTGGTAGTGCCTAGTTCCCTCTATAGACTATAGAGGAGGCGTAAAGTGCTAGTTTGGCATTAGATGCCTAGAAGCTGGATGTCTACATTAGGGTTGATGAATCCCATCCTTCTTGTTACATTACCTAGACACAGTCAGTGTGTGTAGCAATAGCTGTGGCAGGGACCAGTGCGTGCAGCACCTGGCAACATCAAGATCAGGAGCCTATTGTCTGTTTTTTAAGAACAAACAGTAAAGTTTGGTTTGGGCAGCCTGACTTTGGGTAGCTAATATTTGTACCTAAATGAAGTCCTAGATAGAAAGCTTGGCCTATAACAGTTGTGATTACCATCTTAAAAATATGCAGAAAAAAAACCCAAACCCACAAACAGGACTCTTAAATTAAGCAAAAAAATAACAATGCTAACTTAACATCAACAGTAATAGAAAATCTATTACTTTCATCTATCACCATGGCAAAATCATAGAAAGGCTGGTTCTTGAGGACCATAAGGAGCTAGGTGTCCAGATCTTATTGCACTTAAATGAGAGTAAATTATCAAGGACAGGATCCTTCTTTCTTAGCGTCTGGTGTCTAACATCTAGTCAGTTCAGTTTTCTGTGATAAATGACAGAGCTGGGCACCTCTTGATTGTGAGTCATCCCATCTGAAGACAGATGCGTCAAGTAGTTGGAAGGGAACACAGCAAGCAAGGGTCTGCTTCTGGAAGATTTAAGGAAAATCCTGGATTTAATCTAGGATATGGTCATGTTAGCTGGCATGTGAACCCAATTCATGAACTTCTCAAATATTTCAATGATGTTTTGTAAAGGAATGTTTAAGAAGTCAGCCACCTGTGGTCAGTATCCAGGAATTTCTTCTCAAGCTGAAAGAAATCATTTGAATTTCTCATTTTCCTAGGAAATGGTCCATCAATATAGTTTTAACATTATCTTATAACAAGGTACCAATTCTTGTAAATTTTCCTGTTTCAAAAAAATAGTACATTCCATATGCAAACTGTTTCAACAGGCAAAAACAGTTATAGAGGATGACCAGCTCTTACTTTCCAATAACTTCAGGATCACAATTCTGAGACACCTGAATCCAAAAGGCCAGATGCTTAGTTTATCTAGCTCCCATTAATGCCTTTGAAAATTTGACCAAAGATTTAGTAAACGACTAGAAAGAAGATGAACTTAAGAATTGGGGGTGGGATTCATCAGAATGTACTATAAAAGGCTTCTACTTGGACTACTTGGATTCCTGTACTAGTCATCTACATTTCATTTGTTATTACCAGACCTGCACTTTTGATGCAGTGTATGTCATCCTAAGGTAGGTGTCAGTAGGTCAGGTGAACTGCCTGTTTCTTTCCATTGACTGAAAGGGGAACCTACAAGGCTTAGTCAGACAAATCCTATCTAGGGGTTGGAATATTTGTTTAACTTTTAACTGTCCCATACTCTGCTTTCTTTTTTCCTGGTCTATGTTTAATCTCCAAGGCTCAACTCTGCACTTCTCTGCATGGAGTAGAAGAATTCCACTCAAGTCCACATGTTCCTCTTGCTAGGGTTCCCAGCCCTAGGGGACTTGCATGTATTGTTCTCCATAGTATTTCTGCTGACCTACATTTTAACTGTTTTGGAGAATGTGGTCATCATTGCCCTGATCAAGACAAACTGTGAGCTCTACAAACCCATGTATTTTTTCCTTGCTCACCTCTCCTTCATTGAGGTCTGGTACATTTCAGTCACTATCCCTAAACTCTTGGCAATTTTCATTGCTGAAGACAGGAGTGTTTCCTTTGTGGGATGCATGACCCAACTGTTTTTCTTCAGCTCCTTCATGTGCACTGAGTGCGTCCTCCTCTCTGCAATGGCATACAATCGCTATGTGGCAATCTGTCAACCGTTGTGCTATCCGGCCATGATGACATACAAAATATGCATATACCTGGTAGTTGTCTCCTGGTTCAGTGGGTTCACTGTGTCTTTGATCAAGATTTCCTTCATCTCTCAGTTGAAGTTTTGTGGTCCCCATGTTATCAACCATTTTTTCTGTGATATTAGCCCTGTGCTGAACCTTGCCTGCACTGATACGTCACTGGCAGAGATGGTGGACTTTGTGTTGGCCTTATTCATACTGCTTGTTCCCCTCTTTATCACTATTGTCTCCTACCTATTAATTATCATGACAATCCTGCACATCCCCAATAACCAGAGTAAGAAGAAAGCCTTCTCCACGTGTTCTTCCCACCTAGCTGTGGTCACCATTTTCTTCTCAGCCACCCTTTTCATGTATGCCCGACCCAAGAAGATTGACCCTTTTGACTTGAATAAGCTTGTGTCAGCTGTGTACACTATTGTCACTCCCATCCTAAACCCCTTCATTTACTGTCTGAGGAACCAGGAAGTGAAAAGAGCACTGAAAAAAGCTCTCTGTGAAAAAAATTGGTATCTCTAAGGTCTCCAGATCCATACCTTCTCTCCAAATGCAAGGATAAGCTATGATAAACTGGAACTGATAAGCACAGCATAAGGATATCTGGCTAATGACTGTTCCAAATGGACACAGACAGTGATCAGAGGAACAATGACAGTGGAGCGGAGAATGCTGATAACCTGATCCATCTGAATCAGCCACCCCTAAGACCATCAAAGGTGAATGACTGAGCCATTGTCGCTGGTATGGAAACCTACTAAGGTGATTCAACAGATTAAACTCTCCCAAGTGCTGTGCAAACTAAAAGGGACTACTGCGTAAAGTAGTATAGAATTTACTGTAGGAAGTCTGGGGGCAGAGGGAAAATTTGAGATTAAACAAAAGAATTGGAGATGCTACAGGTTTTTTAGGGAAAAGGCCAAAGGAAGATAAAGAAAGATATTAAGCATGGGAAAATGAAGAGAAAAGGAGACAAAAAGGACTGGTCATGCATAAGCAGGCTGTTGGTCAATACACTTATCTGGCCAACCACTGCACCTGGTTACCACAATCTGTCCCACCTTTTTATTAAACTATTTTCCTTTCTATGTCCTGCCTCAAGATTTTCCCCTTTACATGTGCATGTGCATATATGTGAGTAATTTGGTAATGAGCATAAAGCTATTCAGTAGAAGAGGCCTGAAAGCCAGATTCTGGAGTGACAGTAGTTTAGGGGCCAAAAATTGGAGAGACTGGTGTCAGGGAGCAAGATACTGCAGAGACCGTAAGTCCGAAGTCCAACTACTGGACAGACTGGGATTCTGGATGTCAGACACTGAAAAGACCAAGGTCCTCGGAGACCAAAACTGGGGAGATAAAAGATCTGGTAGACAGCAAAACCCATGAAGGGGATTTTCTATTAGTAGAGATCCACATTCATGCTGTCTGTGTTACGTGGAGATCTGTAAAGATGGTGTCCTCCATATTGATCCATTTGTGGCTCTGTGTGTGTGTGTGTGCACACGCGCATGTACATGCACCTATTGGGAATTCATGCTCAGGCACACTGCTAGCAGAACATGAAAATGAGGGTAAGGAGCAGTCCTTTTACTAGAGAGAAGAGGACTGCACAAATTCCCTAGTTCTTTTAGTACCTTGGATCCAGCTACTCTTAACACACACTTGACCACAGCTCTCAGAATCTCTTAAAATTAATCAAATTTGAAATTGGCTATGTGAGATTAATATCCATCGATTCTAATGCAACCATTTTCTCATTAGTCCTTGTCATGGACTAATGTTTGGGCATGTGGAATTTTTTAAGCATTTGGGTGGGGTTTTTTGGTAGTTCCAGGTTCCTCCGTTCCAGATTATGTCTGTTTGGAAACTCCCAGTCTCAATACCATAGCAGTAATCACAAGCTCAGTTTGGTCACAAAGACTCAGATTAATTGTTTACAAGACATAGTTGAAACTCACTTTTTCCAAACAGGTTTTTTAGCACATAGATACTTGTCACATGGCATTGGCACAAAGAAAATAGAAAGTTCCGCCAGGTGGAAACTGTTCCATGAAAACACTGTATGGTCCCAAATGTCCCTTTTATACAGTGGCCAGAGGGAGCATAAACTACTTCACACTGTGTCTTGATACCACTCTTCAATTCCATGCCGACCACAGGGCACTGGTTTCTTATACGCTCAATAAGAATTTCCCTCATTTCTTTTTTGCAGAACACTCAAACACCCTTTTCATTTCTTCCTGTTACCTCCAGGGTCACAGAACACAGACAGTGAGCAAAATATTGATAAAAAGTGAAAATCACCACACCTTGCTAAGCTGCCATAAAACCCCTTTTGAATTGAAAAATTTAAACAAGAACATCCACATTTTTGGACTTGTGCTAGATGGCTACGGAGTAGATGAGACCCAAAAGAGATCTAACATAAACAGCATGCCATGTGGCCATGATGTGCCATATAAAGCTGGTGTTGAAACTGAAGTCTTATGTCTTCCTACATATCTTGTTACAAAGCATTATGCCACAACATATGATTTCTTCCAAGTGTATTACAAAAGCTTATCAAGTCTTCTGTCTATCTCAGGGGCCGTTGCTCTTGGCCAGAGGGGTATCAGGAAAAGTGATGTGGT
>WAAD01018134.1:695-14879 GCA_013389945.1 Fregata magnificens | reverse complement strand
TTTGTTACCTTTCTAGATGATTTCCCATATTACAATCAAATCATTACCCAGTTTTGGGGGACTTCTGAAATAGATTTAACATGTGTTATGTTTGGCTATATACATTTGAGCAATGTTTTCCTCTTTTCCTCCAGATCGTACAGAAGCAATATAAGCATTCATTCTGATACAGCCTTTAAACATAAGAAATGGTCCCATTCATGCTAAATCAGGTTTTGGCCTTTCTGTGGAGACAATCAATAAAGTGATGGGTTTCTCCTTTTGTTGCATGCTGTTAGCATTAGAAATTCACCCAGGGATACAGCTTAATGCTTGCTTACTTGGCAAATGTGATTAAACTCTGACTTAGATAAAAGGAGAATGAGAATAATTGTATGGTAGAGGCGACAAAGCACGGTATGAACTACACAGATCCTGTAAAAGAGCATGTGGAACCATGAAATTTGTGAAAGCTCAAAATAGGGCAATTCTTGAAATGGTCAAGTGCAAGGGGAAAGCTTAGTCTGGGCGTCATGTCATTTTGGAGGAAGAGAAAGGTTTTGTTCCTTTGTCCGATTTACTTGCCCCTGTAGAAGGTTAACCTTGGTTGAGGAAGAAGGTAATGTTTCAGTACGGAAGGAGGAGATACTCCTTAAGCAAGAAAGTCTCCTTCCAGTTCATCTGATCAGGTTCATCTGACACAGAAATGAACTGGTTTTGTGTCATGTTCCCATCCAGCAGGACTCTTTCCCTGTGCTACTCCAGCTTCTTGTATCTTGTGGCTTAAGACAGAGAACTTTGTATCCAAATGTACATCTACCCACTTTACTGGAATCTTTTTAAAATTGGGGAGAAATAATTTCTCTTTGACCAGACTTGTTGAGATCATGTAGGTCATCTCTTCTCTTCTGAGCTGCACTGTGAGGATACATGTCTAGGACAGAGAAACTCAGATCTAGGTCTGTTTTTTTTTTTTAAATATTACAATTAGACAGAGGAGGTGTAGTTCATTGAGAGCTGCAGCTCTGTTCCCAAATGTGAATGACCTCTGAGGTTTTTTCATGGTAAATCTCAATATTCTTAGATAAAGCAGTTTGAAATGTTTGAGTGTTCTCTTGGGTACTCTTGATCCTTACGCTTATTGGAACGAATAGCGTTTGGGTGGGAGTGGGAATTAATTAGTAGAAACAGAATGTGAAGGTGTGAGGGTGAAAGTTCTTGCAGAAAAGGGAAATTATTATACTCCCTGAAAATAGGAGACAGGTGATATAAATATCCCGTATTATTTCTGCAGACAAAATATATCTGGAACAGGCAAAGGGAATTAAAAAAAAAAAACCCAAAAGCAACAGAATCCCCACATAACTCTTACTTTTAAAAATCTCATGACTATGTTGTATACAGCTGTCTCATTCACTGGACATGTGTAAAGAAAGAATTCCTGAAAGAACTTCTGCAGAGCAACTTTGGGAAAGAGTCCAGGAATGGCTATTTTGTCTTCAGAAGACCCATGTCCCTAGGCCCAGGATTCATCTTTCACATAGAGTTACCTACAGTTACTTGCTGCTAAGATCATTAAATTTCACATTGCCAGCATTTGTTTTAGAGAAAAACATTTTCAAAAGCTTTATTCAACATGCAAAAAACTTGTGCTCATGTTTTCATACTGTTATCTTTGTTTTGAGACCAATAGCTTTATTGATATAATAATGGATCTCTGGACAAATTAATCCTAACTGATTTATTGGTTCTATTGATATTATTGTTGTATGAGAACAAAGGAGAAAATTTATGGATTGGAGTTAGTTCAGTGCCCACTTAAAGGAAGACACAGAGAGAAAAAACTGTGTTCTGGATTGTTCTTGTGTAAGGCTCCTTTTTTTATTTGGTCACAATTAACATTTTAGGATATTCTTGTAAACAGGAGAATATTTTTGTAAAAGCAGAAAGGTGCTTTTGTAGTATGAGTGGTGACTGTACTCAAATCTCTGATTTTTTAAAGACAAATTTTTGGTTTTTGAGGGGTGGTCAGTGGCAATGGACAGCAAGTGCCATCTTGATTTACACAGAAGATCGAGACGACCTTTAGTGCTCATAGAGCCGGCAAGGCAGAATCTCCCAGAGATGGAAGATGTACTTGGCTATTAAGAAGGAAGCGGGCCTTATGGACAAAGGACTAAATTCGGCTCCCCGGCTGTGTTGCCCCGCATATCTTCTGGCTGCCCTCTGACAGAGTGTTTGTTGAGCCAGTTGCACAGGTTATCTATTTGCTTATGTCCCTGCAAGCTGATTATAAAATGTACAGTGTGAAGTCCACTCGCCATCCTTGGAGGTTTCAAAACCTGTTTGGATAAGCAGCTGACCCCGCTTTTAGCGGTACTTTGTACAGAGGCCTCTTGAGAGCCCTTCCAACCTGAATTATTCTGTGATGTTATGAACAAACAATCAACAACATTTGAGAATACGTGTATATTGCATTTGTTAAATAAGGCAAAACTGAATTTTTCCTAAATGGTATCTGGATGTAATATACAGATCTCATTACGCTGTAATATGGCATTACTCTGTGTATGAATAACAGATTGTAATAGGCCAGTTCTTCGTGGGTAAAAGTCATTGAAAGTTTTGCCATCCACAGAGGGGAGGTTCAGAATTCTCATTCAGAATTCATGAGTCATATTCTCTATTGCCTTCTGCTTTATGGAGTCACTGTCCCCACGCACAATGGGCAGAAAACCTTTTATCAAATCAGATCGGGCCTGAATGTTTTTCACTGTGCTTTCCAAGGACATTGCGGGTAAGAGGCACACAGAAGGATGACTCATGTTTCTCCTCTTCTCATTGATTTGCTTTGTTTCAGAGACCCTTTAAAGAAGGGTATATGCTGTGGTAGGAAGAACTGATCCACCAAACGAGTGGTGTAGACTTCAGTGTCTCCTTGCTCCTATTGCAGATCCATGACATCCATTTCTGATATCCTTTTAAGATTAATAAATGAAATACCTAACTTTGAGAATGGATAGCTATAGGCATGTTGATGTTTTCCCAAAGATTTGGGAAGTTGGTACATTAATTAAATTAATTAAATAGTGAATACACTTTTCATTTCTATAGCTATCAAAATGCAGTCCATAGTAGTGTATTTATTTACACAGTTGTCTGTCTGTCTCTTGAACATCAGGATGTATTAATGATTACTGGGGGCATATGGTGTGGGAAAGAAGATGCTTACTGTTTGTAGGCTATCCATTATTTATTTCCAGAGGCTATATTATTTTTCCTACAGAGACTTTCTGTGTAATGCATATAACCCAACATGCTGTAAGTTGCATTAGAGGTTATATTTAGTTGAGGTTGAACAAACAAAACTGAAAAGGGGATGAGGCTGTTTTTTTAATGAAATATCTGTTGTGGGAATGCATATCTATTGGGAATCTTTCTAACTGGCTTGAGCCATCTAGACAGCTTTGGCTAGAATATATTTTATAAATTAGAAATAACCACAACCAAGAGTATAGACTGTATTTCTCATGTTACCACAGTATCTATTTATACTGTGAAACAGCCTTTCTGTGTGCAAAACACAAGACAGATTTATCATTTATGATGATAAAATCTAAGTGCTTTATTTGTGAGCACCATTGACGTGCAAAGAATAAATTTAGGTTTATTACTAAATAGCTTGCCATACTTTGTAAAATTTGCCATTCTGTTGGTAGGATTTGCCAGTCAGTAACATCATATGCTGGTAAGCATAATCTTATGAAAATTTCTCATAATTGGAAACTCAGTAGCATTTTTTTAAAGACTGGAGCAGTTGTTGTTATACTGTTAATTCCTCACATTATTATATGAGAACAGCTTTCTTATTGGGAGGAGTTACTAACAATACAAACACTAAAGTACTAAAAACATTTTAAAAAACTTTACTCTGTGCAAAGCAGTGGATTAAGAGTCACTGTATAAAGGCATAGAAACTCCGTGTTTATAGTTTTCTTCTGGTTTTAGATGTAAGGCAGTTAGAGTTGCTGGGCTTCATATATGGTTTATTGCTCTCACTATTTTAATTCAATCTTTGCTTAGAACATTGAAAAAAATAAATAAAGTTGGTGTTAGGTTCAGCAAGTGTAATTGAAAAGTTATAAATACAATTGCTTTCTGAATGACACATTGCATAGTAGCGTGCTGGATGTTTGGCGGTATCACAAAAAATCCAAACTTTGTATATAATGACAGCTTAATTCTGAACTTCTGAGAGAAGAAATATTAAAAAAGCAAGGAAGAGTCATGGTGTAGCTTGTGTCTGAATGAAAAGGCCATAGCCAGGCCCCTGAATAATGCGATGTTTGCACATACACTCGCAGATACGTCAAACTATGACAGACACAACAGCCGGTAGTTTTAAGAAATTTTCAATGTGGAGACACAGAGAAATTTTTAGATGATTTGTGGATATTTGAAACTGGTTAATTTTCAACAAATACTGAGAAAAGACTTTTTGAGGAACTTAAGAATTTTGAAAATTTTCTATATTTGTCAATATCTGCAGAATTGCTGCAGTTATGTAGCCCTCATTCCCAAAATATCTAATTGCCTCTTAAATCTGTAGTAAATGTTTTTTTGTTGCTTTCATTCCTTTTATCCTTCTTATTTCCTTCTCTGATAAGTTTCTGGAAGAAAGGGGTTGATAATTGAAATGTCTAGAGTTCTGAAATTTCTCAGTGAAGTAGTAAAATTCTCATAAAGTGTCAGAAGTACTCCTTAGATGGGATGAAACCTCTGAAGAAGTGACAACTTGGGCAAGCCTTGAAAAACCCGTGGGACCATGTTGCACACGTGAACTGCAAGGTCTGCTGATGGGATTCTGGTGTTGAGCTTTGACTGATGTTGTAAGTACAGCCTCAGCTTGCTTCAGCAGTGGTAATGAGGGTGCCCTTCATGCCCACAGTATTTGGTGCCTCCCCTTCCTCATGGCTTTGGTACAAGTTAAACAGGGGGAAGTCCTGCTCAACACTTTACTTGGGCCTTCAGGATGTTTGCTTTGCTGCATTACCTGCACTGTAGTTCTTCAGGGCTAGAAGGCCAGCAGCGTGAAGGTCACGTCAAGAGTTTTCTTTGGCTGTAAATGGAAGTAACAAAAATTTAACAGTATAAAAGATGACTGGAGCCTGCAGAATAACAATATCAATGTTCCTGTTACCTAAAAGTGCTGAGCATATACCACTTTCAACTGCAATATCTACTTCATTCTTACTTCAGAGACAAGGCAGTGACTGAGCTTTCATAACTCTGGCCACTGAAGTCGGAGCTCTCTGGGCTGGTGACTCGATTTCTGCTTTAATGTTAGTGTGGGACAGGAATCAAATGACAGAGGGGAGTTCCTAATGCCAGTAAGAAACCTTCAATTAGACAATATTGTCAGAAGGCTACGGAAGACCACATAAACATGCGTGCAAACCCAATTTTTTGTTAATGACCTTTTGTACAATAGCCGTCAAGTGGATGGAGTCTAGATGGGCTTGTGCTTTCCCTGAATCTGAAAGCTACCTGAAACTTCTCTTGTCCCTGACTCTCTGGATGTCTTGTCCTCATACCCCGAGACCTGTACAAAAGAACCAACCCACTTGGGTGCCTATTTTTACATTAAAACCTGTCTTCAGAGTATCAGGAGGACACCATTTGCTTACTCTATTTCAAGAGACTGCTTGGAAAAAAGTTGTACTCTCAAGTGCCAACAGGAAATGTTACTTTTGCTGGATTTTTTTTGTGCAGCTCTGTAGCCCAAACAGTGCCTGTTACAAAAATACAATAAAAAGTATGTTGATATGAATGAACATTTTTGTTATCAGCCTATGCCTAAGACCTAACAGATACGGAATCTGAGATTCCAGGGAGTCTTCTACTGTATCACTGCTTCAGTAACCTGCATTTATAGGTGAAGAAAGGATTGAGAAAGTTGTTAGTGACTCTTGCAGTCAACGTATGGGCATCTGAAGCAACGGAATGTCTGTTTGGGTTGGTTGCCTGCCTACGGTGAGTGAGAGTCAGTTTGTAGTCTTGTATTTACAGAATGGACAGATAAATGCTGAAACAGTATTGCGGTTTGGCAGTATAATGGTTTAGAGTAGAAAGGATTGGGAGCAGGTAACCTTTGATAAAACATTGTAAAAAGTTTCCCCTGAGTAATCGATATGTATTTACTGCCTTAATTCTGTCTCAAGGTTTTTTTGGCACGTCTCCAAAAGTTCAGCCTCTCTCATTTTTCAGATCTTCTTTATTTCCCAAATGCCTGTCTGATTTATATTGAACAGTTTTGGGGAAAAAAAAGAATCCCAAGTCCACATGCCACAAATGAAAAATTTAAGACAGAAGATTTTAGTGAAGGAGGGAGGAAGGAAAGCAGAGTTTTAGTAATATGGCAAGGGGAAAAAAAATTGAATTTATAAACCATTTCAAACTTAGCAGTGTAGGAATACATTTATTAATTTACTGTCAAATTGTTACTTGAAGTGTTATATTAGCGTTGGGACCAAGGAGGAAAAGACAGGCTAATGGCATCACCATCCTGCTGCGGAGAGCAAACACGGGGTGGTACAACGGAGCCCGCGGCAGGGAGTAAGGAAGCTGCCCTGGATGGGAGCTCATGCATCTCGCTTCCCCACTGAAGGAAGGGACTGAAGCGTGACTCTCCTGAGGCAGCGTATCTTGCATTGCTGCCAAATCTACTGCTTTTGGCAGTAGTCTAACACTTTTATGAGTCATCTATCATCCTACCATTTTTTCAGTTTTTCTATCACCAGTGTGAAACAACAGATTTTCCCCTCCTCCTTTTCTAATCCTGCCCTTGCTGTCTGTTCCCAGGCTGCTGTACGAGCAACATGCATGTGCTCATCCGTTGCTGCCCAGTGATGGGAACTTGTCCCTTTGTCACCCTCCCTAAGTGCTGGATGGGGTCCATTCAGCTCAGCTTCCCCATCCTATTTCTGAGGAAAATAGCTGGCAGGTTCAGGTACCGGAGCATGTGTTAGGATACAGGTTAACTTGTACTGCTGTGAAATGTATCCCAGTCTGTATGTGTGTATCATCCATTTAGTAGCGAAGGGGGCCATGCCAAGGGCGGGCTGGCACCTAGCCATCACATCGGCTACTGTATGAATTTCAAGTATTGCTAGTTAGGGGCATGGCTACTCAATGTCCTTTACTCAGGTCTCAGGCTAAAGCCATGGTCTAGCCCCTAAGCGTTACAGGAAGCTGCCAGTGCTCCTGCGACTGTCTGTGAAACTCTTGTTTTGACACACATACCGTATTCTTGTAAAACATCAAGATACAAGTTCAGTATTCATTTCAGCAAACAGGAGAATTGAATTCTCTCTTCATTAGCAGTGCGTGAAACAGTGTCTGCTGGTTGGTTCAGGGCTTTGATTTTTATTCTAAACCCAGATGGAAATATTTGCATAAGTCCTACAGTAGTCCTTTGTGGGGGCTTTTTAGTTCTTCTCACCCCAGTTAATATTGCAAACTTAAGAAATCCTCTAAAATTAATCTTTTCCATTATGCCTGTTTCTGAGTATTACGAATATGACAGAAAGATCTAGAAATCGCAGCGAGTGCTGCTTTCCAACAGGCTGTGAAGCTGCAGTGATTATTTGTGTGTCGTGTGTGTGTGTTTATCTCTTTTGGCTAGTGAGACCTTCCATGTTTCCCCATTTTTATTTCCCCTCTCCACACACTCCTTCCCAGCTGCCATAACCAGCGCAGCACTCGTCCTCTGGCCAGTATGCGGAATAAGCTGTTTGTGAGGCTGCTGGTAATGCCTCTCAGTCCGCCACTAGACAGGACACATGCAGAGACGCTTGGCATCTGCACTCCGACTCGCTATCTAGCAGCCTGGTACCACCTGGTACCCTCTGGTCCAGAGTTTGCTGCTGTACTTGGTCCTGAGTACTCTGCAAAGAAACCCTCCCTGGGCCAAATGCATCCCCAGAGTAGCTTCTGCTGCGTTGTTGTAAAAAGGATACATTTGGCGGGTTTATGCTTTGCACTGCTGGAGAAGCAGGACGTTGAATAATATTTGTTGTTGTTTTATTGAAATTCTACTTACAGCTGTAGCTACAGCTTTTATCCTGCATGGAAAAAATCAGTGTGATTTCTTGGGTTTTCTTTTTTAGACACAGCAGATCCCTGTCCCTGAAAGTCACCATGCTTGGGGTTGTCTTGTCTCCTTCTACTCTCAGTAGGATAGTGGAGTCTACGTGTGCTTAGTGCCCCATACAACGGGTAGAAACACTTACCGAGACAAGGCCTGAAGGGTCTGGAGGTTGCGGAGGGAGGTTTTTTTCACTCAACACACTTTATTTTATTGGAATTAGTATTTATTTTACTTGTAAAACATAAGTGAATTTCCTTTTCACTGTTACCTCTTTTTACCCTACTTTCCATTTCTATGTTAGGTAGTATGGTGCCTGTACAGTATTCATTTTTAATTATGTGTTTGCATGTGTTTTACTGTTGAACATAAATAAGAGCCCAGTGTCTCTCCAGTTTAGAAATTCTGCCATCCAGGCTGTCACAGAGATCCTTTCATGAGCCATATTCTTCTCAAACTCCCTGCGATTGGTTCTTAAATGCTGGAGCCAGCGGACCATAAGTTTTCGAGTTACATTCGTTAGAGATGCCATTTTGCATTCACTGAGAAAGTGCTGTTGCATTTTGACACCGTTTCCTCTTGCCCTGTCTCCTGTTTTAGACCAGTTGGAATATATTCAGAGATGTGTTTTCTGAAGTGTGATAATAGGTGTATAATAGCCTAAATTACCAGGCTGCTTGGCTCTGTACATGTGTGTACATGTGTTTCATAAGCAAAGTCTGTATTCATCCTGAGGTACTTTCTGCATTACGACAGCACGGCAATCAGCATAAAATCAGGAAAGGACTAGATGAGCACTGTATATGCAGTAGTCAGTGGATATTGAGTTCATTTGCAGTTGCCACACATGTAGCTGGTTTTAATATCTTTTGGTGACAGCTTTTATAACATTAGAGGTCAGAGTGAAATTGTTATCTATTTCATCCTTCTAAAAGCATATGGATGTAACATCCTTTGGACCAAATCCGATCTCTCTTTCCCTTGGAGTGCAAGTGTTGAAAGTATGAAAAACATCACAGCTGCGGTGTTTAGATGTACAGGATAGGTGCTAGCAGTAGAGAGCTGATAACTTCCATGGTAGCTATTTTCACAGTGGTGTGTTGAAGATGTTGAGAAGGTTGGCAGTAGCAGTTGATGAGCCTGCAAGCATACAAATTACTGACCAGTGCCCCAGCACAACATCTACATAGCAGGCATAGATATGTCATAGCTCCGCAGCTGTTCCACCCCTCCTGTGCCATTACATATGGTGAGTGAAGCCTATCCAATCTCTGCATTGAGCTTTTCTTCCACAGAGGAGTGTCATTGGGCTCTCTGACCTAGCAGCCTCAGTATATAAAATTTTTTGTCAACATTAACAATGTCCTGATGTCACATTTGATAATTCTGCAACTTTGGACTAGAGACTGAGTGATATCAGTTGTTGTTCTCTCTTTTTGCGCCTCCCTGATACCACAATCCTCTTGCCCATTACCTACCTTTCTCCTTCCTTCACATTTTTCTTTCTCAGTATGCCTTTTAAAATAAAAAAAATACCTACCCAAACTAACTCAAAAGTTGTACATACATGATAACTTTCTTTGGGTTTTCATATTACTAGTATTATCCAAATCAGGTTACACAGCCAGAATATACATCATTATGGGAAAGCACATCTCTGAGTGAAAGGAGGTGGCGATACCCATGCAAAGTAGTTAACAGCTGCACAGAATGCTAGAAACGATTCTTTTGAAGGGCCAAGAGGTTGTTCTTTCTTGTATTTGTTTGATGCTCAACTGAAAAAAGGAAATTTCTACACTTCTCTTTAAATAAACTTTTTATCTGGAATGTCATGGCTGCATGTCACCCATGATAGCTAGATTTGTCTAACTTCTTGTCAAATCAGGGTTTATTTGTACAAACCTAATTTTAGGGTTTTCTTTTCTACGCAAAATGTAAGGGTTGTTTTTTTCCCTTTGATTTAATTTGTCAGTATCAAGTAGCATTTCTGCCTCCATCTCTGTATCCATCTCTAGTCAGTTTGTGGATGATGGCACAGACTTGACATTTGGGTTTTTTTCATGGCTTTTAGGGAACTAAAAAAGGCTGACAGTCACTGGCTTATTGGTATGATAGGAGAGGTCAAATTTAAGACAAACATCACTTTGTGTAAACCAAATAAAACACCACTGAATTTTTAACTATTTGTGATATACTGAATTTGGGCTTTGGTATACAAACTAATTAGAGACAGAAACACTTGATAAAGACTATGACCTGAACTCAAAGATAACCCATATCAATATTTGTGGAATTGCAGAAGCAATTTTTTTTCATAATTATGGATGCATAACAATGTGAGGTCCCAGTAGGAGCATAATTACTAAAAGTCTTGTGAAAAAGAATTATTTTCAAATTGCAATAATTCTACCAAACTGACAGCACCAATGTGCTGTCATTTGTCTTCCATAAGTATGAGATAAGGAAACTCATGTTTTTAATCTCCAAGTATAGTTTGTACCGATGGTGTAAAAACAATATCTGAGGTTCCTATTTCTTACGGGGAAATTTCTACTGTGTGCTGCCACAGAGCCAGAAACTCTCTTATACTGTGTGAGCAGATTTTTAACCTGAGACCAACATCAGACAATAATTTTTGTTTTTCCCTTCATTTAAAATATGACATACACAAGTGTAATTTGGTTTAAGGATCAGAGACCAATTTATGTTTGAAGTACTAGAGTAAAGAGTTTTTCTGTTGGCTTTATGAATTACACTGAACCCTTATCCAGTTGTCACAAGCATAAATGAAGTTAGTATAAAGTAATCCTTTACTTATACCAAATAACACTTTTTACTATTTTACTTTACTGTGGTCAAGTCTTGGAGAGAAACTTTCTAAGTAATCTTTTAAAAGAGGGGAGCTAGTGACAGAGCTATGAATTCTCTGTGGATTTAGGAATTCATCATTAGATCGTCTATATTCTTTTTTCTAGGAAAAGTAGTCATTTCTTGAGAAAGTGGTAGGAAGTTAATTAAAAAAAAAACAAACCACAAGAAAACCACCAACACACGCTTTGAGTCCGCAGTGATGACACTCAACTGTGAAGGCTTTCCACACATTATGGATAAGTAGACAAATATATTATTGAACTTGTTGCAAAAACACAAGCTTTTGCCTTAGGATTTGTCCAGAAAGATAAGAAAAGATGTGAAATGCACCGTATTTTGATGTAGCATATGCATAAACTCTTGCCTATGGATTACAGAGTAGAATCACTTTAAATCCAGTTTCACTTGAAGATACTGGCTAATTCTTAAAAAAGGAAACCATAAATTATATTTTCTTGAATCACTCAGTGGTACCAAAACACAAATCAGAATCCTAATTTCTCTTTGTCAGTAACAGATAATATAGAGATAAAAGCTGTTGTAGAATATGAATATTAATTAGTTAACCACATTGAAAAAACCCTTCTGACCATTTAGCCCTGTGTTTTTAAAGCAGTATTCTGGGAAGTAGTTGATTTAATCCCATTAATTTAAATGAGAGTCAAATGACAGTCTGTATGGACCTCTTTGAAAATTTGAGGTTTAGTTCTTTACTCTTATTTCTTTCAAACTATTGTAGAAGACTGTCATGTATTTAGTGGACTCTCAAAGGCAGACATATATAGTGCAGTTAAAATACTACAATTTAGTACTTGCACCGCCTAAGTTGTCATTTCCCACAGAGTAAAAGAGTATAGTTAAAACATGTTGTTTTATTTGATGTTGCAAGATTTAAGGCTTCTACTCGTTCACAGTGTAACAGGTGAAAACTTTATTGCCTGTTGTCAAAAAAATAATTTTAATTTAATTTTTGAAACTTGGATCTAAATCTTAGATCATACTTCCTTTATAATTACACACACTTATTGGAACAGCATATGGTGAAAATATACAGAACTTTGCAATATGGAAGAAAAGGAGAGAAATGCTAGGCTTTTATGTTGATTGCACCTGTATGGGGGCTTTATAAGCTTACAATTTGAATCATTTATAGATACAGACTCAACATAGCTCTAACATAACTAGTACTGAAAGGCTTTTTTTTTTTTTTGCTTTTTTTTTTTCTTTCTGCTGACTAAATGATAGGCAAAGCAATTTTCAACAAATGTCTCCCAGGAGGCTGTCATCATGGAAGCCTTGTAATGTTGCATTTTAACCTTAGCGCTGGCGGCTATCCAGAAATTATTTCCTTTATGCCAAACTGTTCTGCACAAGGCACTTGATCTTTTACTATATGGGAAGAGAGTAAACTTTAAAACGTAACATTCCCTCCATCTTTCCATTGTTTTATCAGATCTTTTTCATCCGCGTTCTATGCTTATGAAGATATAGCAAAAATGAAATAGCAACACGTCCCTTTGATTCTTGGGGTGATCTCAATTTCATTATGGAAGGAGAAATTTGAAAACTGCCAGGTGACTTAGGTGCCTAATTGCCATTTGTACCTTTCAGAATGTTTAGTGTCAGAATTTGATTGTTACAAGAATAAATTCTACTTCAATATATCCAAGCTGTTTTCTCTTTAGTATGGTTTGGTTTAAAACTCTTATATACACCCTAGCGCAGGGACTCAGGTGGTAATGTTACTGCCTTCTGTAAAATCTTTTTTAGTTGTTGGTTTATACATATCCATTAATCCTTTAGTGGGGGCTAAGAGCTTTTTAAAAAAAGAACCCAGAAGATAAATGATCCCTTGAATTAAGCCTGAATCTAGATTTTATTCAGGATCAAGTCATGAATAAGCCGGTATTCAGGTCTGGTAGCTATAAAGCCTCACAGATTCTCTATGCCCTATTTCCTAAAACTTGCACTCCTAAAATTCCGGCAAGCAAAGTAATTTGGAACTGAAGGTGTACATTTTAGCTAATCTCTACTGTGAAGTATAGTTGTCCCGTGTAACTAGATGGAAGATACATTTTGGGTTAAATTCATAAAATCTCCTTGAATTAATCTTCCCATGTGATCTGCATTTCTTTACCAGTAAACACTGTAATAACTTATAGGTAGAGATGAGCAGGTATTTGCACGACATTATGTTATCCCATACATATGAAATCTATGGTAATAGACTTGTTCTCAGTACTTCACATTAATTTTCATATAATGAAAATGCAGTTTTGAGTTATTCCACAACTCAAAAAAGTCATCGTTTCCAAACTCCTGACAAATAGCCTCTTGCTCTGTCCTGTGCAAAGTAGTCTGAACTGCAGCATGGTACAAATAACAGCTTCAAAGAAGACCATGCTGGTTAGTACTTTTATTGCTCCCATTGTGTCTGTGTTCTTGCAGATCTCGGGAAAGATCTTACCTACAAATAATGCTTTGCGTTAGAAATTGATCCACTCCTTGAAATTGTTGTGATATCTCATTGGCTCAGGCAGTTGATATTTTCAGCTCCTTCTTCTACAGAATTTTTTTTTTCTTTTTTCTTTTTTTTTTTTTTTAACCTCTCTCTTTCCATAAGAGGGACTTTCAGTCATGCATTATATGATTCCTAGTTAGACAGTGCTTTACCACAGATAGGGCATTGGCCGCGGAGTCACCAGACTAGATTCTGTTCTGAATTTGGCTATTAAGCAACAGAACAACCCACAACTTATAATTAGATTCATTTTAAGTATAGGTCAAAGTTGTTGCAGAAGAGCCAACTACTCTTTGCTTAAATATTTAAATAAGGACAAGGAAGCCTACTTTGGAGCTTCCTGCTCTAGAAGTCTTGACCTCTGTGGTTTCTTTGATTGTATTTCCCCTTCAGTTTCCAGTGTTCAGGGACTCAACTACATGTAATTTACCCACTGTAAAGTCAAATATTTTCAATCAGTCAGTTCACTTACTAAGGTTACTGGTGCCATTTTGTCCAGTATTTTTTGTAGTCGCAGTAGTGAAAACATAAATTGTCTCAAGAACAAGGGCATTTGATAAGGGTCAAAGCAGTGGCCTCTGTTGCCAGAATCTTTAAAGCAATACAGGTAAAAAAACCCCCAGAACCACAACCCATGAACAACCATGGTATTCCAGTGGCTGAGACC
>WAAD01018131.1:1469-12310 GCA_013389945.1 Fregata magnificens | reverse complement strand
GAATAGCAAATAGAAACTTCTGCTTTTTCAGTGTTTGGTTTAGTTATTTCCTTCATCTACAGGGAAATTATTTCCATTTCACAGTCAACAAATGTAAAAAATGGTGCAATACCTTTTCACAATTTATATACAGCTTTGAGCACTTCAGAGCTGAATTTGAAACAGAGAATTCCACAGGATTCCCTTCAGAAGCCATTTCTAAACACATGGATGACAAAAGGTGTTTGGGAGCAGCCAGCATGGGTTTACCGAGGGCAAATGTCATCACTGCNTAGCTTAGACTGTTGAATTTGGAGAAATGTAAGCTCCATCTGAACTAAGGCTCAAACTATAAAGCAACCTAACATTTGTCCTTGAAAATCCATCCTAAACTGACAGACTTGGTAGTCTCTTATTTTAGCTAGAAGGCAGGTGTACATTCTACAAAGANACGGTGATCGGTGAGATACAGGCTAAATAAGTGACCAACAGATAAGGTGAGTGGAAAATTGGCCAGACTGCTGGGTCAAAGAGTTGTGATCAGCAAAGGCCAGCTAGAGGCCAGGAAACTAGTGCAGTCCCTCAGGTGTGAGTACTGGGACAAGTAGCAGTTTAATATCTTCATTAACAACCTGGGTGATGGTACAAGAGCACACTCTCAGCAAGACTGCAGGTGACACTAAATTTGGGGCACCAGTCAATATGCTGGAGGGCAGGGCTGCTACTCAGAGTGATCTGGACAGCTTAGAAAAAATGGGTGGACAGTTACCTCATGAAGTTCAGCAAAAGCAAAGAAAGTCTTACATCTGGGATGGAATAACCTGATGGAACAGCATAGGCTGGAGGCTAACTGCCTGCAAAGCAGCTCTGAGAAAAGGATTATGGGGGTCCTAGTAGACAACAACCTGAACATGAAGCAGCAGCGTACCCTTGCAGCAGAGAAGGCCGGCTGCATGGGCTGCATCAGGATGAGTGTGGCATCCAATCCAGGAAAGTGGTCCTTCACCTCCACTTGGCACTTGTGAGACTGCATCAGAGTCCTGTGTCCAGTTTTCGACTCAGTTTTGGACCCAATACAAGAAAGAAATGGACGTACGGAAGAAAGACCAAGGGAGGGCCACCAAATTGGTCAGGCAGCTGGAGAACTTGCCCTGTGTGAAGAGACTGAGGGACCTGAGTTCATCCAGCCTTAAGAAGAGAGGGTTTCAACAGGACTGTATTGCTGCCTATAACTACCTGTTCAGAGGATACAGAGAAATTGAAGCCAGACTCTTCTTGGACGCTCACAGCAATCAGACAAGAGGCAACAAATACAAGTTGAAACATGCAAAACTGCAATTAGATATTAGGTTGGTTTTTTTCTTTTTACCATGAGGTTGGCCAAATACTGGAACAGGTTGTCCAGAGATGTTGTGGAATCTCCATTCTTGAAGGTGTTCAAAACCTGACTGGACATGGACCTGAGCAGGCTGATCCGATTAGACCTGCTTTCAGCAGGTATTGGACTAGATGGCCTGTGGAGATCCTTTCTGATTTAAATTATCAATCTAAGAAGTCTACTTCTGCCCTGAGTGGGTGTCTCGTCCACTGCTAATGTGAATTAAGAATGTGACTTTCTATTTTCTATTAATGCAAATGATCCCATCCCCCTTTTTAGTATTGACAACCTTTTGAATATTTTAAAGGAGTAAGATAACAATGTATACTAGTATTCAGCATTTCACACTACAGTTGCTCAGTTCTTCAGTACCCTTTTTGATGAGAACATGTATTTGCAAACACTCCAACTTGGAGAAGGACAAAGACTAATATTCCTGCTAAGTTCTTCAGCGTCATCTTTGGTTATTCTTGAAAACTTCATGTTGAAGGATGTGCAACATTATTGTTTCGATAAGCAAACTTCACTATATCCACTCATTAAAAATCCACTCTATTTAGACAGTAATTTGGGTTACACTCGTCAGTTTGATGCACACAGAATATGTTCTACAATTATATCTAACGCTGAGCAGTTCTACGTTACTATATTTCCACAGTCTTGGTTTCAAAACAATGCTCTGATTTATTAAAAAGCAAGAAGTATAGATTTCTGGGAATGGAAGCAGGTTTATTCTAAATCACTATATACGGACTTAGTGCCTTAACTATTTGTGTGCTAATCACATAGTGTAATGCTAAGTGTTTTGTTCAGCATCATTAAAACTGACTTTGTCAGTATCTCTAAGCCCATAAAAGAAGGCTGAAGGATTTCTCCGTAAAATTTTAAAATTAAATCCTAGTTTAGTCCTCAATTCATGAAAGCACTATAAGTTAAGCCATGTCTAAGATGTTTTCTTTAATAAGAATGGTTTTAGGAACTGATCTCAGTATTACAGTAGTTGGTTATTTTTTCCCTCCACCACTTTCTCCTATAGGATAGAACTAAGCAGAGCAAATAACTTCCCAAGTTCCTCTTATGAAGGAGATGTTACACAGAAAAACAATTAGTTACACTTCTGCAGTTCCAACACCATCAGCAATTTTGCTGTAATGTTATTTCAGGTACCTGAGAGCAAAAGATAGCTCATCTTTTAACTATTATACGAACAAAATAAGCAGCCTAAATTAGCTTGAATTCCTACCAACTGTGACAGCTTTGTACTTGCCAATCTGAAATGTGGAGACCAGTCTAAAAAGGAAGACACTTTCTAAAATTACAAATATTAAATGGAAGCTTACTGGCTAAGCCAGAAAATACACAGCATAAAATATGTACATACTGTATTGTTGCATATAACTGCTCATAATTTCCTTCCTTATCTATTTCTTTTACCTCTTTCACACTGAGGGCCAGTAAATCCGTAGACACATGCACAGCGATTAGGTCCAATACACCGTCCTCCATTCTGGCAGCCATTTTCACAGACAGCTTTAATTAACAAAGAAAAGTTTTAAATGTTATAGTAATGATATTTCAAAGATTACCATATGCGGTATTCAAAAATAATTTTTTTCCTCTCAACTGCTCTAAGTCTTTCTGCACCTGAAGATCAAACTGATCTCCTTCCTACCCACCATCACCAACAATAATGAGAACAACAATGAGAACAGTCAACCATTGGAATAATCTCCCCAGGGAAGTGGTTGACTCCGCTACACTGGATACTTTTAAGACTCAGCTGGACAGGGTGCTGGGCCATCTTGCCCAGACTGCTCTTGCCTAGAAAGGTTGGACCAGGTGATCCTTGAGGTCCCTTCCAACCTGGTGTTCTATGATTCTATGATTGTTCAAGTCAAATTCCATTACCTCAAATTCCATTAGCACCTGTTTAATGCTAATTGCAAGCAGCTGTTTAATTAATCATATTCAGCACAGATTCTTAGCAGATGTTTGACTTAAGTGTATTTTTAAACAGTTGTGCAGCTCTAGTCACTAATCATAAGAACTTATATCCATCACCAAAGTTAGCAGATAAAAACTCAACTATTTTGAGGGGTTTTGAGCATATGAAGTTGTGCTATTCAGTGACAACAACAACAAACCTTTCAAGAAGGGAGGCTTGGGTAGTCCGAGAGACAGATAATTCAGCTCTCAGAGTTGATATTACTGGCAGAAGAAGTGATGTTTAGAGCAAAGGAAAAGAATTACCGGTTTAACTCATCTTTAAGTATCTTCAAAACCTGTCTTTCCTAAAAGATCCCAACAAGAAAGAAAACTATTTTGGGGGGGTATAAATCCACAGTATATATAGATGGAGAAGGTACTTTACAGTTGTGGGACTTTGGAGCACCCACTCATGCTATCTGTCAATGGTGTGAATCAAGAACAAAGCCTCCTGCCAAAGCACCAAAGTCTTCTCAATTTGAGCGGAAGACAGTTCTTCAGGGAGGTTGAAAAATACCATTAAAAGAGTGCTTTAACTAATTCTGCCTATTTTCAGGCTCATTGCTTCCAGGACACATAGCCTTGTTCAGAATTAGTACATGTTCCAAATCAAAGTATTTCACCTTAAAGGACAGCCCCACCATTTTTAAGTGACTCTGAACAACAGCAAAGAGATTTTGGTCTAGAAGTCGCTAGGCTGCCTTCCTATGCAGGTCTCCCCAGTTTGAAAGTGGCATTTGCAACATATTTGAGTATCCAGTGCAAAAGAACCTCAGCAACCTAGAGAAGGTAAATATTTCAAACTGGAAAAAAGGTACACATGCCTCCTATATCACAATGGGGAACTTAAAAAATACTGTTATGTGGAAATGTGATAGAGGCTTACTTCTTACCAAGAACTATAAAACTGAATTACTTTTTACTGAGAATGCGTATCTTATGTATAAAAGAACATACTTCTCTGCATGTGTTACTTTACTGAATTAATGGACAATGACACTTTAGTGAGACAATTAAGACACGATTACATTTTAGTAAAAAGAAATAAAGACATATTTACATTTTTCAGACATTTATTCCATACTGTGTCTAGAAGACAAATACTCAATCTTACTTGAAATTTTAACGATCCTATACACTGAGACCAATCTCCACAGTTTGTTCAGATTTTCTGGATTGCTTTAGAGTCACTGCTTGAAAATTCAATCCTCTTTTCATTTATTCACTGGAAATATGCCCCATCTGAGAGCATCCAGGTGTTGACCCAATATTTTAAAACTAGCAGGAAGGGGCCAGCAACTCTTAAAAATAAATCCGACTGTGACTAGGGTCACATTTTAGGATTATAATTATTACCTAAAGTTTTAGAGAATTTTATCCAGGTAGAAATAAAGCAAGAATAAGACTGCTCTCCACCATTTGCAAAAATGACTAAGACGAAAGGATGTTCTTCCACAGCATTCAGTCTAACTGTTCTTTGCATAGCTGCCTTTTGTTTGTCTCTCATTCCTTCAGACTGCCTTCAGCAATTAATTTCTCAGCTAACTAGTAGCCAGCTGGCCTCAGAATACACTTTGAGTCTTTCTTCATCCCTGCAGCCTTTAATGATTTTTATTGTTTGCTAAATTTGTATAGCTTGTAAACACTGTACTGTGATAGGTAGAGCTGTGCAAATAATTGACTTTCTAGCTTGTCTGCCAAACCAAAAAGGTATCCAAAAGCTTGAACTGTATTCAGTCTTTCTCCTTAGTTAAGTAGAAAACAGAAAAACCTGCTTTAACCTAGCAGTTAGGCTGTTCTTCTGAGATGGAGAAACTTCATCAAAGAGAAAGAAAAATTAGTGATCATCTGGTAAGAAAAGGAGAGTGGGATGTATACTGCCATTGCTCCCAAAGGATTTTGCAAAACTATTTGGTGAATTCAATCCCTAATTTGAATTTTACAGAATATAAATGCACTGCATGTCTGAACTGACCTTCAGCGAAACACTACACCAAAAAACAGCATTAAATTTCTCGCAGACATTTCATTATATTTCAGCATATTGGCTTTTTTATCTTCCTACTCTACCTAAAGTAAGGAGGCTAACTTGCAGGACCTAGGTGGATTTAATTTTAGATGCAACAGAGCAGTTACTTACGCTGGCCACAGTAAGTTCCGATGTAGCCCTTCTGGCACTGGCACCGGTCGTCTGTGCACGTGCCACCGTTCATGCACTTCATGCTGCACTGTTGTACTGCAGCAGAGCCCAAGCAGAGAGATACCAGCGTTAGGCAAAAATACCACATTGGGAAGAAAATGTGGATAAAAACAGAGACATCTGAAAGTAGACATGAGCTGCGCATAATATATGCTACGTCTGTAAGTGTACACTCAGGTATTCTTGTAACCAAAGTCATCCAAGCTGTAGCTATTAGTCAGTCATTATTTTAAAAGCAACCATTTTAGAGTTTTCCATCACTGTATTTAGTAACTTAGAACTTTTCATTATCTTGGAGGCTGTACAATCTTCATTTCTTAGGAAAATGGACTCGATGAAAATGTTAATACCACACACATTTATACTTAAACTTGCTTATCTCTTTAAATACATATTTTTTTTTCAATTTGTCACACAGACTAAACATGCACACATGGTATATCAAACTTTATCAAAAACTGGACATATACCAAAGTGTAAGTTACATGGGTGTATGCAGTAATGACAAGTTATTTTTAATGAATTTACACGGTAGTTATTTTTGAGGTGACACTCAAAGAGAATTACTTAAAATGAAATCTCTAACAAAAATAAATATAGTAAGTCCTTACCAGATTTTGATCCACAAGTAGGTGATATTTGTCCACTTGCACAAGTGCACATGTTAGGACGGGAACAAAATCCATCACCACAGCTATTTCTACAAATCGCTGAGGAAGAACACAATTAGAAAGACAGTGATTAACTGTAACCTTAGACTTAAACTACAGCAAAAAAAAAGCTAAAAGTATGTTAACAGCTTATTTAAAAAAAAAAAACCCAAACCCAACACTTCAATGCTCTGTTCATTGGGACAGTTAATATACACGCAAAAGTAATTGTAAGTTCAATAAATGAAACTGAATTTTGGTATAATCAGTATCTCTGACAAATTTTAAGACAAACAGAATCGAATATGGCATATTCAAACACTGGTCTGACCACTGAAACCAGATAATCAACTCTTTCCCTAATTAGAAATACCAGCCTATTACACAAGTAATGTAAAATTATTAAAATTATATATTTTAGACCACAAGACCTGTAGAAAACTTTACGAAGAATCCAAGATTTGAATTAATATAAACAATACAGATCATAAATGCCAATTTATGGTATGGCTTCTCTCTCATAATTGCTATTTTAGAGGCGTTTTAGGGTCTCTTTTTTCTAAGATTATCCATCCTTTACACAAAGCTGTTTTGTGGGAAGTCAATGTCCAAATGCTGGGCTTTGTAGATTTTGTGTAGTCTCCCTAAATACAGTTTTCTGTACTCAAATATTTCCACACTGTCATTGAGAAACTAACTTTATAAAAATCTCAGGGAAGCCTGTCCACACCATATTATGCGTGCACAATGTGCATGCCGTTGTGCTATCCCCTGATGCATCAAAGTCGTGGCTTCCCTTCTCTCTCAACCAGCCAAGGGAGCTCCATTGCACAAAGGAACAACAGAACCAGAAAAGAGTTAAAGGCTAAATCCACATTCTAAACGAGATCCAAATGAATACATCTAAATAATCTGCTGGATTAGGAAATGCACCAAAAGAGAGCCTGAAACATTAAGAGCCAATACGGCAGAGGAGGACCTCAAAAAACACATATTGTGCAAGATATAGCTTGCAAAGGCGGTGGGGGGGAGACGGAGGGGGACACGACACCAAGCAAGAATCACAGTTTCTTTGTAAATAAGTCTGGGGTTTTGAGAGAATCAAGTAATCCGGAAGCACATATCCACTGAAGGACTACAAAAGGAACAAATATCTCTGGCAGATAATTTGCCAAGAATATACTGACTACCTAAAAAACCTCTCTATATACATTAAAAGGAAAGAAAGAAAAAAAAAAAAAAGAAACACNNNNAAAAAAAGAAACACCTGGCCATATACATAAACAAAGAAAGCAGAGATAAGACCTTTCCCAGAATATTTGTGCTCCGCTTCTGATTTACAAAAACATGCAACTCCCATGAGGAAGCAAATTGTTTTCTTGCCACATTGTAGAATTCTGATATGCCCCCTGTGAACTTTACATGCTCCCTTTTACCCTTTCTCCACCAAATCAGAAGCTCCGTACTGATGCCGATATGACCAAACCAGACCAGATTTTGTAAACCCACATCGTCCTTGACATACTCCAATAAAGGCCACATTTTCTTTACAAGAGAGGAGTAGACAAAGCCACATTACTGGTCCACTGACACCACTCTTCGGGCATGAAAAAGATGCAATGTGGATCATCTACATTTATCGTTAAACTCCTCTACAACTATGACCTAAATGTGAAGGCATGGGAGGCAGAAGAGTTTGTAGGATTTGGCTGTTTAGTTGAAATTAGAGACATACCACTGACTGATATGAAGTACTTTTTCCATTAGCATATGTAAAGGTGAGAAACGGGACTCGGATTTAGAGCACTTGACAAACACGTGGAACAGGGCTGTTTTCCCTGTATGACTGTTCAGTCCATCTTTATACAAGGTAGCTCAATCTCCTGATTAAGCGAGGTCTACATTTAGACCATTTTGTTAGTTTATGATCTGTTAGGGAATAATTTTTTATCAACTGAAAGCCCTATAGCATATTCTAAATATGCTTTCATCAGTACAGTTTATTTTATTTAAAGAAAAGGTAAACCCAACCAGACTTTTGTTTTTTAAATAAAAGATCACTTTTAATCATAAATATGTCACAGACTGCCAACAACCATCATCACTTTATCAACTGAAAACACTGTAAGGTCAGAATGGTTTCCTGTTGACCTACCACTAGCTCATAGACCTTTCTTCACGAAATAACACTTTAAAATCACCAGTTACAACCTGCACTAATTATAATCAACGCATCTCCAATAAGAAGTTTGCTAGCTTGTCCGTCATCGTGTGCAGAAGGCTTTCTCCAGCTAAACAGCTCTAGCTAGAGGGACCATCATCTCAACCAATGTTTCATGTGAGCCTAGAAATCCGTGCTCTTAAACCTTCACCAAAAATACAAATCACAGCCAATCCTACAGATGGTCTGGCAAAATCATTCACCCTTCAAACATGTTAGAGAGCTGCAATTAAGCTCCAGTAAGTAAACAGGAGCTAAAAGAAGTCCTTCATGCACATAAATTAATAGTAAGTCAAAGATTATTCTGGATGCAAACAGACCTGAGACCGAGGTCTTTAAGAGGCACTGAGAGTCACAATTTAAGGATAAAAAACCCTCCGGTTTACATTGAAGTAAGCCAGTATTGTAAGAGGCGATAAATGTGAACTGAACATTTTGAGAAGCTCCTCTTATTCCACAGTGGCATTGATACCAGCATCTTCCCCTGAATGACACAGTTAACCTTTGCTAGGAATTGCGAGGTCAACCTGAGATGAAAATCAGTGATACATGGCACAGTTGTAAGAAATGTGAGCAAGGCAAATTTAGTCATGTAAAACAAATAGATGTGAACAGGCTAATAGTCCTGAATCATAAGGCAAGAGCCCAAAAGTCACCTTTAAGTTTGGCAGATCTTAGCTTACCACCCATTCCTTCCCTAGGCTAGTCCTGGATGCCTGTAATTTGTTAGATGGAGTATTACAAAGACCTTTATTGCTTACATACAGGGCAATACGCTCTTGAACCTGAATTCTGAAGTTGACCACACTTTTTAGCAAAAGAGATGGTGACAGGCTAGGATGAATTGGAACAGACTCACATTAAAATTCAAGGACTATAAGAAGCATGTGTCTAATATCAGCTTTTATCTAACAGACAGAAAATTCAACTTAATTCTCTATTTCCTTTCTAGGTAGACAACGTTCCCTAACCAGAGTATTGAGCAGATTTCCTCCCCACTGCCCTTCTTTTTTTTTTGCCAAGCCATATCAACAGCCACATGTGTCAGCATAGCACCTATTATGACCAGGCAGTAATCTCAGTCTACATGCTTTATAGCTATTAAAACACAACTAAAAATGACAGGCAAGAGAAGAAGCACCCCAGACGTAAAAAAGTTTTCCATTTGATGGTAATTCCAAGCCTAGCACAGAAGAGTCACAAAACTTCAGATCTGATTTGCTTTATATCAAGACCTTTTGGGGTTTCTTTCCTGTTACTTTACTTGATTATTTGATTTATGGAAGGTTTTTTCCTTCATTGCCGTGTTCCTCTTTTTAAAAAACGAAGTGGAGACATGCCCCTTATGAACACACCAAAGAAAATACAGCAATTTGCCCATCTTTCGATTACAAGAAACGTGGACCTCTAAATCCATCCTTTTTTTTCTTTTTCATTTTCTTCTTTTTAAAAATAAGGCAAAAGACAGAACTGAATTCTCTTTTCTCATACTGAATGGAGCAGTAACTCACAGAGGAATATTTATTTTTATTATTACCCCTAGGGCAGTAGAAACTTGAAGTCAGACACTTACGAACAATGCACTGATTTCCTCCAGGGAGCGTTTTCCATCCAGGGCAACAGTATGAATGGAATCTAGAGCCACACACATTTGGCCTGCCACACAGACAAACAAATAGATGTATATACAAAAATATAAATCAGTGTAAATGGAATCCAAAGTTTTACGTGCACACAAGGGAAGAAACCAGCCGCGTGAAACAAAAAAGTACAGAGCAAAGATGTCTACAAAAAATCCTCCCCAAAGGAACAAAATTTTCCTCCACTGTAAGAAGTTCTAAGCCATTTTATTTTGCACTAGTTCAACTGGTTAGTATAAAGAGGAGAGGCAGACTAGGCGACAGCAGGCCACATTCATTCCCGGTGGAACTATTGAGGATATGCGAGGGATGGGTTTGGCTCTGCATTCATATACAGTCTCAGAAGTCTTGCTATAAAAATTGGCTTCATGCAGCCGTCTGACACATGACAGAAGGGATGACTGGTCATAAAGATGACTACACTAAGTCAAATTAGCAAGAACTCCCCAAAACATTAGAAAAAAACAGATTTTGCATAGCTTCTCAGGAGGAGCCGAAGTAAAGCGAGTGTCAAAGCATCTTAATATCGTAGCAGGCTTGAATAAAAAGCCCAGCGTGGTACATCTGTTAGCTGTAACGTAGCCCCACACAATGTCTGCTTTTAATATAATCGCACTAATTAAGAGACCGTATTTCATAGCCGAGGACAAAATCTCAAGTTCAATTAGCCACAATTCCTCAGTCATACACAGGGGCCGGAAGGTAAGATGCACCGAGGGCGAAAATGAAGACGACGGGTTCGGGTTCGAGGTGGGGGGCTAGGCGGGGGGCTGCTGGCCGGGGGGAG
>WAAD01018123.1:2081-13934 GCA_013389945.1 Fregata magnificens | reverse complement strand
CCAGAACAGAAAGATGATGTAATGGGGAATCCAAAAGACACATGCCATCCTGAAATGTACTTACAATTTACTATCTGACTCTAGACAAGTCTTTTAAGGTATTAATGTGGCAGTTACAAATTGGCAAAGCAGACGTGGAATTTCTCACCAATGTAAAAACACTATGAGGAACTAATAAAAACTCACATTTGAGGAGATAAAGGCTCCTGCTAGAAATTAGTACAGAATTATGAAAATAAGGTGCTATACATACACAACAGCTTCACCTACTAACAGCAGTAAATGGAAAATATTTTCTACAGACATGGCAGGAAGAACAGCAATTGTAAGAATAAAGTATGATGATACCCTCTTCCCTACAATTGCATCACGTTTCACTAGGTACCATCCCTGCAGGTATCACTAGACTCTTGTGATTCTGCTTCTCTAAAAGCATTTGCTTACTGGATTCTCATCTCTAGTTCTCATTTCCCATTTTTGACTCCTATCACCAGCAAGCAGCATGCAGCTTTTCTTGTAGCAGTCAACCATTACCCCAAATTTTAATCATCTCTCCTGCAGAACCCCTGCCATGTCATGTTCAGAAGCAAAAATTTCACCCAGAAATATATCAGCTTGTCTTGTTCTATAGTTAAATGAAAAATCTAGATGCTAGGAGGAAATTGTAGCTTATGTCAATGGTAGTGACTAGTGACAGCCTCCTCAGTCAGAGCTCTGCATCCCTAGATTTCTTTTTACCACTAGATTTGAATTGCTACAACCAGTTCACATGCCACCACTACAGACTAGAGTAATAACTGTTGAGGTATCTTTGCAAATTATATATGAAATCTATGGTAAAGTATAAACAAGAATCTACTTAATTAACTAAGTTCTGCACTAACATCAAATCACCCTGAATTTTCAGGCTCACAAATAACTGTATATTTCTCACCTTAATGTATACAAACATCTATAAAGGGACATGTAAGTTTTAGTATAAAAGGAAGGATGCCTTCCACTTAATATGTATCAGGCTTTCAGCCAGAATGCTGCCAATCTTACTACATAATATTTTGAAGGTGTAAATACCATTCAGCAGAACAGGATTTTAAATTAACACCACATCAAAGCCCTAAGATAAACTTTGACAGCTATTTTGGTTTATGCTTTCTAATTCACATTTTCCTCAAACCAATTTCTGTAGTCATAGAGAATCAACTACTTTACATTTTACATAGACTAGACACAACCCTGTAAGCCAAGAAAGTCCTGAAAGGTCACGAACAATTTTGTAACTCTACTGAGACCTATGCTAGAATGACTTCTTCACTCCCTCTACCTACCTCTATGCTTCTGGCAAAAAAACACAGGGCTGTAAGATGCCTCAACTGTGGATAAAGTAGCAGTGTGTGTTCATACTTGTGCATGTGCATAAATTAAGCATCAACTTACATGGTTTTTGACTCTAGACTTATTGATGAAGTTGAGTCCACACCAGTTACAGGAGTGGGTACTCTTTCTGAAAGCAAACTCGCCTGTGAAATAAATAAATAAATAAATAAATACCTCCGTACTGTTTATTTACACCATTTTTAAACTCCAGATCTTGCTCATTCTCTTGTTATATATTAAAAAAATAACAGTGATCAGGTTGTAGTCTAGCCTTTTTTTATTCCAGAAAAGCTTATTTTTTATTTTTTCCTTGGGCATAAGCCATTTTAAAGCTAGCATATTTTTAAAATTTTTATTAATATTCTTAAAATNACCATTCAAATGAAAGTAGTAGTCATTAATTTACTCTCTTATAAATGTGATCTAATAAATCCACAAAAGATTCTTCTATTAAATGAGTCAGTTGTCCTGGATCTGTTAAGTTCCCCTTTTATTATCATCTGTACAAATTCTGTCCCAGAATTCCAGCAGAATCTGCCAAGAAAAAAACTGTTTCTCCATCAGTCTTAAAACTACAGGAGACGTGTAAAATAGGAGGAAACAAATTACCAGTCTATCCATTAAAAAACTGTCAATACTGCCTGGATAGAGTCCACCAAAGTCCACCATTTTTGCTACACTATAAATGGTAGAATATTTTATAAACTTCAGATGGTTTAAAATTGAACAATGACAGAAAATAATTTAAAAAGTAATCAAGATGGCAAAGTTGAAAATGTGACTTTACTAACTTGTCGATTCCTGAAGCCCTGAATACATAGATTCCACTTCAGTCTCAATTTGACCTCCAAAGTGATGTGAAGAAATGGCATTTTGTCAGTTAAATGTTTCATGGTTTTTTTTAAATTCGACACATTCAGCCTTCTTATCTTGTATGTGTCAAAACAATTTGTCTAAATGATGTTCTATATCATAATAGAGGATTTTAATGTGCAAAGAACTCTTCTATGCATGTGCAAATGCTGTGGTGCTTTAGAGAATAAGTAACTGGAAATGCCCATCAAAAGCATTTAACAGTCTGCCTGTGATAAACATTAAATAGAGTAACAGGTTAGTTCAAGTAAGACTGACTAGTTACACAATAGGAAAGCACAAAAAGACAGATTGTTGAGTTATGTAAATCACAGCATGCTTCAAGTGAACTAAATGCCTTAATGCAATAAAATCCTGAAGTTCTCAATACAAGGAAGAACGTAAGTTTCAAAACCAACATTCTTTGATGAGAAACAGAGTTTACTGTGATATAATTATGATTGTAAGTAATAATATATTTTATTTTCAGTCAAAATGTATGCTTTCATGACAATATTCATATATAAAAGCAGTGAGAAATACCCACAAGCTGGTGATTTAAGTCTCTCTTCTATTTGTGTTCTATCTTTCTGATATTTTCTGCCTCAGTTTACATTGTGACTATATTTTTACAATTTCTAATCATAATAAAAGCATACAGCATTTGATAGGAAGAATAGCTGTTCCATTCTCTTTCCCTTGCATTCAATCTCTCTCCTGCTTCCTCGCCTCCAAAAAGAATCTTTAGGTTTTTAGCCAATTTTTTCTTCCAGCTTGGTCTGATCCTTCTCTAAGAAAATATTTTACAATCACTGGAGGAAAAAAAAAAGAGATAGTTCCATTTTTCAGTATGAAGTGAAACAACACAGCTAAATTTGGGTTTTCCCCTAAGAGTTCTAATACCTATAGTTTAAATATGCTTTCAGTTTATCTGGGAGCCAAAGTTGAAGCTTTGTATGCTACCCTTACTTAAATGCTGCTGATGTTATTTTAGTGATTCAAACATTTGTTTGAATTTTACCTCACTGTGAACTTTTTGAAAACTGCTCGTGCGGCATCTGCTGTCATTTTTCTACCTTAACTGAATTTTTATAGTAATAGATAAGAATTTTCACACTGCATATGACTATCAGAACAATGAAAATAGAAATGTTCAGTGAATAAAGCAGAGATCCAAACACTTTGTTCAGTAAATTTATAACAGAAAACAGAATACACAGAACTGTTGGACCTAAGCTCTTTCATGCAGAAAAAGCATTAGACTAGCAATCAAACTGAAGTTGAAGTACAGCCAAGTAGATAGGTAAGACAAGAACTCCTGCCTGGCACTTCTCATTATGGTCTCTTGAGAATATTTCAATGGCATCTAACTATTTAAGTCAAATATTTGGAATCACCTTTTTTTCACCCTATCTCCCACCAAAACTAACTAGTTTAACCTAAAAATTACTAAGACCACATCTCAGGAGTTTTTCCTTTCAAAATATCCCAAACCAGGAGTGAAGACCAGATCTGTGGTGGACACTGGCTACCATGACATCAGGGGACTTCTAGCATCAAGGACAATGTTTAGAAAGGAGTTGATCTATGAATGATAGGTCTATCGATGCATCTTGAGAGTTCCTGGTTTAATCTTAAGGCACAGAAGTCTCAAACTAAGCTTCTGCTAGGTTCACCTACAGAACGACAATTTGAAAAGTAGAACTTCATTTTTAGTACAATTCCAAGCATTATCTCACTACTTAAATAGAAGCAACCTGAAGCAAAGAACAACTATTGCATAAGCTGAACCTCTTACATTAAGATTTTTTCCAATCTTCCCAATCCAAAACAAGATTTACCTTTTTCCAGGCCTCTCCAATAGATTCATGCAAGCCATAAGGAATTAGCATCTGCAGGCCTTCACAAGTTCTGTACATCTGACGACATACAAAAATGAAAGCTCCTTTAACAACTGGCAAAATCTCGGATCCAGATAAAAGAGAAATGTCGTCATGAAGAAGTTTCTTTGTAAACTGAACAATTGCATGAACAGCTGTAGAACTAGAAATAAAATAACACTTTTAAGTTGTTTTGTAGTCATCAGTAAGCCTTGAAACAAATCCTCTGACTAAACTTATTTCAATTTTTCTAGGGGAAAAGCAACTATGACCCACTATGGAGGGGCCAACTATATTATAACTTGTAACACCAGTCAGAAGAAAAGAAAGGTACAAGTGATTTTACTTTGGCTACAGGTCTACATGAAGCAAAAATGCATCCATTGTCTTGCATCCAGCCCACATAGCCATGAACTACACAGACTGTGTTTTATAAGAGTCCAGCTGGGAAGAGTAACAAGACAATCATTTTAGCTTCTGCTTAATCAGTGTATATCACTGCAAGGCAAAATTTGTCCTTGTTCTTCCTTTTTCCTATCTGAGATCTCCTTCTGAAGTCTTCTAGGCTTGCAATGCAAAGGACAACACTTTCTCCAAAATACTATCTTCTACTTCCAATCCCCCTTAAAAACATATGCAACTTCTGAGATACCTCCACTTAGAAGACATTTTCATGACCTGCAGCTTAGACATTTTTAACGGCTAGTTTCAATTTTACTGCCCTGTTTGAAGTTTTAGCATCAGGTAACAATATACTACCCACAGGATCACACAGATCCTAAGTTAGGTACAGTGTTATGAATGTCAGCTTCTGATACAAGATCTGCCTCTACTAGATGTATTGAGAAGTAAATGCTACATTAAATCTATTCTTTCAGTAAATTAGGTTGATTTTTAACATTTATGCTAAAAACAAACAAACAAAAAAAAAACAGTGAAGAGAGGCCTTTAGCCTGAACAGCAGCACTATGAATACAATGGACTACATTCAGAGAAAGGAAAGCTCTCACATGAATAAGAAAAACAAGTAAACCATGAAAATCTCCCTTAATAAAAGTATTTCTTTAAATTGTCATTTCACCTGGTTATACACATAAATGTCTCCCTAATACATTCTCTAAAACACTTACTACTTTACTTGATAACCAGGTATTTTACTCCAAACATAAAACAAAACATATCACATTATAGATAAATGAAAAAAGAGAAAAGGAGTCTCATAAGACTAATGTAATTCATTAAAGTACTCACTAATGCTATTCAATAATGCACTCTTACCTATCTTCTTTGGCAGTTTTTTCATTTTCTCCATAAAGAAGAAGAGAAAGGCCATCTTCTACAGCAGCAATCCTTGCCAAAATATTGGCTACATCAGTTAAAGTGGTTTCAAGACAATTTATATACACCTATTTGGAAGAAAGGAAAATAAAAGTTTTTGATTCAGTGCTTTTGTGAAATCTGTTTATTCAAGTCCGCCTTATGTATGCACAACCTGAAGGTCACCTTTCTGATGATTGCTTAATGGCTTAAACAAAACAAGTAAACAGCCTATGTTCAAATGCCATCACAGAGAACTCTTCATCACAAATGGCAATAGTTGTCACTTTTAATGATTATGGCAGAAGTTCAATGACTGCACAGATTTAGAGAACAGACATTTCTAAACTCCTTTTTCTCTTTTCCCACCACGAATGCGGAAAGGCTCTTGATATGCCATCTAGGGGTATAAGAGCAATACCTGAATCAAGGTGAGAAACATGCTAGCTCCCTCACTGCTGCATATGCATTGACAACTCTTTGGCTAGAAATGGAATTCTAGTTCCCAAAAAGATCTTCTGTGTCCACCTCACTTCTAGGCTGCGGTAGGCCCAAACAGCTTTGGAAGTGAGGGAAGTCTTCCCCACTGGAGCAAAGCAGAAGCCATCTGCCGATTCCTTATTCAGTTCAGAGCACTGTATAGGCACAACTAGGCTGTAAGCAAGCAGACGAACATTTAACACTGGGATTCAGGCTGTTCGGTCTGGTACCATCTCTAATGAATGTACTACCCGAATTAATGCTAAATTGGCCATTGCTTATTAATAAGTGAAGTCAATATTCCAATAGTAAACAAGCAGAACGTGGGTGCTCCATGAAGAATCTGTCAGGGAGCAGCAACGGCAGGATGCTCTGCAAGGGACGAGAAGCCAGGAACTGAGTGTAATAACAAGACAGGCAGAAGTAGTGGCTTGCCATCGGATGGGTGGGCAATCCCACCATACCCAAGCAAGGTGAACAGACAAGGTCCAGTGATAGTAACTAGGTCCAGCCAACAGCACAGATACCCGCCACAGTGATGAGGGAGGTCCAAGGTTAAGCCAGGAAGCCGAGCCAGTGAGTCAGGGTCAGCTCCAGACAGTAAACAGGGTCAGACACAGCCCAGTGATCACCATGCAACTGGATCTATAGTGACAAAGCAGGTCTGAGGCAAAGCAAGGGACAAAGTCATTGGTCAGGGTTCAGATCAATGGGACACTAGGCTTCCATGCTGCTACAACATAGCACAGGCAGGGAATGAGGGACAAGAATCTCAGCTTAAAAACCACTCCTGAGTAGAAGGTGGAGTGAGTCCACACTAAGGCTTATTAGCAGAGTCATCACTGGGGGGATCTCTGCTGAGGCTTCCTAGCAGACCTTTCTCAAACAGCTCTCTCCAAGGCTGGACACCCACACTATTACCTATGCTGGCCCTGAGCCCAGGCTGCCAAGCCCAGGGGAGGGGAAGTAATGGGGAGATGTGCCGAAGGTCTGACAGTAGACAGCAGCTGTAATTCTGCAGGACTTAGACAGTGTCCTATAGGTGCTCACCAAAACTGTTCCTGTCCATATGCCTCAAAAATTTGGTCATGAGATAATCAGAGCATACCTTCTCACCCAGGGACTGAGAAACGCTCCAAATTCCTAGGACTTATACACAAACGTACTTACAAAGAAGAAACACAGTCTTCAAACTGAGAAGTCCTCTTTGGTACCTTCCCCCTACCCACACCTGGGACAATAGAGTGGAGTCAACAGTGAGATGAGCTAGGGGGGGATTACTGTTCCCAGTAACGCTTGTTAAATATCTAGTATGTCAGAATGGGGAATAAAGCACCATTCTCCTGAAGCTGAGGTCCACTACTTAAATCTTTTCCACTCTTCTGTCATTCACCAAGGACAGCTGGACTCACAAGGGAAATTATTTTTAAAATGCTATGCAATCCAGCTCCTGCTTCTTCTCTTACAGGTAGCTCTATACTTTATGTAGTGCAGAGAGGAAAAATAAATAGTCTTCCTTCTTCAAAATTTAAGGAATTTACTATCAATGCCAGTGGTCAAAGTAACCCGAAAGAAAAATACCATTTTGACTTTGGTTTTTTAGTTAAAATTTTCAGTGATACAGAGGGTTAAAAAATCTTCCTGACCTTTTATTTTTAGTTACTGGGTACAAAAGAGTGTTCATATTTTGCTTTCCCTGTGCAACACCAAAAAAAAAAAAAAACCAAAACCATGGTACTTTATTTATAATGTGAATGCAATGTTCTGCACCAGCTGTGCTTCAGCAGCAACTCAGAAGCTACAGAGCCCAAAACCTCAATACTGCTGGCCACAAAGTGATCCTTCTGTGAACTCCTGCTTACAGCCACCGAGTTTCTCCTCCCCTCTCTACTACAGATACACCATACTACTCTGCTTAAAAGGCAAGTAAGGCTTGCACTTATCTGAGTGAATTCAGAGCTCCAATGTAAAATAACAGCATTGTGTTTGCTCATTAGGCCCACTGTACAACCAAGGAGCCCCATATGCTGCTCCAGTGCTACCCACCCCCCGAACCCAGCTGAAGATGTGTGTGGCCACAGCCTTCCTTTTGAGATAGGCATGGCGCAGTATTAGAGTCCAGGATTAGGATTCCTGGGTGTCTAAGAAGTGCCAATGATTTGGTTGGGAAGCAAAACCAGTTCAAATTCTTGTAAAAGAGGAAGAGGGTCACTACGACTTGGTCTATCTTTTCTAGCTATTGGTTTGCCAGATGCAATACAAAACAATTTGCATCTTCATTAGAACAAATATGACGTATTCCAGATTCACAACACACAACCAACCTTCTACAGGTACTGTGCATTAAATATTCCTGAACATGACCTGTTTTTTTAAACAGACCGGTTACTAAATCACAGGAGGGCTTACAATTTGTTAAGAGTTCAGCTACCTACAAGAGACAGCTGAGCATGGCAGAAACAAAAAAAAGAAAGGGAAGAACTGTTAAATGTTGAGATGATTACTTTTTTAACTACTAACGTATAATAAAGAAGAGAGACAGTTGTATATGCTTTAGAATACCATGTGACCATAGAGATTGCCTGGGGGATTACACAGGCCTCCATCACAGCAAATCAATGAAGTATTGCCTTAGTACTGTTTTTAAATTTGACTATCAGTGCCCAAAGCATACGCAGGTCAGTCATTTTTTGTACTTGAAAAAATTTGCACTAAATTTTTGCAATGTACAGTAAAAACAAGACAACTTGAAGTGTTAATCTTGCAAAAGCATCCATAAATAGCCTTATAATAAAATGTATACCCACAGAAGAGCTAAATTATTGACACAATCAAGTTTTTGCAGGACTATGGTTTTAAGGTTTACAGAAATACATACTTTAAAATATTTTATTGGAAACTGGTCATTTACACTTTTGAAATAGCATTGGAATATTTTTGTATAGGTAAAAATATTTTCAGGAATTAATATGAAGAGTCTTTTCTGAAAAATAAACAAAGTGCCCTGAAAAAATAATCAGAAGGATACTGACAAAATTCAACTTTAAGGACCTAGATGACGTATTTAAGTTAGGAACCCAGACTGTCTTTGCAAGCATGAGTCTCAGGAAGTAAATTCAAAACTTCTCAGCCATTAATTTCTCTCAAAGTGTCTTTATATAAGACAGCTCAGGCTCCTCCATGGGCATTTCAGACCCTCAGCCTCTCTGTCTTGAGACTTACAGTCACCTAGATCAATTAAATCATCTCAGTCAAAACAAAAACAATCGGACAGGCTGAAGCTATAATTAGACTTTCAAGTACCTAGAGGTAGATAATGTTTCCCAAGGTTTTTACAATTCTTATAGAAATGCTAAAAAAAAAAAAAAAAAGGCCAACTCTTCCTCTTACCAATTCATAAAATAATAATTTTCCATGAAGAATTACATATTTTACCTATACTAATTATTGAGAACACTTAACTTCAAGTTGCCAGCTGAATTTAAAAAGGAATAAAAAGTAGGTTGCCTTTTAAATAGCAAGTAGAGCAAATAAGCATCCAAGAAATATCCAAAAGCTATACAAAAACATTAGAAGAAAAAAAGAAAAAGCCCCAAAAAATTAAGCGATGTGATTTTTCCAAGGGATTGGTCTCACTACAGCACAATTTTTGCTACTATTCACAAGATTTCGAGAAAACCAAGTTTGTCAGACCAATCATAATGACAGCCTACACTATTCAAGGCATACTATAATAGCGAATGTAAAAAACACTACAGAAGTTGCCATGTGACTAAATAAATCTTCGACATAGAAAATACAGAAAAATTATAATATTCTATAGATTTTAAAATTATTTGGAAGATTACTACAAACCTCTGTGCCACTCAGTAAACTCTGAACCGGATGAAGTAGGGCATCTACCACTGCATCCGTATATAAACATTCAGCAGCACATCCTGTTTGATCACAAAAAACTTGCAGAATCTCCATAACAAGACTTGCTGGAGAATAATTGTCTGGTGAACACAAGAAGTATTTGTTTACATTTTAACTTACACAAACATATCTACATTGCTTATATAGATGCTTCTGAATTATAATTTGGTTAAGCACTGATTTAACCCAGAGGGAAGAAGGAAAGGTAAGGCAGGAAGGGAAGAGAAAAATCTGCACAAATAACAGACCCAAATTAAAAATTGCAGAAGTTACTGCGTGCCTCATTATAATTACATATATTACCATATATTAAAACAAAACATTTACCTGTATGTGCTGCCAAAGCTGTCTTTGGGTAACTTGGAGAGTAATAAATAAGCTGAGTAAATAATACCAACAGATCAGTTATGGATACACTATCTATTAAAAAAAAAAAAAAAAAAAAAGAGGAGAGTACTCTGCAAATTAAAGTGCAACTTTAATTTTACAAATTAAATGGATTTGTAAATATATGTGAACAGTGCTTTGCTTTACTGCAGAAATCAACATATATACAACTGATAAAGCAAAGGACATGCATGTCCCTGGGACTCTACCAAGGAATTTCATGATCAACTTATAAGGCTTGATCTTGCTTCCAATTTAGCCAATTGCAATTTTAGCATGTCTTCAGTTGAAACAAATGGCAGGCAAAGTTTGAGAATGCTGAATATAAACGGCTGTAGGAAAAAGCATTACCTTGCTATTAGATTAAGTGAGACAGCTGGAAAAGAGACAAGCTGTCAGACAACTCTTCCTCAGGTCTGAAACAAAAACAACAAACATGTAGCTAAATGCAGGTTGGGAACTATTGCTCCAAGTTTAATGTAATTATGTTAATAAATCAGACAATTTGTGGGGAAAGGCTTGCTATCTATGAAGCTGAGAAGGACACTATCAAGGAGACAGACGGTGAGATTGTTACTTTTGTAAGGGAGAGAAAAAAGCAACCGTCACCAATGGATCACTGCTTGCATGGTGTTATACAGATAATACATAAATGACAAAAGCACTTGATTAGTAGATGTTTCTTCCTCACAACTGCTCTACATTGCATCTATTAAGTCCTGATCCTCAAAGCAGAGGGACAAAATACCTCCAAAAGACAAGTCTCAGAATTAATATCCAGTTATGTTTTGAATTCTACACTGAATTAATAAAAGATATTCATGTAATGGAACACTACAATTGTTCTCACACACTTCCATTTGCCAACCCTGCATAACGTATCACCATATGCAGATTTCTCTGGATGTGCAGGGGCTTTTCCATCTCGCATCTTCTGTCCTTATTAACACCTCTGTTCTGCAGGTACCAACCTTTTCCTCTACCATTGTTTTACCTTAATTACATTAATAGGTTAAGCTCGGAGCAATTGTTTTCAATTTGCAATTAGCCTGAAATACTGATTTTGTTTCACACCTGAAAAACAGTTTTGGTCCCTGGACATGTCTCTCTCCCAACTGATTACATCAATTGGTTTGACAAAAGATATTACTCATACCTAGAAAGACTGAATCACTTCCACACTGATCCAACTCTCCTTCAACGTGAAATTAATATATTAAACGTAAGGATAAAAGCAATCTATTCAACCACATCCATCAAAGATTAAAAACTGTGTTGATGCTCAAAATTACCTATACCATCCTTTAAGAAAGTGGAAACATATATCAAGCATGGATAAAGTGTTGCTCAACAGGTTCTATTTCCCTCAGCCATCCCCTTACCTTTTTTATTTTTCAGCTGTACTGGAAAGAGATTTCGGCCTTGCTTATATATCAACAATCTTCCTAAAAGGCACAGTGAATGAACAAAATAGATATACTGCAATTCTGGTCCAGTGTAAGAAAAGTTCTGCTTATCACCTTTAACAATAAAACCAAACAATTAGAACTCAACTCTTTTAGTTTACTCTACAGTACCTAGCTACTACTTGCAACATACATGGATCATTTTGTATATAAAGACAGACAGCTTAAGTAACTAACCA
>WAAD01018115.1:777-18185 GCA_013389945.1 Fregata magnificens | reverse complement strand
TTTTTTGGTCATATCCACACAAACAGATATTCACAGCTCTGGGAGAATGACATCCCTGAACTGCAGTTTTTCTGGTGATGGAATCCAAATTCTGTACATGTCACTCTTATTCCGGGAACGCTAACTACAAAATTAATACAATGTGGAAAACAAAGGACTAATCTAAGGATCAAATGGGAAAGAAAACCCCCATCAAAACCAAACTCCTGTTTACACTAATAGAGTTTAACACCACAGAGTAACTACGCTTGCCGTTCCTCCCCCTCAATTTAAGAACCTACTAAATGTATTTGCTTTGATATGCATTTCAGCTAAAGGATTTCACTCTCTTTTCTTTTACAAGGCAACCTGAAATATAGTATTTGTTTTGTGTTTGGCAAAAGATATTAGAAAGATTAGAAACATTTGTATTATTCACAGTCACATTAGAGTGAGAGCGTATGGTAGCTGCTAACTGCCTACAATTTAAGTAAAAATTCTCCATTTAGCTTTCTATATACACATGTGCGCATGTGTGTATTAAAAAAAAAAATATATATATACATACATACACACATACAGTATATATAAGTATACACGGTAAGCTTCCAGACAATTCCTCTAGAGCATTTGATACAGCTGCTGATAGAAGCAAGGCTACAAAGCTATATGAACAACTGGTAAATCCATAGTGGCAACTTTTCCTTGTCAACATTTGTTGGGCAACTTCTCATGTAGGAGAGGGTGCTGAAGCAGTGACTTGAATGGTCTGAACCTTCACCCTGCCTACGCAGCCAGAACCCCATACCATTTTTAATCCTTTTCACCTCGCAGGGGAGCAAGGATCCTCAGAACTGTGTTACCTCTCTAAAAGATGCGCATGTCTGAGTGGAGATCAGACTTCCCTGAAGTTTTGGGCAACGGAGGCTTTAATGGCAGAGCGTGAAAGGAAGGAAACGCTGTCTTTCTCTACTATTATTTGATGATGTTTTTTAATCTAGCACTATCAAAAGCCAAGTTATGACACACAACTAAGAGAATTCATTTCGTGTGAAGTCTATGACACTGGAGATGTGCTCAGCTTCTAAAACACAAACATAAAAACACCCTAGAAGTATGATCTGCAACAGTGCCATTTAATGTCTCCTAATTAACATCCTTCTGTTCCGTTCATTCTGCTCTAACATTCTGTCTCCTTGATATCAAACATCTCCAAAGAACACGTCTGTGCAGACTAGAATAAAACCTGCTGTATCAACAGGTGACTTCACACAATGTGTGAAGTTGAGCCAATGCTCTACACATATAGAGTAAGATAATATGCACAGAGCACCAACCTGCCATACATTCTACCATATAAGTGAACACGTTTTACCCTTGTCTACAATTACAGCTGAGAATAAGCACCCATTCGTTTGCATCTTTTAGAGGTACACATTGTCAGCAAGACGTGATTTTCAAAGTGTTAACAACGTGCGAACTTAAGACATTTATAGTCACAAAGCATTATTTTATTTTTTCTAAAAAAAGTGAACATGTGATAACTAGAAAGAAAAACGTAAACTGCTGAAAAATGCAAACTCATAGACTATACAGTTCTGACCATAAGACAGACTGCCATTTACAATAACGGGCTGTATCTACCACATAAATCTACAGAAGAACTGAAAAAACTCAGAGCCTATAAAGTGGCTGGGGCTGAATCTGAGCCCTTAATTTGGTTAAAATATTTCCTGCTTTTTTTGATCTTTGTTGGTTGGGGTTTTTTTGTTGTTTTCGTGGTTTAGTTCACCTCAGTCAGTCAGTCCAAGTTAAGACTGCGTTTTTTGCAGTATGGACACAGCTCAAGTGTCAAGGGTAGTGGTGATTAATACATCCACGTTTTTCCAAGTCTGGCTAAGCCTATATGATCTTTCTTTCCTTTCTCAACCTCTCTCTTCTTTCCATTTAGAACATTCTCTAAAACATAAGTTAGATTCTGAGTAGAGAAACAAAGGGAATTTCATGACTGGACAGAGAGACACTGGATCTAAAATACAGAAATTACTAAATTTGACATTAGCTGCAGTTGCTTACAAGCCACTGCCTCAGTCATGGTTTAATACTGTTTACAAGAAAAGGAAAGGAATGGTCAACATATGTTGTGGAAAGAATGAGTGACCCTGGTGGAATGGGTATCAGAGATCATGTATATTGCTCACCAGCAAGACATCTGTTTTCAACTATGGGGCTTTTATTCAAGAACTGATGAATAAAGTCTCATGACATCTAAGTACCACTGCTAACTCTCGTGACAGTCACAGAATTTCTCTAAATGTCAGTCCTATCATCCTGCCCTAGTGAAGTTGCCCATGCCAGCCTGTTTACAAAGTATACTGCGGTCAGTATGTTTGACTGACTTCTAACTTGGAGTTGCTATTACTACATTTCAGTCATCATGCCAGGCTAGGCCATCATGGGCCTAAGTCCAATTAATTTAAATACTGAAATTAGAGCAGGACATATAAGCAGTGTTATATCTCTGAAAAGTAATTAACCCATAGAATCGTCCCCCCTGTTTTGCTAAAAAGCATTCCTTCAAAAATACTTGCAACACAAGTCTGAAATTTACCTGCATGTTGCCACTGAACTGGTTTGCTGCTATACAGGAACCTTTACAACACAGAAAAATCAATTAAATATCCTTTAAAAGGACAGTCAGATGTAATGCAGACAAAATGCAAATAAGGTCCAAGCGCCAGACTTTTTTTAAAAGATAATTCACTGTTACTGGGAGGGAGGAGATGTTTATAGTAGTCTTATCCCAAAAGGCCACCACATACAATATTCCCACTGACTTTCATAGTTATAGTAGGTGCAGATTTATGGTTGGGTGTAAGGATGTTTCAGTCTTCACCTCTTCACCTCTTATTAGCACTTGTCTTCTGCTTCCTTGCCACAGTTTAAGCAGTCCCAGATGCTGTTCAGTTCCAAAGCTCCCCTCTAGCTCCCATAAAACCAGAAAAAAAGTATGTTGTGGAGTACATTGTGAGTGGTAGAGATGGGGCAGGAGGGCAAAGAGGAAGGATTCTCTGTGGAATATGACCTGATGAGCAAAGGATGGTCTCAGCTCCCTGTTAGAGTTAAATCTAACCTTGACCTGAATATACAAAAATTTTCAAGCTTAATGCTTTCATTAGTACAAGTATCTTAAGCAAAGCTCAACCCATTTAACTTAATTTCTTAGTAAGAAAATATAATGGTGAGGAGATAATGCACATTAATAACCCAAATATCGGAAATATGAAAAAAAAAACCCATAAAATTTAAAACAATTATAAATTTTTCAGTGCCTTCACGAATGAATCTGTTTAGGCATTTCAAAATTATAGCAATTTGGCAAGTTATAATTTCAGTGATTAGGATAAATGAAACTATGAAATCTTTATATAGAATAAAAGAATCAAGGATAATGCCATTTTATTTGAATAAGAATACATGGGATTTACTTTATCCTGAAGTTGCCATTTAAAAATATCACTTACATTGCTCTAAATCTGGAAGACGTTCCTACAAAATGTCTTGGGCTGTAAAGTAACGTGGAGAACTGGATATAATTCTCTCTGGAGATGAATATATTCTTCTCAGAGTATTACAAGTCTTGCAGTTATGAATGATACTTTCCACAGTGCTGTGGTAAACAGGAGTTTTAGCTTACCATATTCTAGCTATAATTAAGAAAGATGGTTTAGTCGCTATGTCTCTTTCTATCTCCGCCAGAAGGTCAAGGTTCATATAAAGATACACAACCGACTCTCCAGTATTCTTTTTCTTAGTAGCCAAATGCCTCTCCCTTTTCTGGGAATCACACTCAGCCCTCGTTATTGTGGAATCAGAGATTCTGCCTTTAATATGACTATTAAAATGGCACGCAGGGGGCAATTTGATAAGACAATGACACATATGTATCGAATGCCATCGGTATTCAGTCTTGAAACTCCTTCAACTTTTTCTAAGCCATTCCCTACATCAATAAATAAAAGCCACAACAAAAAAAAATACCTTTTTCTTATTAGAATGCCAGAGATCCCAAAATCTAGTTGATATCTGTTTCCAATTTGTCTTTGTGGAAAGGAGGCCAAAGAGTTGCTTTTCTTCCTCCTTTCAGAATGCAGCCAAAATGTAGTCTAACCTGGGTGCACCCACCCACGCTCACCAGTGTATGCATTCTAGTCATGACTCAAGTTAATAAATTTGATTAGCTTGTACAGTACTCCAAGCCAGCAGCCCACAAGTCAGGTTCAACCAATACCTTTGCTTCACTCACTGCTCTCAGCAGACCACCAAGGCTCTAGTTTGTATTTTTAAACCTGGGTTAAATTGTGGCATAACCACAAACCATTGTATGCGATTAACAGTGGGGTTCCAATGACTGACTGACAAACAAAATCTTAGCACACTGAGTCGGCTTCTCCCAGTAGTAAACACATGTTATTAATGAAATGATTCTAACAGGCTACACAATTGGAAGCTTTTTTCTTGATTGACAGACGAGGCTTTTCTTAACAGGCCAAAGAAAGAGGGCATAAAGAGTACACTTGTATTTTTTACTTTGTGAAGTACAGACATAGAATTATTGCAATAGTTTCTCCATTCAGTTATAACCTAATGGAATGTTTCTCCGGCCAGTCACTGAGTGATGCATTACCTTGATACACACGCTCTGTTACTCTGAACAGAAGGGACTAACATTTTTAAAAAGCAGCGCCCTCCAATCTCTATTGCTTCCTTTCCACTGCTGACCCACTCCTCTGTCATCACTGACATAGCTTAACAGTTGATTGGGGGGGGCGGGAATAGATGTCAACATGCATGTGGCATGAGATCATGACACCATCACTCAAAACTACTGCAGACTGGTACAGTCTAATTGCCAGCTGCTCAAAACAACACTTGCTAGGCTAGACTGGGTATTAAGCAGCAGAATGAAACAGATGGGCTTGCTCATTCATAGACGCTATAGTTCATACTCTTCAGAAGAAACAGCAATGGCCAGAAAACAGGATGAGAAATGTTACACAATTTCACCACGCTTTTCTTTCCACAAGGGGTGGATGAACTACATATCCAACACATCTTTAATGACACAATTCATACCAAAATTGCTGTCACAACTGTCAATGCCCCTAAATTGGACCTACAACATTCAGGCATGGGATTTAATTGCACATTCAGTAGCTGTGTTCTTCAGGCTATTATTAAGCAGTCCTCACTACTTCAGGCTCTGCCTTGACTGTTCATATATGCTACTACAGCGTCATTTGCCACGCTGGTGGAGGACAGAGAGAGGAAGTAGGGGTTTCTGTCAGCGCTGCTCCCAAAAGATAAAAATGCAAGTTGAACTCTAGCCTCAATCCGATGAAACTGCCCCAATTTACGGGCAGTTCACCCATCTGGATTATCATTACACCCAACGATGCTACTAGCCAGTAAACAGTAACATACATGTATACTCTCATGGTAAACTTGCTCCTGTGCTCAGAAAGAACATTTGGAATATTTGCCTTACACAGCCTGTCATGCCAGTCTGTACAGCAAACCCACTATCATTACATCACATGCTTGGCCTCCAGAGCTGCAAAGAGAGGATGAGATGAAATACTTGACTTTCAGGGAAGGTTCTCACTGGGGAACAGAAAAGCACTATTTTATGCTTAGCACACTCAGTACTCTACTATCATCACTATCTCATGCCTTTTTTTTTTTTTTTTAAATGTGGAATACAGCAGCAACTAAAATCAAAAGTCAATATTAATGTTGCTATTTGAGGTTATTGCAAGAAATTGTTCTGTTGCATCACCTACATGTGAATGTCATTTTTGTTGGAGAAAACAGTCAGTTTTCAAGAGATTCACTGTTTCATTTCAAAGAAACAAGCTGTGAATGCTGAAGGGAGATTTCTTCCATGTAAAAGGTCAGAGTGCATGTTAGAGCAATCCGTCACAGTTGAGTCAGTGATATTTCCATGCTGCACTATTCTCCCTGTATGTGGTGTACAGCATGCTGAACTGCCTGAATAGGTATGGTCAGGCTGGAAAAGGGTTTGGTTGGTCACTTTTTAATTTATTATTGACCTCCCTCTTGGAGACAGATCTCACATCTCCCAACTTTGCAGCCTTCTTGGGCAAAGGAGTAAATTTGTGGGTGGGAGGGAACAGAAACTTAGAAAAGGAAGGACAGAAGGGAATGAAATAGCAGTGCTGTAGTCAGGCAGGATTATCTGTCAGGCTGTGACTCGGCCTTCCTCTAAAGGTCCATTAGGGATGGTGTGGATTCCCTCCAGACAACTAATGCAGATTTTCCTGTATGGTTCCTGTAGTCTGATATCTACTGCATGTTTATGCACCCACTCTTGTCCTTACTCCTTCCTGTTCATGTGGGAATAAAATGCTTCTTCCTCTGCAGCTTGGAGAAGTGACCAAACCCAAAAAGCCAGTTGTCCCACTACTGCTGTTCACCACCTCCTTTTTGTGGCTAAGTAGTAGCCACAAAAGTTCTAGAAGTTCTCTTCAGATTCTGCTCCTGAAGATCTCTCTTCCCAAGAAAAGAATAATATATCTTCAAATAGAACTTCAAGGAAAGAGCTAAATTGCTTTTTGCCTGCTCAGTTAGTGTTGCATTATCTTCTGTTTCCCTCATTAATAACAGAGTGGCAAACAAGACTCCCCTGCCTTCCACACAGAAGAGGGGGAATGGCAAAACAATAGAAAATGATCCAGCTGTAAATTACTTTAAACACTAGACTTAAGCAAGGATTTCAGTCAAGGCACTTTTGTATCCCTCACAGCATGGAGTATTCTAAAATAAGGTGACATCCTCACATTAAGCCTTAGAAATTACCAAGTAATTATCTTAAACCTTAAACTTGTTGAAAGTAGTTTCAATGGGATTAATGGCTTAAATGAACCGGTATAAATGTTGATACTAATTTTCATTATTATACATTAGGAATCATGCTAAAGGTAATCTGAGATATTGCTAACCAGGGATTCCTACCTCTCAAGGACCAAGGAGTGAGAATATGAAGTCTGAGTTTTATTGCTCCGGCTTGGCTGACTGTGATGAGGGCTTGGTTCTCCTATCATAAAGCACAGGCACATCCTGTTGTCAATTAGACTCACCGGTATTCTGTGGCAGCAGCATTGGGCCCCTGGGATGTTATATAGTTTGTTTTGCTATGTAAACAGCATGAAGTAATCCAGGCAGTGAAGGACACAGATGAGCGGGCAATTTGCAGCATACTAAGTAAATGAATAAAAGCCTGTGAGTGAGAGTCAGAGAATAAACAGTAACAATGTCCCTAGGATATAATATCCACTGGTCTGGGGTCATCAAAAATATATACAAAAGAAAGTTAAGGGACTAATTAAAATAAAATATACCCATTCTTTCGCTTCTGTGGATAGAGCAAGAGAAGGACTTAGTGTAGGGAAAAAAAAATTGTTAGTTATTCACTTTGATTTTAGCACATATCAAATACAGCTTCCAGGTGTATTTTTTTTTTATATAGCACCTATTCTGGGACCTGATCCAAAACTCAATCAATTTGTTGAAATTTTTTGCCCTCCCTTGTTTTCAGTAGGCTTTGAATCAGGTTATAAAACCAAGTGTTCATTCTGTACCTGTATATTTATCTATTTTGTGAAAGTAAAATGTAAGATACTGTCCTTAGACACATTTTTAATTGGTGCAACTTAGATCCCTTTTGTTTGAAAACATCCCACATCGTATTAGGAAAATCGCTCTATTTGTGATACTAGCATAAATTTGTACAAAAATGGGACTGCAAGAGATTTAAGAATGCGCTCCTGAGTCTTTCTTCTCTCCTTTTGGACAGACGGAAATGGGATATACAGGAAGTTTAAAATCTATCAGAGTTCATTGATCAAAGAAAACATATAAATCCATGTTTATTAACAATGTTTGTGTTTAAATAAAACTTTCCACAGCACACAAACATCAAAATATTCCCCTTAGTCCCTTGGTACTCATTGTTTATGGCATTCAGCACAGAGTGCGCCTTCTCACCCTCTCATTTATAAATAGCGCTTCCCTGATGGTAGTTTTCTATTATCAGTTTTACAACAGAATGTCATTCTGTCTTTGAAATTTCTAGATAACACTGTGGAAAAATTGCATGGTTTACTGTTTTGAACACAGGCTTGAGAACCAGGACTCCTGGTTTCTATTCCTCTCTCTGTCAGCACTTTGCTGTGTGACTGTGGTCAAGTTACTCATCTTTTCTACTCTTTGTTCTGTTACATCTGCCATTTTCCAGATCCTTCATCCATCCTAATTTCAGATAGGTACAAGCAGTTTTCTGGAGTTTTCTCTCACAACTTACAATAGAATAGAAACTACTAAAGGCAGGGATAGAAAAGATACTCTCTGCCCTGATGGATTTTTTTTTTTTTTTTTTTTTAGTGAAAAGGCCAGAGATTGCACAGGAAATAAAACCCAAGCAGCAACGTGAACAGCCCTATGCACTGTCCAATGCACCCAGGAAGGAGCAGCTGAGCACTCAAGAAAAAATGTGGGAAGAGGGGATGTGGAGATGCATGGCAAAGAAAGAAATTCAGCAAAAAGAGAGAGAAAAAGGTTAAAAAAAAAGGGGTACAGTAGAAGCTTCCTTTCTCATGTAGAAGAATAAAGGAATTAATCATTCTCTATTCTTCACCTTCCCTCAAACAAAAGTAACGAAAATGGGGGCGATAAAACAAGAGTAGAAAGGAAGGAAAACAATAATGAGCAAGCATGTTAACAGGCAAGTCAAAACCCATGTATCGCTAAGGTATAGAAATGAGAGCCACAAATGGTAGCCAGGGAGTGGGGGTTGAGGAGGAGTGCTCCTGATGTTACGGGAAAATTTCCTTTAAAATTTACAGGGAATGTCCTCAATCTACAACCCACATTTTCACATTTCAAAAGCTAAAAGGCACATACCTCAAAGATTAGAAAGGGAGCTCACAAAAAGCTTCACAGCCAGGAGATGACAATGGCCTCCCAGAGACTGCCCTGTCGACCGCAGGGACTCAGCTGGCCATGCAGCACGACCCCAGGACAACCTAGCAGTGCTGGCCCTGCTGGCTCCTGCTGCTTTGCTTCCTTCCATAGCCAGGGAAGTCAATAACCAGCAGCCCATGATTATCCAGTTGTTGCTGACCAGTTGACATGGTCTGGCACGGAAGATGTGCTTGAACTGCTTGATAACTGCAGGCAGCTCTACGGCAACAGCCTGGACATCCCTCTGATAGACAGCATTAAAATTGCATGCTAGGAATTATCATCAGTGTTTAAGTTTCCTCTCTCTCCCCCTCATTCCTTCCCATCACAATGAAAATGTCAGCTCCTCGTTTGAGAAGGCTGTTGCAAAAACAGTTGACGTAGAGCAGGCATCTTCAAGAACTTTTTGTAGGCTTTCCTTTCAGTAGGAAGACTTTTGAGGCCTCAATAAGCAATACTACTGTAAAAGAACTGAAATATTCTCTTTTGCTAAAAGCATCTCACGTTTTATATAGAGATGGGAGTTTAGCCTTCTAGAAAAGACTGAAAGGCAGGTCAGTATTCTAGGGACAGTGAATTAATGGGGACATAGTGCACACACAGATTCAAACTTAACATTTTTTTTTTAGTTCACACAAAACCAGCATAAAAACCAGATTATTTTACGACAGTGTGAGCAATGGATCTGCCAAACTGAATTTAAACTCAGCTCCATAACAGAATTATATCCCATCAAGTGGCGTGACATGTAATATTTCATTTTCTGGCTCACTACTACACTGTCTGTGAGAAAACATAAAACCAGTATTTTTGCAGACTCTATTATTCACATATTCTGAAAGTGTGTGGTATTAATTAATCAGAAAGGAAGCCAGAATTCTTATGCGAAATATCTTTCCATTTTAATCCTAATTAAAACAAGCTGAGCCCAAAAATTGTAAGAACCGATCACGATCACTAATTGCAAAAGAGGAAATTGGAAATATACTTACCAAAAAGATGTCCATTGATTCACTTTTCATTTTACTTCTTTTTTTCCTGAATAATAGAAAGATGACTTTTTCGCAATCAATTCATCTTCTATTCATAAAATTGAAAAATTCAAATTTTTGATCAGTTCTATTTACTGTTGCACTGGAGAATAAATTTCGGAACATGACAGTTAGTTTATAGTTAAATAAATGATTGCATTACTTTAAGGCCATCCAGAACCCCACCTTCCTGTGCTGGCACTATACAGTCCTTGGGATTTCCAGAAGAGAAGTAATGCTAGCAAAGATGTCCTTGTTTGAACATATATCCCATATTTTTCACTAATGTGTGCATATATTTATATTCCTCAGCTGGTGGATTTTGTTGAGATAATTGTTCATATTGTTCAACTCTTTAAATAGCTGATAGGACATCCTGGTCCGTAGGATATATTGCAACAAAAAATAAGCATCCTCCAAGTATGACATTCGTAGTTCTGAAGATGGCCAGTATCAGGTCTGAAGTGATTAGGTAGTTTACTATATTATATCAACATCCAAAATTGAAAGCATTCATCAATAATTATTGCCTGGACAAGAAACATATTTCTAATGTACAAAATTGCAAAGTATGTCAAAACCATACGCTGAGCAAGATCCATGTTTGTGAAACTTGAGCTGACTAAAAACGTAGTAGCAGAGCAATACAGCTTCAGAGAAATGTTATAGTTGGCTCCTATGATATGTACCTTCATTTTTTCACTAAAAAAATAAAATTTCTATTAGCACAGGAAATAAAAAAGCTGATGACAAATCAGCCAACTGACTGCTAACCCAGTTTAGATCTTCAGTAAACAACAGTGCTCATAAGCATGGAAAGATAGCTTTCTTTGGAAACATTATATCTGTTTTAATTTCTACATTAAATATCTAATAAACATATCTCATACTGCTTTCGGGCACAAAACTCTTGGCAAACCAGAGGAGATTTGCTTGGTGGTGAAGACAGAGAAGAAGTGGTGTTTTTCCCAGTCTTGCGCTGCTGCTCTCCTGCACTCCTCCACATCTCTAACCCTTCCTAAATAAGCACCTCAACTCCCTGCTGAGGAGATTGCATATGACAGGCTCCCCCCTAAATATTACATTCCAGCCCTTCTTCCAACTCTTTCTCACAAGAGTTTTGGTGATTTGGACAGAGAAGATAGCGAAGGAGAAACAATCCAGGAATATCTGGGGAAGGGTACAGGAACAGAAAGAAAAAAACCATGAGTCATTGCATTCCCTGTGCCATCTGGCAAAACTCCTCTGGGGATGTTCCTAGGGTGGGACCTGGTGAAGACCTATTTGCAGATGAGTTCCGGGAAGTAACATTGCTTTTCCTTATTTTCCTCCTTCAGTGTTGAGTTTTTTCATTCACCGCCTAGACTGTTTTTTAGCCCACCAAACAAAATAGTTCTGCCAGAGCTCTCTGTATACCTCTTGGCCTCAGGGGATGGAGTTACAAGCTGACTGTCTATCATTGACTACTTACTCCAGAGGAACCCAACTGTACAGACAGATGTTTGGTTTGCTTTGCTTTCTCCAGAGCATTTCTCCAAGAACTAAAGCCTTAGGAGACTTCTGTTCATTTACATAGGAAACTGATGTTTCTAGATTTTCATTGTTGCCTTCCTCCATTTATATAACAATATCGTACTTAGACATTCACATACATTTGAGTTGCTGTGAATACAGCATCCCAGAACTCCACAAAATACACTAGACGAGGCATTTCTTTCGGGCAAAATCTGGAGCAATTAAGACTTAAAGAGTGACAATAAAGCCACTGAACTTAGAACACTGACCACAGAGGAAGTTAAAACCAAAGGTGCTGAAAGACTGTTCTTTTACTTCCAAATCTATCAAAATAGTAAGCATGTTTCTAGTAAAAAGAGAACACAGAAAACTGAAGGATGCTGATATTAAAAAGTTGTTTGAAGCCTTTAGAAAAAAATCACTTGGCCAAAATTTTTTATCCCTGAAAAACTTTGCAGAAAACATTTCTCACAATTTTCCACTTCAAGACTATTCTAAAGTGGTTACAAGTTGCCACAGATAACGTACTGCTCCTTGACCAAAATAAAGAAGGAAAAATAGATATGTCTACTGTAGAAATGTGCCCAAAACCTGAAAATATTTGTGGATCCCCAATGGCCCACCCACAGACTCAAAAGTAGAGCAAGTTAAAATATCTCTTCCTAGACTACAGTAACTTTTGCACATCTTTGATGCAATAAAGATCAGTGTAGCATCCCATTAATGTAATATAGGCTGTTCACTACAATAAATTGCTCTTGAGGTGACAAGAGTCCACTGAGTACTGGACCGGGTCTGGGGTGATTCTGTTGCTGGATACTCTAACAGTCTTCTATGATCTTAGAAAATTACCCTACTACTTTGTGCCTCAGAGCACGAGTTTGCAATATTTTCCTGCCTTTTCAGAGTATTTAGTAATCTACACATGAAAATGCATTCTTCTTTCTATGTATTTCATAGTACATACATTTTATACTAGAAATTCTAGAATTTGGTATATTTTCATACAGTAATAAAAATCTGCATCTCTTTCTCTGCCAATATTCCAATCTGACTATTTTAACATAAATATTTTTGTATTGTTCCACTGCCATTCTCTGTAGGATTAGAAACACAAGCAATACATGTGAATCAATAGGAATATTCGGGGGCCAAGTTTTCAATTTGTACAGACTGTCCAACTGAAGCAAATGAAGTATACCCTAGCTGAGAATCTAGTCCTTGAGTCTACTTATGGGTACTGAGGATGTCCAAACACAGTAATGTACACGCACACATAATCAACAGTAACTGTTTGCAATCTGCAATGCAATCTCAGTCTGACTGGTAGAGCAGTACAGACACCTTGCCAAGAGCTTTTCACACAATATAGGAGTTTACACCGCACCTAGCAATAGCAAAGCTCGCTGTACTGTCCCCTGCAGTAAATTTGTCCCTGGAAGTTAACTAGGTTTTCTGTATGTTTTCAAGACATTGAGCAAAACAGCAATCTCACATTTTTGGACATGTGGGGTAGGATCTCACACCACTGAAGAAAATGCCAGTATTTCCTATGAATTTAATGGGTTCCTGGTATCTCTTAGGGATAAAAGTTTCTTTCTTAAAATTTATTTTGGACACCAATGCTTTAAAAACACCCACTGGAAGCACATTACACTAAAGCTTCGTTATTAAAACTAATGAAAGATTTAAGAAACATCTTTTTACCCTACAGACTTTTAAAATATGAAGTCTCTTCCTATCTAAAACATTGAGAACCAGAATTGTGCTGAAGTTTTGAAGAGCCACAGCCATTTTATTTGGAATCTGCATTCCATAACAAGGACTATAGACTTGTAGAACTGGGGATTGAGACAAGGAACTGACTGCAATGGGACACTAGTAAAACTTCAACTCTTCATACAGTTGAAATTGCATCAAGTATCCCTTCTTCTCCCTTTGTTGTTTACTTTTAAATATTGAGGAGTAGGTTTTGGCACTTCTTTTGAAAGGAAGAAGTTGCTCTAGTCTCTGATTTTTTCTTCAGTGGTGTCTTGCCAGTTGTGCTAACTGTGCTACATGGTGTAATAGAGAAAACAGAGTCATTCCAGGCTGCCAAACTCACTTTCACTTTTCAGTGAAATAAGTTTTAACCAATTTCTTAAAAGGTGAAAAGCCAGTGCCTTAACACACTAATACAGACTGTGAGGTTTGCAGTCTAGAATGTAAAATCTTCCACTGTAAAACCAAGTAATATATTACATGCCATACAGATTAAGCTGATCCATAAGCACCTTTGTTCCAGAGACCGAGTGTTACCCTCCATGGAATGGAATTCTCAAATCTCTGTGGAGAAAGGTTCTTTTTACAGAGGAAGAAAATATTTCCTAACGAGACTATTCACTGGAAATACTGTGAATTCATGCCACATAATAAAGATGACTGGTAACTCCTCCAGTATCTTCAGGAAGCACAAAAACCAAAGCCAAATGTCAAATTACTTCAAGGCTTTCCTTTGCCTGGTCTGGATGAGAACTTGAGATTTCATCATAAAAGGAGAAAACTGGAAACTAAACTGACGGACTTGCAGTTGTTGAGAAAAGGCATCAACATCTGTTTCTGGTCTTTTACTGAAGAATCCCTTCAGCTGANTTTGTGTTCTGAATTCTTGGTTCACATGGCAGAGATCCTCTGTACTACATTGCTAACATATTACCCATCTTGAAGAATACAAAGCGGGCTATGCCTTGGCATGTTTCTCTAAGTTTCCTTGTCTAGTGACAAGATCTTGTGAAAGCATGAAAATGGGATCCTGATAAATTCCTTACGATTAAGGAAAAATATGTGTGTGTGCATGTGTTTTTATATATATATGTGATTATATATATATATATATGATACATATAGTCCTAGACATGACAAATACTGTTTAGGTCACACTACAGCCCTGCCTTAGCCATGAATTCAAGGTTTGGCTATAAGATTCCTCAAAGTTACTGCCTGTGTGCAACTGGAATTATGTTCAAGTCCCATCTCCAACAAATAAGAANAATCTTCCACTGTAAAACCAAGTAATATATTACATGCCATACAGATTAAGCTGATCCATAAGCACCTTTGTTCCAGAGACCGAGTGTTACCCTCCATGGAATGGAATTCTCAAATCTCTGTGGAGAAAGGTTCTTTTTACAGAGGAAGAAAATATTTCCTAACGAGACTATTCACTGGAAATACTGTGAATTCATGCCACATAATAAAGATGACTGGTAACTCCTCCAGTATCTTCAGGAAGCACAAAAACCAAAGCCAAATGTCAAATTACTTCAAGGCTTTCCTTTGCCTGGTCTGGATGAGAACTTGAGATTTCATCATAAAAGGAGAAAACTGGAAACTAAACTGACGGACTTGCAGTTGTTGAGAAAAGGCATCAACATCTGTTTCTGGTCTTTTACTGAAGAATCCCTTCAGCTGATCATTTGTATTGACAGTAAATTGGTTTGTTTTCATAGGTCCATTTCATCCAAGTTCAGATAAAACAAACCTCTCCTGTGGGCCTGATGGTTTGTGTTCTGAATTCTTGGTTCACATGGCAGAGATCCTCTGTACTACATTGCTAACATATTACCCATCNTGCCTGTGTGCAACTGGAATTATGTTCAAGTCCCATCTCCAACAAATAAGAATTAGAAATAACTTTGTAGTCTTATCCCTATTATACAGGGTTTCTGAAACTTTCCCGAAAGCCTGAATAGGGGAATAGAAGAGCAAAATGACAGTTTAAAAAGTTTGTCCTTGAGGACAGTTTCAATCTCTTGCCCCAAAGTAAAATGAAAACATAAAAGATGAATCTTACAGTGACATTCCCATTCTGATGATTCTCCATGGGACTAAGTACTTTAAGAGCAGAAAAATGTAAAGTCATCAGCACTTTAATTGGGGAGACAAAATTACAAATATACACCCATTCTAAAGCTGTGATTTCTTGTGAAATATTTTACTTGAGCACTGTAATAAATGAAAAGTAAGTTTTCAATTTCTTCACATTTCAGTGGAAGTAATAATACAAGAAGAAACAGGAAACTACCAAGTCTAGTTTACGAGAAATATATTATGGTTACCATAATGCATCAACAGGAGCAATTCTATCAAAGATGTTCTCTCTGACCACCTGCATAATATTTCAGGACACTATTAACATGGGGCAACTACACTCAAGAAGCTAGTCAGGGAAAAAGCAGTATTTTAATGTAGTCTCACATCTTAATATAGGATGAATGAAACTACTATTTCTTTCTCTTTTTTATCTCCAGACTGATGATATTTACATATTTACAGGATGATATTTACAGTTTCATCATCTTACTTCCCATGAAAGACGAGCAAGTATTTTCTTTATTTTTATTAAGTATTAAAACCACAGGGGATCAATGGAAAGCATGAACATTTTGCTTACAGTGCCTTCTGTTCAGACTGACATGGCTGTTTGAGTGCTTTTAGAAGGGCACAATGACAGCTGAGACACTGCCACTCCAAACTGTAACAGTTAGAAAAGGCTGCCATTGACTACCATGTTCCCACCTGGTCTTGCGTGTTTGAGAAGGAGGTTCAGTTGAGCACTATTATCAGGTGGTTGGTAGCAGCACCCACCTCAGCATGCCCTTTATTGGCCTCCCTGCTCACTTACAACCTTCTGACAGGCGTATTGCCCATTCCATAGCAGAGCTCCATGCAATCAGCCTGCTCCTACATGTAAAGTACAACCTCCCTTCTTTGCCATTTTACAGGATAGAAATGCATGTTTCAGGGCACTTCAAGCATGTTTTTCTTTCTGGCTGGGGTTTTGTTTCATTAGAAACTATATAGTCTTTAATTGCATTAAACAAAAAGCCAATTAATTTCATTTTCATCAAAAAATAGAAAATACTGATAGCTCTAGTAGGTCTCAACTGACCACTATCATTATTTTCAGCAGCATGTGCATCAGATTTGTTAGATAAATCCAATAAGAGCTGTGCTGAAAAAAAGATCAGCTTCTAAAATGTCTTTAGATAAAAGCAAGAAACTACATGTATTACAGTTCATTCAGAAGTCAAGGTTTAAATGGACGTAAAAAGCCCTGGTTTTCCAGTATCAACAGCATTTGGAAATGCAACCAAATTCTGAGTGCTGTGAGCCACAGAGGTACAATAAACCACAAAAATATAATTAAAATACTGTCTTTTTGTTATTTAACTTCAGCTATACGCAGACTTTTAAGTGCCAACTGAAGAGGACTCAAAGCTTTAGTCTGATTTCTACTCAAAGTACAAATACAGGTTTCTCTGTACATAATGATCAGAGTTTTATTTCTGTTGAGTAAAATAGTTTTGTTTGGAACCTAATCTTAATTTCATTGCATCAAATATAAAAAACAGTTACGACTTACTGAGAGGTGGTCCCTTCCTTTGCCAGGTAGCAAAAGAAGAAAAAGGACTTCATTTGATTAAATAGTTTAAATGTAGAATTTAAAAATGCTAGGAAAATGCTTATAGACATTTCCAAAGACTCAGTGAAATCTGGTCTGAGAACATATACCTCAAGAACCCCTTCTGATGCGCAGAAAATCCTCCAGGAGTGGCATGTTCTTGTAACAAAGGTTATTTACAGCATGAAACAAAACATGGGCAATCTGGGATGACACAGTTACCCAAAGTTCTGCATTAGGAAGTCCAAAAGGAAAAGATAGTGTCTACAGACATTTACAAACAGGCAAAATAATTATCCAGGTTAGAAACAGGACTCCCTCAGGGAAAAAAAGTCTCACAGAAGACTTCAGAATTTCTGAGTGAGGTCTTCTCCTGAAATTATATACCTATCGGTAAA
>WAAD01018110.1:7858-21137 GCA_013389945.1 Fregata magnificens | reverse complement strand
GACTGTTACAGATGAACCTGTTTTGGGAATAGAGAGGAAATACTAGTCTCTTGGACTGCCACCTGCTTGGAAATTTCCAGTAGCTTTATATTAATTGGCATTTGAAACTATTATAAGGAAAAAAAAAAATGTAGGAGAAAGTTCACACTACTAGATTTTTTTTGTTTGTTCACTCTCTTCTCTCCTTTTTTCCTTGCAGATGTGTTTTACATATAACCTAAAGAAGACCAGTCTCAGAAAGAGGTACTTTCTGAGAGATATTTCAAAAGTACTATAGGTCTTATGAAAGAAGAATGTATTTGCCATTGAAAATTTATTGGATTTTACTTAAAAGGACCAAAAGAAATCAGTGGTTTCACTATTCATGGGAATTCTGCTCTAAAGAGAGGTTTCTAGCTTATTTTCAGCACATGAACTCCCACTAACGCGATAAATTTTTTCATAGAGTTCATAGTGAAAGCTTAATATCTTCACTGTTAGTCTTCCAAAATCTCCTTTGTGCAGCTAAGCTATTTTTCAAAATCCAACCAAAGCCCTAGAGACCACTTTTGAACTCCAAAACACCTAGTTTCTTATCAGCTTTTTCCTTTTTGGTACAGGTTTGCACCAATTTTTACTCTCAGCTTGCTCCTTAGACAACCTACTGTTTGAGACGATTTTGGCATAAAATAGAGTTCAGGAGAAAATAATGTACACTAAAAATAGCAGGGATTTAGCAGACATGAAAGGCCTGCACTCACTTGTATTTACTTGGATTTACTTTTGAAGTCTTCATTCCAAGCCGTAGATGCTTTTATAAAACACAGAATAACAAAATCATAACGTACAAACTTACTGACCAGCTTTAACTGAATGTTCTCCCGCTATGTTTCACATAAAGCTATTTCTTACAGAGACTAACTGGATTTTTTCTTTTATATTTTCCTTAATACCTCATTCCAACCCACCATGGGAAAAATGAACAATGTTATATTATTACCTCAAAGTAATCAGATCTGAGTCTGTCACAGCAGAACAGTGAATTCCTAAATCTAGGATACCTGACAGAAAAAAACAAGACATCCTGAAAAGCAAATTAATATCATGTTACTTGTATTTCATTTTGAATGCAGTATTGAAATAATTATGAAATTACACAGTGAATAACACAGTTTGCACTGAAGGGAATTTCAGCATGTGAGAGTTTTAATATTGTAATTTCTTTTCCATTTGACATTTTGTCTTCATCTGCTGTGAGTCAAGTTTAACAAAGGGGTTTTTGCTTTGTTGTGCTTTAACTTCTTCTTTGCTCCAATGGATCTTTGCATGCTATTTTTTCTACTCTTTTTTCTACTTTTCTATTTTTCTACTCTGACGGGCAGTAGTCATTGGCTTTGTGATTATTAATAGTCATAAGAGATGTGGGATGGTCACGAAGTAAGTCCCAGGGTTATGTGTATGCATGGACCTAATGCTGAAGAAATATAGCAGTTTAACATTTTGTAATGAATGTCTTCCTGAAAACGTTTCAAAACAATTTATGGGGAAAGACTACTGTTGACACCTATACTTTTCAAAAATTACTGAGAAAAAAAAAGTTGTTTAAAATCTTATCAAGACATTTCCAAAACAGAAAAAAAAAGGTTGAATTGCAAGATAATGAGTACAAGGAAAAAATAAAAAAACCACTGTTAACAGAAAAATACTGGGCTCAGTTTAATGCTGAATCAAGATACAATGAAACATTTTGACTTGTCCAACATATTTTAAATTTGGCAGTTTATAATGCATATGGTTAAAACTGTTAATTTTTCATATCTCTGATACACTTAAAAACATTTTAAAAACCCCTGAGTTGTATGTGTTTTCACTGGGTTTTTCTATTGTAGCAATAGGTACAAGCTTTTAGAAAGACATTTTTTTTATAAAGGCTTGTGATTCTAGAGGTCATGGTACAGTGAAGTAGTCCCAGCATCCTCGTTCTCTTTTCTTCCTAGTAGGGGGGAAAAAAAGGTAAAACTGTATAGTTTAATATAATGGTTATAGAAATCTTGTAGCTAGACACTGCTGACAGTTGTTTCGGGAGTGTGGCACCACCGAAAAGGACCAGCTGACCTATCAGAGCATGGCTTTGGGCAATTGGTTTCCCAGCAGACAGTGAGATGGCATAAAGCAGATTCTCTAAGCTCAGATCTCACCCTTCTTTTATTTTTCAATCACTTTGATTAAAATAAGCTCTTGATCATTACCGCCCTGTGACTAGCAGAGTGCACATGGTGCCGCAGCTTGTACAGCACAAGGTAGCCACAGTGGTGTAGCGCCAGCAACAACATCCAAGAAACAAATCTGTCACCTGGTCACCTTCTGACTCTTCTTGAGCATTCCTCTCTTACCCTGTGTGCCAGCTCCCCCAGTGCCTTTCTATAATCAATGATTGAATTCTAGTACCTACCCTAATTAGCAAAGATTGAGCAGCGTTAAAATGTGGAAGTTACATTATTATTAATACAAATCATTTGGTTCCCTCGAATTTGATCAAATTAAACAGAGAACCAGATTCACCAGTAATTAAATTAGGCAAAAAGCAAAATGCACAGTAGAAATTCACACTTTACAATCAGTTCTTTACAGTGAGGAAAAAAATATACTGTAATTGCACAGCTGCTTTGTTTTCAGTAGTTCTTACTAGAACTGAAAGGAATATGATTAGATTTCAAGAGAGATGAAAAGTTTTCACTGGTGATAAAACGTATATATACACATATATATTCACCTCAGTTCAATAAAGCCATAAATCTGGAATTAAATTTCTCCCTGCTTGGTAAAGTACATAAAAGTGCATTTAACTTTTAAGGCATGTAGAAGAGCTATTTCCTTTGTTGCTGGCTCATTTGCTGCTCACAGAAATAGCAATTAAACGACTGCTAAATCTCACAGTTCCCACTCATTTAGTACCATTTAAAGTATGTCCAAGATGCATGAAATGGGAGTGATCAGCAGTGATTTACATGGGAGTGTGTGTGTGCTGGGAAAACCTTAACCTGGTTTGAGTCTAGTCATCACTCCACTTAAAAAAATTACAAAAATCCTTGACAAAGAGCTAAGTGACACATCCTATCTGTATTTCAACAACTTCCTACAATCAGGAAACTGGGGGTGGGGGTGGTGTGGTTATCCCCTTATCCTTTGCCAGGTGACCTTTACTCCTGAGATAGAGGGATTATCAAGTTTTAATTCTGAAAAGAATTCCATTCTTCTAATTTGGACAATAGAGAATATCAATCTTCCACTGCTTGAGACCTGGAGTGCCAAAAGTGTTCATCATCAGATTATTGTGTTTATGCTTCTTTGCCCTATTTTAACCTGGTCACACAGCCATGCTGACATATTGTTTCTGGCTGTGCATCCCACACTCCCTCTGAATACTTCCTTTACCCTTTCTTGCTCTGCAAGTTTGCCCAGCATCTTAGGAAATATTGCACCTGACCTTTTCAAGAGGGCAAGGCTCTAGTTTTGTTTATACCACAGATATCACAGATCTCAGACTACATGTCCACCTCTGTTTCAACAGAGCTAGAAATAAATATCTTTTGCAAACTTTATCAACACTATTCTCCCAGCTAGCAATCAAATTGTTAAGGTATTGTGGCAAAGTCAGACTCTTTTTCTCTTCACACAGAACATGCTTTGCACAAATTATGTTCTTCCACAACACGAGAACCTCTTCAACTTTGTCAACTAAACTCTACCCTGCAGTTCTTCCTGTCATTTCTGCTATTTTTACCACTTTAACTATTTGTTTGTATTGCATCTGCAAGAATTCTGTATTTGCAGTTTGAAGGCATATGAATTTTACAGCCTATGCTTATATCAAAATACGAACTTTAGTGAAAAAACAATAAGGACCTTCTCTTCAGTCTTCCTTCCCCTAAAATGTTCACAGATGCAAGAGTTTTTTGTCAGGTGGGTTTCCTTTTCTGTCCTTCATGTGTTGAAGGTGGCAATGCATAATCTGATAGTGTTTTTCATTCAACTGGAGTTGAAATGTGTGTGTGTGTGTGTGCGCGCGCGCGCATGCATGCATTCATGTGTATAGATATGCATATCAGCTGGGGAAATAAAACCCAATATTTATTTCATAGAAGATTGCAGCTAATTAAATACTAATAATGTTGAGGAGGCAGTCAGATCAGAAACCCATGAACTGAAGGGTTAGGCCAAATACATAATAATAAAATAGAGTAAAAGGCACATCTAATCTTACTGATTAAGAATTAAATAGGTGATCATCCTCTCTGGTTTTTTACTTTTTCTCACTTGACACATAATCATAAATGCAAAAAGGAAAAATTCCCTCCCAAGCCATTCCAAATTATATTCAAGGAAATTAACCCTCATATTTGGGCTTGCTTATCTAATTTATTATATATTTCTTGTTCCCAGCATTAAATGTTATAACACTGTAGGGGAAAAAAAGAAAAAACCTTCAACAAGTTTAACAAGAACTACTAGTGTTGAGTCTCTTCTGGAATGGTAAAAGACTAAAATACACTTACAAGAGAGGCATACATAGTGATCCTACCTGGAGGACCATTGTACATTGCGGAGTTAGTGTTCCACATAGCAGTTGACCCAAGTAGGCGTTGGACACAGGATAAACTTCTTTGACTAATTGTGAAGGACATGCCTGTACATGCTCCTGCTTGGCACCTGGCAATGACGCCAACATCGTACCTTTGTCTTTATCTCAGATTTGTGTACGTCTAAGAAAATACTATAAAAAGTCCAAAGACCACAATGTTCTGAATCCCTTCCTGGACAGGATTTGTGCAGCGTGCTATGCCTTGACTGTACAGGCCCAAAGCTGCACAGCTCGGGGTTCCCAGCGTCTGAAGGGACATAAGTTACTATCTTCTTTCTCTTTCTCATGATGGCTCCAATAAACAGCAGTTTAATCCAACACCTTATGGAGTACCTTTTTTACCGGGATCCATAAGGAACACTAGCATTGGCACAATACAGCATCAGGCCTCTTATTGCAAGTCTTACCTCACAGAAGGAGAGGGAATAATTTTTCAAATATCCAGTAAGTAATGTGTGCATGTTTGTTCATGCATTAACAGCTCATTTGTATGTTAAATAATATCCATCCCTACATATTATATACATATAATATATTTATAAATTATATAAAGGCAAATAAATAAAAGATAGATACTAACAAATAGATATTGTGAAGGAATTGAAGTATTGTCAGTTCAGCTCAGCAAATCAGGTTTCCTGGAAGTTATTTGCTTCTATTTTGAAACTTATCAGATCACCTTTCCGTCAAAAGGTACAGGACTTTGTAAGTCACACTGAGTACGTTCTATTAACTAAGGAAATGGGGCAAGCAATATGTCTGATTTAGATTAAGTAAAAGATAACCAAAATAGAATTGAAAAAAACCAATTAATTAGGCTACTGTTGGCTGTGGGCCGTGAGATACATCTGCAGGATAAGCAGGTAATAACTGAAATGAGGGAATTCCAAGGAAAAAGGATATTGCCTAATACAGTACACCAAAGTGATAATTTTTATACATTTAAGTATATGCTGTTACCTTCATATTGAGATGTAGTATATCTTTCAGCAAAGGTTCGAAAATAGTGATTTGTAAGATGTTTAAACTTTAAAAAAAAATTTCCATGTTCATATATAATGACATAACCTTTAAGCCTCAGGGAACTTTCTCACCTATTGAAAAATCTGGCATCTGGAAAAAAAAAGTCAACTAAATGTGATATCAAATAAGCTGTTCTATTTGCTAAAAGAACAAAAAATGGTTGAAAAAATGGGTTAGTCTTCATTTGCAGGAATAGATGGAATCACAGTCCAACTACCATGTCTAATTACTACTACCACAGTCTAATTACTACTGGACCGATCTCTGAGTACATCTGAAGACTTTTTGGTCAGAACTGAAAGAGAAAATAGGGAAAAACGTGACTATCTTTGTATTGTCTAGATCCCTTGGGCAGCTGCAGTCTAATCTGTTTTGTAAAACAGAGCAACCACAAAACTGCTCCAAATCGTTTTGCCTAGTAATCGTCTCACAGGGGCTGTTACATTGCCCCCACCTACCAAAGCACATAGGACATTAGCCGTAATACCTTCACTTTAGCCTAGTACTCTGTGACCTCTGAGAAATTCTTAGTTTTCCTATTTAGGAAAATTTCTGGCTTCATATGCCATCAAGGTTTGATATAATTTTGATCTATGTGACGTAATCTCTCTTTTAAACTTTAATTTCTGCTTGTGAAAATGGAAATAGGGCAAAGGAGAAAACTAATTCCTCTGTGTCATAGTGAACAATATAATTTTACATGCTTAACCTTTCCTAATATGCTTAAAGCATCAAAAAGTAAATAGCTGCTGTCCTTGTTTTAACCATTCCTTAATTAGATAGCACACTGTGTACAAAACCAGATTTTATATGAGATTATGTCAGATTAAATGACTCTGAAGTTTATTGCAGATATTTTAAAACTATTTATTTTTACTTAAAAGGAGGCATTTGTCGAAAAGTTCAACACATACTTAGGAAAAGCATTCAGTGTACACATTTATTTTAAGCCTGGATTGTGTGTATTAAACCTGTTGGATGAAATCCACTTGCAGTTTCCAAAACTCACTTCTAATGTGATAACTCTAAAACTTGGCCTAGGACGTCATGTGTTTCTTTGTGTCTTTTCTCTTTGGCACATGTTACTTGGCATTCTTGCCCTTAAAAATATCACCCATCATGGGCGAATGAGCACTGCCACCTCAGAGCAGAGAGGGGGCAGGTATCGGCTTCAGCTCTTGTACTGCAGAGGGCAGAGCCCACATCTCTCGCAGGGTGGGTTAATGTAATGCACGATGAAGCTTTCAGATGATAGCACAGGGACAGAGGACTAAAGAAAAACAGCACTAAATTCCCATTTCAGTTTAGAACTGACATGTAATCTCCGTTCCATTTTTAAAAGAAGTAATCTAGGTGCCTAAATAGAGACAATTACCCAACAGCCCAGGGTACTTCTACACTCACAAGTTTTATACCGAAGACCCTCAAAGACCAAAAAGCATTAAGATGTATCTCTGTATTTGACATTTCCTATTGACAGAAAATTTAGCATACAAGCTGTTACAACTCTCCAGACCTTGTACAAGAAAGAGCCCAATTAGCCTAACCAGTTCACAGATGCGGATCCCAGTATCTCAGGCCTCTGGAAACAGTCAGACCAAACACTCCCAAAAGTCACCTTCTGAAGGCAGGAAGGGTTTATTGAATCTGTACAGCAAGTGCAGGTCTGTTGTCCCACAATTTTGAACTCTCCCACGAGCTGTGGACCACTTTGGGCTCACACATCTCTTGTGTCCTTTCCATAGAAACCAGGGCAAAGAGAAAAGATTGTATGTCATCCAGTCTTGCCTGCTTGGGGACAGGATGCAAACTAGACATTTTTTTTAAGAGATAGAAGCTGGAAACTTTTCCAATATACACAGTTGAAACCTAATCTTAGAGAATCAGATTTTTAAAAAATATTATAGGAATATGGCTTTATTAATAGGCCAATATGGCTAAAATTTCAGTAATGAGAATTACCAGGTGAAACTTCAGAATTTCAGTTAGGTGAACATTTCTCTTATCCAGTTTATATAACATAATTATAAAGCAGATGTACTGCACAGACTAAAAGCTATGAATTGATTTATATGTTATCAGCTTCTGCCAAAAAGGAAAGTATTAATACATTTCTCACTTTTATCTAACTGACATTTTAGCCCCAAATTAGGAGATTACAGTTTTCTTAAGAAATCTGAGTATAATCTAATACACAATGAGGAATTTAGGAAACACAGAAAGAAAAACTGGGACCAGCCATAATATGAAAACAGACTTTACCAATACTGTTCCTACAAATCCTTCTAGGCAATGACAATCTCAGTAATTAGATATCTGACTTTTCCCATGGTTCAAACTATTGAGTGTTAAACTTCCCACATTACACATTACTGTTATTTTTAATGATTAGGTCATCCAGATGTACAACATATTAACATTCTGCCCAGGAATCGAAATGTTCTGTCCTTCACCCACTCTATTTTTGGTAGTTTATCAATTTGCATACGACAATATTCCCTTTTTACATGAAATGTCCCCAATTTTTGGCTCAAATTTGCAATCATTCAGAATAAATTTCTTGTTTGCATTATTTCATTGCTGCAAGTTGTTGCATCAGAGAAGAATAATGAAGTTGAGATTAGAAAATATAATAAAATAATAAATCACTCATTTCATTTTAAACTTCTCATGTTATGACTAATTTAGTTATGCAGCATAGAAAGTTTGCTTCCTCAGATAATTTTTTTCAGCTGAAAAAATGTTCTGTACAAATAGGAAATTGTTATTATGAATAATAATGAATATTATTCAGAAAGTAGAAACTGCAGTAACAAATTTTGTGTAAGTCACTACGTAAGTATGAAGGACCATTTATAGCGAGGAAATACAAGTGTAGTACACTTCCAATTGTGCTGAAAACATGACTTGCAATTTGCGCAATGAAAGAAAGTTTTCAGCAGTAAAAGCTGGAAAGGGAATATATGCTGCAAATGAAACAGGAAATTAAAAATAAACAGGAAGCTATAAACATTTTTGCAGTCTATTTTGTCCTTATACCTCAACTCCTTATCCTCTCTGATTTTCCCCAGCTCATTTTCTCCATTTGAAGACATAGCTGCAGTACTGAGGACAGATTATGACTTATGTAAGGAATAGTATATGTATGACATATTGTTCAAGTTTTATTTTATTTATGTATTTATTTATTTATTGTGTACAGTGCTATCTCGTTTAAGGTTTTCTGCATAGACCATTACTCATGTTGCCTGTGTAGTCTAACATACCTATTAAAGGGAGCAGGAAACTTAATGAGATTGATCCACACACAAAAGTGAGTAATGTTTTCCTGCACACACTTTGACCTCAGAAGTTCATTATTTTTAGAGACCTAGCATCTCTGGAAACATAGAACTCTTTTACCTTGACCACTTCTATGATTTTGAACATTTCATCAGTATACTCTGTGAAATGGAAAATGCAAATGAATAAAGTTATATTTTATTAATTTTGTTATATTTCTTTGAGATTCTGTATGCATTCACCCACATATACAGACATACACCTTTGCATGTCTTGCTTTCATGGACAGCCATCAAGACCAATCAGAATTAACTTTTAAAATGGATTAGTTAAACTATATTAAACTCCTGCCTGGACACTCTTGTTCAGAATTAAAAAGGCTTGCATTTGGTTTAATCATCTAATTTATTCAGGATGTGAACCCACTAATCTACTTTAATTACGGTGCTCTGAATTCACAACTTTAGTCAATTTGGGTTAACCTTCCTGATTGCCTTTATGTAGACAAGTCCTAATGCAATTTCAAACCTAAAAAAGGATTACCTCATAACCAATTTACGTATTCCCACTGTACAACCAAAGTCAAGATAAATTTCATGGGTTCCTGGATGGATTTCATGGGTTTGTGCAGCTAGGAAGGCCAAGATGCAATCTAAATTCACAGAAGGCACAGCATTTCTCTTGAGTTCACCAAAAAAATCCCCGTTCAAACAAACTGCATTGAGGTAAATGCTTCTAGCTGGGAGATAGGTGTGATGGACACTTTAACCATGTGGGTCACTAAGTATCCCATAACACTTTTCACAGGATTAAAAGTGTTATTCCCGAGATACCCTGAGTAATTACCTTCTGTGTTCCTAACCCCCCTTGCAATCTCAATTGGATGCAGTATTCTCTGCTCGGCAGTGTAAGAAAGGAAATACTGCTATGCACTCCTGAGCAGCTGCCAGTTTGCATTTCAGTGGTAGATGGAGTGAGCTGTATAACCAGCTGAAATACGGTTGGCAACCTCAGGATCTTCAGAAAGCAAAAAGTATATAATTCTTTATATACAATTTTTTTTTTTTGCATTTGTTATATTCCCTGAAGAGCACTAATTATTGGCATGTCAGTAATGGGGAGATTTGACAGGGATTCTGTGTTTCACAGTATATCAAATACTCTACCTAGGTATGAAAAGAAGCCTAAATAGGCATTAGGAAGTCACTATTAATATTAATAAATTATTAATTAAATAAAATTTGTAAAGTATTAATTAATTGAAAAATTAACATTTTAATTAACATTTTAATTACATAAAGTATCATTGCTTAAATTTGTTAAATACAAACTTTAAGAAATTTCAAAAGTTTGAACAGTATTTTTAAATTCCACCAGCCTAAAAATAACTGAGTTCTTCTCCAGCTACTGAAAATAAACATTTTTCTTTCATGCCTGCATTTTTCTTTCTGTCTGTCACTTTAAAACCAGATTTTGATGTTTTCTTAGGCCAAAGCCTCAGCTAACACTCTACCTGTTACTTCTAAGCAGCAGATGTAATTGTTTCAAAGTGAAAAGGTATTTTTGTTCTTGCATGTAATCAATTCAATTGATAAAATAAATATAATGTTATATAGCTAAGCATAATGGCTATATGACTGGACAAAAATACTAAAAAATTCACTGTATTTACAGATAAAGTTATTTAAAAAGTGAATTACTGTTTACATCCTGACAACCCCAGGATGACACCCACCCCAGACACACACAAACAGTTTGGCATTGTTTTCTAAAAAACATTCAAAACAGTAGAATATCTGCTTTCTCCTTTTAAATAAAGTGTAACTATTGCAGTATACAGTACTATAACATGCTGTAAAATTTGTAAAGTCTGTAACAGTCTCTAAGTAGATAGAAAACATTACACAACAAATTTCAGATATATTTCTGTTTTAATCAAGAAGCAAGTAAAAATATCTCTTTTTTAATTTAAAACAAAGGCATATTGGAGTTCATACCTTCAAAAACTCTTGCATGTTGCCTATAAATATAGGTTATTGTTTTCTTCACATGGAAACAGCTAAAAGTGGCAAGGACGCTGAAGTTAAAGTACCTTCCCCGCAAAAAATCACCCGTTTGGTGATTTTTCTCTTTTCTCTCCTCCTAAGTATTTAACATACTGCCACTAGAATAGCTTTTCTGATTTTCGTCCAAGAAACAGACAAGTGTTTTTCAAATTGCAGCTAACACTATTAATAATGTACAGTATAGCATTTTTATTTTTTTTTTAAGAAGTATTATGTGATGACATGGATGTCACAGCATACTAATGTTTAGAAAATTTGTTAGGTAGTAGGCAAATGGAAACCCTGATCTCCCAAAAGCCTAATAAAGGCACTATCTACCTTTGAAATTGCTACTGTGAATGTCTTTTCATTATATATGCAGTGATAGTGAATGTAATGCTTCTACTCATACAGCACATTTTAGTCCAGAAATCTGAATATACTGTACAACAATGTAATCTGTAATCTGTATTCTCTGTTTAAATACAGAGTAACTGCTGCACAGAAAGATTAAACATTTCATCCACAGTCACACTAAATGCTTTATTCTCCATCACAGAATGGCTCAGTGGAGGTTGTAGAACAGGACACAGTATTTCATATACCAAGAATGTTCATTTTCCTGCATAAGTTGTTATCATCTACCTGTTACATAGAGATGCTACTGGGAAAATGATTCCAGTTTAAAAAGTTTAGGATGTAAGCATCTTTGAGTTAAAAACTTCTTGTGTGGAAACTGCTCTATCAGTAAAAGCTCAGAAAGATTATTAACGTTAGCACTTGAGCAGGTCAGCTCTGCTAGGAACATGACAGATCCTGTGCAGAACAGCTAAATAGGTCCCTTGTGAGAGATCAGGAGGGGTCCGTGAACATAGTGCAGAGATAACTGAGGATTTGTAATTGGACCACTGTGAAGTATTATGAATTTACAAAAGTATTGCTTCAGATCTAGGGTCTATATGCAGGTCTCACTGAAGAAGCCAATGACATATAACAATGTTTAAGACCTGATATTTTGAGTCTAAATTCCCCAGATGGATGATACTGGTCTTGTACTTTTAAAAATAACAGGAGGACCTTTTCCCTACTCTTGTCACTCTATCATTTATTTATCATTTCCTGTAGCATTTGAGGGATTTACAAGGAGGTTCTTTTAAACACTTTTTTTTTTTCAGTCAGTCTGAAGCTTCTGAGCTCTGCTATATCTCTAGACATTGTGTGCTGCTTGGTTAGTCATCTGATCCAAATGTCTGGAGGAAGACACCTACCATTACGTATGGCTGTAACTACTAGGCAGTGAACAGGACCTCTTAGGAGTAGTAGGTGGGATTTTTCTGATATAAAACCTAAGCATATAGCCCCCTGAGGATGTATTTTATAGATATTTTTGGATTTATATGAAATGCCACTTATTTTAATTGCAACTGCATAGGACCTTGATCATAACAAGTAGTGTTAACGTGGCTTTTGGTCTGTAAGACCCTAAGAACAGGGACTATTTTTAACTTTTGTTGTAATAAACAACACAAATGAGGTATCAACACTTTACAGAAACTTTGGATGCCTCTGTAATAATTATCTACCTAAGCAACCATAATTCAGGGTCTGGCATAGTAGAAGCAGGACAACAAGTACGATTACAACCCTGGACTTCAGGAGAGCCAACTTTGGAGGAAGAAGGCAAGCAAAGGAACCAGGAGACCCGTATGGATGAGCAAAGAGCTTCTAGAAAAACTAAAATGGAAGAGGGAGGTTTAGAGTATGTGGAAAAAGGGACTGGCCACTTGGGAGGAATACAGGAATGTTGTCAGGGTATGCAGAGATGCAACAAGGAAGGCCAAGGCCCACTTGGAACTCGATCTGGCAAGGAATGTCAAGGACAACAAGAAGGGCTTCTTCAAATACATCAGCAGTAAAAGGAAGACTGGGGCAACTGTGGGCCTGCTGCTGAACGAGGTGTGGGCCCTGGTGACGCAGGATGCGGAGAAGGCAGAGTTACTGAATGCCTTCTTTGCTTCAGTCTTTACTGCTAAGGCTGGCCCTCAGGCATCCCACCCCCAGAGGTGAGAGAGAAAAGGAGAAAGGAGAACTTCCTCTTGGTTGAGGATTGGGTTAGAGATCATTTAGGCAAACTCACAAATCCATGGGCCTCAATGGGATGCACCCATGAGTGCTGAGGGAGCTGGCAGATATTCTTGCTAAGCCACTCTCCATCATCTTTGAAAGGTCATGGAGGACAGGAGAGGTGCCCGAGGACTGGAGGAACTGCGACGCCAATCTTCAAAAAGGGCAAGAAGGAGGACCCAGG
>WAAD01018108.1:5977-31009 GCA_013389945.1 Fregata magnificens | reverse complement strand
ATTACTGGTTATGAAATATCAAAACCAAACTACCTGACAGGATCTCTCAAAATCACTGAAAGTCTTTTAAAAAATTATCTGCAATCCCAGCTCCCCATAAAATTGTGCAGAATTAGAACAAATTGAGGCATGCTGTAGACAAAGTACAATAAGAAATTCAGAGGACTCAGAAATAACTCGCTGAGTTATGATTTACTTCATGCTTGTAATTATGTACTTAGACTGTTAGGATCTCTAATTATGTGCAAAGCATAGTAAAGGATTCCAATTGAATCTGAGGAAAATAAATTTAATTAGGATGGCTTGTGAAAGAACTAACTCCGTGAATGAAGCGCCGTTATTTCTTTCAAGGCCAATTTTGGTATCTCCTTCAAAACACTTTGTTGGCAGTAGCTTAACTTTATAACCTCCAGGTCAGTGAAGTGAGGTTTTGGTATGCTATACTGCCTGTTCTAATTTCTAAGTCTGAAGATTACTTTAATTCCTACTTCTAAATTTCAAGCTTGTTAGAATTTGCTTTTGAGGGAGGCACAGCTATGAGTGATGAGGAAGAGTTCAGGGAGGTGAATTTTTTTCTCGGGACCACTGGTGACTTTGACTCTGGAATTTGTTGCAGGAGTGATACGAACAACAACAGGTACGCTGAGGTGTGCAGGAGTGCAACATTCATTTCTTACCTGCAGGAAAACAATTTGGTAGTAAGAGGCATCAGAGCAATCAAGAGTGCAGGGATGCCCTGTGCATGCCCATGCAAGTGTCAGCTACAAGGTGTTGATGATCTGCTTTAAGACACAATGTAAGAAAAGCTGTTGGGAAAGATGGCAATTGTATCTGTATCACCTCTAAAATATATAACTAGCCAGCCGTTTTAAACCCTCCATAGCATAGAGTTAGAAATCTAGCTTCAAGCCTTGGTATTCACTATTTTCTGCATGGTATATAAACAGGTACTGTTCTACTTGGATGAAGATTCATCTGTGTGAACAAAAGGAATTCAGGCAGTGACAGAAGAGCAGACATTTCTCGTTCCTTAATTTCAGTTAAGAAAAATCCATTCTTTACAGCTTCCTTTATCTAGCGTCATACATCAGAAAATACATTCCTCCAGCTCTCATTGTGGATGAAAAAAGTATGAATAAATCCTAGTCTTTTTAGGAATGAAAACCAGAATGTGAGTGCAATTGGCATGGGGAGCTCCTTCTGTAAGGCAGACCTCAGCCTTGCTTGTCTCCTGAATCCCGCAACTAATTCTGAGAGTAGGTACAAGCACGTTGTACATTACAAGTGCATCAATTCCAGGTGTCCACAGGATCTTTCATGTTCTTTGTCATGAAGCTCACTTTATGTTTATGGTTTTGGCAGAGTAACTGGCAAGGCCCTGAAAGGTAGCCATGTCATCATGTGACTCTCTGCCTGTAGACTGACTTTTGACCGTTGTGGCTGTCACCAAGAAAAGAGAAAAAATAACCAGAAGAGAGCACCCTAAATGCCCTTCAGATTGCCTGAAGAAACTATTCAATAGTCCAAACTCTTCTGGTTGTCTCCTTTTCCTCTGTTTAAGGGTTCCTTCCTCATCAAGTTTTTAAATTGAATTCGAATAATTATTTCTGTTTTCTTCTTCCACTTTTTTTCCCATAATTTTTTTTAATTCCTCATTCTGAAATTTGATTAATTAAATCTGTTTTCTTTCTATTACTTACAAAAAGTAGCAGATAGCTGCACCTGATCAGTACAAAATAAATGGGACCATGAAAGTGATCACACCATTGTAAATCCATAGCAAGAAGCAAAGTAAATCACTGCTGTAAATTGCAGTATAATTTTAAAGTGGACTAATGTAGTTATTTTAGAAAATTAATTAATCTTTGTTTTAATGTGACATGAATGGCATCTTTTCTCTTTGCCAGTGACAATCGGCAACTTCAGCTTCTTTACTTAGAGTGCATCCTCTCCATGTTAAACAGCTCCTCTCCCAGCATGCACCAGCACAAAGGATTCACTGATCTGATATGGTGAGTACATCAGAAGACTAATGCAAATATTAAGTTTGTAAGTATAAAAGGACCTTCTCCCCCCAGCCATGCAAACAAACCTGTAATAAATCTCCAGATGTGAGCAGAGCTCGTTGTTAACTATCAGTTCATTCCGTGTCTCATATAAGATTGGTTAGGACCTCATGCTCAGCTAGCACGTTAAATCCCTGTAGTGACTTATCACGGTAGTGAAGTCTAATGTATTTAGGCAGAACAGAAAATCTCTTATGCTTTCTGCAATAGTTCGGATTTGCGTGTGGTATTAAACACACAAATATTCTGCTTACTGTAGCAGGGTGCTATAGAGATTCTTACTGCTCTGATGCAGTAATATAGGAAGAAAAGCAGAATTAATGTCAGATGGTGTGCTGGTGACCAGAAATGCTTATGACCAGCATTGTATAAGGGCTGAGGCTAAATGGTCTTCATGGTGCTTCCACTTTATGAAGAAATCCTCCTTTTAATACACTTTACCAGAAAGGCTTGATGCCTGTAGTGTTCATATCTACCTCTCAATTGTTTGATACCATCACCTCAGAGCATCTGAAATAATTCTTTTCCCTCTTTTTGTTTGCAATAGTGCTTTTTTTTTTTTAAATAGCATGTGGATAATTGAGTCATAGTAATAAAGCAAGAATGTAACTAATATGCAGTTCCTTGCAGTCCATGCCCATCCTGTGACCTTGGCAGGTGATTGTGTTAAGAAAAGATCTATGTGACTGTTAATGGCAAATGTGTTTCTTGTGTTTTTACCCTGTAATTTTTGAAATGGAAGTGTTTGACCTGGGCCCAATTCTAAGGACGCAACATGTAGAGGCATCCATAACTTCCCTTGCTGTCCCAGGAAAATCAGTGGCTGCTGGACTGGGAGGTCTTCAGGTTGATAACACTTGGCAGTGTTGCACAGGGACCCTGTGCTGAGGCCTCTGGGACCTCTAATGTAAAAGCAGAATTCTCTCTTTTATGGCAAACCCATTTCAGAAGTTTCTGCCCTTGAATTTCACCCAACCCTTTGTTTATCCTTATGTGACTGACTGTGGGGCCATCCTATAAGCAAGGTCACTGAAATGATCTCAGTTAAAAGAAGACACTTCCTGTTTTATTTTAAATATACATCATTTTGATGATCCCGTTTACGATGCAAATCTACAGGTGTTTGTATTTGTAACTGTGTATCATGAGGGCAAGCCATCAGGGGCAGGACTTCTTAACTGGCATTGCTGCCAAGGAATATGCATCCTCCAGCTACATGCCTAACATGAAGTGTGTGTGTGTGTGGGGGGGACGACACCACTACGCAGACATGAAACAGTTTAAACTGCAAACATCATTTTGAATATATAGCAGTATAAGTACACACTAATCCATTAGCTGTCTAGTGAAGTTGTGAACCAAACTGATAGTTGTCTTTGTTCTTTAAGGAGCTGTTGCGTACATCCACACAAATTTCTCTCTGGCTGGCACTTTGTAGTCAGTTCTCAACAGAAGATAAAGAAGGGAGCAGACAGAGAAGATTTAGCTCTGTGTTCTTCTGACAGTGTTCTCCATAGTTTGGTAAAGAAGCACTTTGATGGGACTAAGGTGTGTAGGGAATATGTTGCTGTTGCAACCTGTGATTATGCCTGCTTCAAGGCAGGAACATTTCTTAACCAGTGAATTGATATGTTTTGAAGTGTACCTGATTGGAGAAAGAAATGGAATAAGCAGACTCAAAGTCATTATCTGATGTCTGATTAAAAGCTGTTTTTCTTTCTCTGACTTCAGGAAGCTGAGCTGTTTTAGCAAGCACATTAAGAGAAGCAACGAAAGTTCTGGGCGCACAAAAACCTTGAGAAAATAAGATGTACTTACCTATGAAGATGTATTACTTTTTATGCTGAATCATTACTTGTCATTGGGTGCTTGCTCTAGGTACCAGCTTGAACATTTGAGGCATGTGGGTGAAAATCAGGTTTGGGACTGCATTCTCATGCAGCACCTGGCTCTTTAAATTAGGGTCTTGCAGACTGAAGTAAAATGTCAAGTGCCTGAGTGCAAAGCTGAAATAACAGCTAATGGAGCAAAGTGCTGAGTTGGCTTTGGCTCTGGTTCCACAGAAGAGTGATCTGCTGATGTGGAATCACTTAACTTGGGTGTTCATGCAGAAAGACAGTTGAAGGAAGGATGGTGTTTTTAGTGTATAGTGGCATATGAGGAGTTACAATGCACACTTTGGGTTACTGTAGAGGGCTTTAATTATGTTCTCAAAAGCCAGCAAAACAGAGGCTCACAACTAAGCGTGCTTACTAAAATACATGCATGTGCAGTTCAGTGATGGAACGTGAGGCCTTCTAGTTAACATAGAGTGGTTCTTGTTTGGTCAGGTTTTTTTAAAGCTCCCAAGTTGGACTGAAGAAGAAACACTTGGCAGTGGAAACTTAGAATTTCTACCTTGTGATAGGTCGCAGCCAATGGAAGAGGCAGGCATGCTGTCCTGTAAAGGGCAGTACTGTGCAGCAACATGAACTTGCAAAATCAGTACCATGTTTATAAAGCACCCAAAAGTATTTCCATGTGTACTAGCATGCTGATGCTTGGGAGATGAAAAAAGCCTGGCGTAATTTGTTATTCTATCTAGCCACTGCTGTTGACTCATCATTAAAACAAGAGTGTGTATCTCATTTAACCGTGGGCTATTTTCAATCTGTTCCTGTGAGGGTTTTGGTTTTTTTTTCAGTTACCATCTGCTGCTTTTCTCTTTTTTTTTCTCAGGAAGCAACTGTGTCCAGCCCTAGTAGTAATCCTGGGAAATCCAATCCATGACAAAACTATCACCTCTGCCCACAGCAGCATCTGCCTTGAGGCTGATTCACCTTCCTCAGGGATCTCTGATCATGGCCGGGGTTCAGGCTGTTCCTCCACAGCACCTGCCCTTAGTGGCCCAGTTGCACGGACCATATATTATATTGCGGCAGAACTGGTTCGACTGGTGGGGTCAGTGGAATCCATGAAGCCTGTGCTGCAGTCTCTCTATCACCGGATACTGCTTTACCCACCACCTCAGCACCGAGTAGAAGCCATCAAAATTATGAAAGAGGTAGGATAATCACATGTGCAAATCCAGGCATGTAAAGCAAAATGTTTATTTGACAGTGCATACCTGTCCATTCCCTACCTTAGCACTAGGGATGTTGAAATTGCCCTTTCTGAGCACAGCTGTTACATCAAAGCCACTCTGACAAATATTTTTAGTTTTACAAAGTCATAATAGCTCTATTTGTCTCCATAACGCAAGCTGCTATGGCAACTCTGTCAGTGTTCATGCTGTGGTACTGCATGGAGCAGATCTTATCACTGAGTCATGACTGCTCTTTTGGGTGAGATACAGTATAGTGATCCAATTCTCAACTTCTTTGGCATCTTTCCCCACTCTCTGCTCTTGCTAGAAGGAGACATTCATCCTCACAGTGTAGTATTCCAGGCATTAAGGTGAATATATGCTGTGATTATGTGCCAGGTTTTTGAAATGCAGTTTCTTTGAGCTTTATTAGAATAGCCACAAGGAAGCTGCCAATGTCTTAAGCGGCCATGTCAAGACCAGTCCATTCTGGCCTCTTGCCCTGTGCCTCTGACATCACTAGAACTGGAGCATTGTAAGACTTCTTTGAGCAGTAGCTGAAATCATGGGGTCTTCCATTTCACATGTGTAACTTTCTTCTCATGTTGTGGAACACAAGGCAACTTACGTAATTTGTCGGAACAGTGGTCTTGCTTAGAGGGTTTTTGTTCCAACTTGTGCATACCTAGGTTGTTCTGTGTCTGAAGATCTCTCCTAACACCACACAGCCACCCACTGGGTTGTTGTCTGAACTGGCAGTCACCCTGGCACATGTCTTCCTCTAATTTTAAACAACAGCAAGATGACAGTTGAAGTTTTAGGAAAAGCTCAGTCTAATGTTGTTTCCTGCAGAACATATCTGTTGCCTCTTTCTGCTTATTAATATGGGCTTGTTTGTAAAGCCTTCTCCTTGTATTTCCTGGTGAGCATTAACAGGATGCCACCCAGCAGGTTGAGTCAGAAGGAATCATTTTGCTGATCTTTGCATGACTCTTATCATTTTGTAACTGGGTGACTGAAGAGAAAGGCCCCCTTTGGTATACAGTATAATGCCGGATACTTGCTCTATATTTAGGCATAAAGATTGTCTTGTGTGCAGTATCAGTTGAAACATATTTAGTCAAAAATGTAAAGCACTGGAGAACATTCTATACGTGATTCTTGTTGAATATTCTGCTTTTCTCTATCTGCTTTTCTGCCTTTAAAAAGAGGAAAGGTAGCTTTAATAAGTAGAACATCAGTTTTCCTTTGCTGTGAGAAATTACAGTACTGCTACCTCAGGTTCCAGGGCTTGATAGAACTATGACTCATTTATTGTATTTAAATAATGCTTAGATAATCCTCTAGTAACTTCTGTTTCCTTTCCTTTCAGATACTTGGCAGTCCTCGGCGGCTTTGTGATTTGGCAGGGCCCTGCTCTTCTGAGTCAGAATCCAGGAAGAGGTCTATTTCAAAAAGGAAGTCCCATCTGGATCTTCTCAAGCTGTACGCTTTGTTTCCCCCTTTAGCCTCTTCTCTCTTAAACCTGTGCACACAGGACACTTAAACACTTGTACTTTCAGAAGCATACCCAAATATGAGCCAGGGTATCTCCCTGGTTAAATAAGCTGTGAAAATGGAAGGGGAGTAAAAGCTCTTACTGGTTTGTCATCAGTCTGGGCCTGTTTGTAAAGGCATAGATAACTACCTTATGGAGTTTGCCAAAATACCCAAATATGTCGTTTTACAGCTGGAAAGTCTGGGGTTTGGGTCCCTAAGCTTGCAATGAAATAACTCTGTGCTTATTTAGCGGTACATTTCCAAGATGAAGTCAAAGGAGGTAATCGAAAATTTAAACATTGTCAGATTGAGCAAGAAGGATTCTCAGTTCTTATAAAGATCATATCTTGTAGATAAGATAATTTTCAGGACACAGATGGCTTTAGATTTAGCTTCAGTTGGGTTTGAGGTTTTTTTTCAGTGTAAGTGCTTGTCTGTAAGGGAAAACATGCTGTGCATGCTGGTACAAATGCATGGTAACTGTTTCCCTGGTTGGCGTTCCCGTTACAGAATGGCCGTGTCCACATGGCAGACATAATAATTTGTTCTAACACTAGTTGTCTTTCTCAGGAGTAGTCTTAACAGGATAATTTCACTTCTTTTTTTCCCTGGTTATGGAGGGATGGTGTTGGATGATAGTGACATGTGCTCGCTATATGTGCTGCATCACTTAAACTCTGTTTTAATTGTAGTATCATGGACGGAATGACAGAGGCGTGCATCAAAGGTGGTATTGAAGCATGCTATGCTTCAGTGTCCTGCGTCTGTGCCCTGCTTGGAGCATTAGATGAGCTGAGCCAAGGGAGGGGTCTTAGTGAAGAACAGATCCAGCTGCTGCTCCGGCGCTTAGAAGAATTGAAGGATGGAACCGAGACAAGCAGGGACTCCATGGAGATCAATGATGCTGACTTCAGGTGGCAGAGGCGCATCCTGTCCTCAGAAAATCCTGCCTGGGAATCAGGAAATGAGAAGAGTCCTGATATTAGCATTAGCGTTACCACAGACACTGGTCAGACCACTTTGGAAGGGGATATGGGACAGACAACTCCAGAGGATAATCCAGAAAGTCAAAAAAACTCACTGCCATCTCCAGCTGGACACGAAAGCAAAGAGATACATTATAGAGAACCAGAGTCAGAAAGCATCGACCAGCCAGATGTTGTTCAGAGAAGCCACACCATAGTCTATCCAGATATAACTAACTTCTTATCAGTTGATTGCAAGACCCGGTCCTATGGATCCAGATACAGTGAAAGTAACTTCAGTGTAGATGACCAGGACCTTTCTAGGACTGAGTTTGATTCATGCGATCAGTATTCCATGGCAGCAGAGAAGGACTCAGGCAGGTCAGATGTCTCGGACATAGGGTCTGACAATTGCTCCCTGGCTGACGAGGAGCAGACACCACGGGATTGTCCAGGTCACAGGTCCCTACGTACTGCTGCTCTCTCTCTGAAATTGCTGAAAAACCAAGAAGCAGACCAGCACAGTGCACGGCTGTTTATCCAGTCACTTGAAGCTCTTCTTCCTCGGCTTATAGCTCTTCCCAGCATAGAGGAAGTGGATGGAGCACTGCAGAGCTTCTCTTCAACCTTCTGCTCAGGTTTGCAGGCAAATATTTACTGTCTAACCAGCATGCACACTGTGACAGCACTGTACACAGATTCTCTTGTAGGATTTCGTCTTCAGAGACCATATCCAGAATAAGGAGGTTTGTGCTTTACAAAGCACATTCCTCCACAGCAGCACACTTCATTTAGGGCAAAGCAAATTGAATATGCAGGCACTGATCCAAAGGGAGGTCAATCCGTTAACCCTTAACCGGTTCTGGGTTACATCCTCAGTCAACAGAGAAATCAGATTTTCTGTAGTAAGATACCTCTTCACAGGTTTGTGAAGATCTGTTGATAAGATTTGCACATGCTGTCATTAAGGAGAGGTTGGGATTGCCCCTTAGCATGAAAGGGGTGTGGCGAGGACTATCAGCTGTTTTGAAAGAGATTTAAGTAGCTTAGTACATCACTGCATTACTATTAGTAATGCCAGCCTTCCGGAGAAGGTGGTAAAAATTCCACAGCAGTAAACTCTTGAAAGGATAAGAAAAGAGGAGCAACTCTCTTCTTCTTCACTCTTCTGTTTTTCTTAATACTGCTATCTATCATTACAGGAAATGCAAAGCTCAAAGCCCAGACCAAGTGAAAAATAGTTAAAGAGCTTACCTTTTAAGAGATTAAATACCTGCTGTTCTTTCTGGGTTAGAACCTTTGGGATCTTGACTTGATCAATCAAAAAAACGCCATGCAAAGGCTAGTTTGTCCTGTTGACAGTATATTTAAAATGTGTATAAATATATAATTTTAGAAGGATTTCTTTCTCCTGATGGTGGCCAAAGTGGAAATGTTTGTTAAAATATATTTCTCTGTTTCTTTAACTTAACTCACCACAATTGCCTTTACTATTGCTCCTCTCCTAATCATTGCTTCATTCATTTGTGGTCTCTCACACACATTAAGCTCATACAGAGTCAGAAAGGATGCCTTCCATCATCATACAGCATAATTTAGATATGAAGCTGGGTGAATAAGCTGATATTCCTGATATCCTGTTTAAATGCTGCCCAAATAAGCCCTAACTCAGGAATATAGTAGATGACATTCTTAAGAAATATTGGCCATGTTATATCACAGAACAGAGATATCTTAAAGGGGACATTAACATTAATTACGTTCCTAACTGAGGTGCTCAAAAGCATCCTTTCTGTCACAAGGGATTTCTTTTTCCTGAAAAAGAGTGAGGTTATGCCAAAAGACCAGGACTAGAACTCTAGCTCAAACTTCTGTGCACTTGTTCCCTCATGCATGAATATACCACTTCTTTTCTCTTCTGTCAAATCCGTTTAGAACGTTTAAAGCATTGGAAGAGGTAAACCTAGCAGACTTCTAGATTTTAAGGCTAAACATGGCTTTTGTTGTCATTCAGTATGACTAATAAAGTGAGAAAGATGGAAGAATATCACTCAATTTCTGCATGAAGTCCATAATTTCTGGTTTGTACATCTCTCTTAAAAAGATACCTAGTCTTGGACTTAGACTGTTGAGTTGAGGAAGACCTTTCAGTTTCCTAAGAAAGCCACCCCCATGGCTAAATCTGTACTTAAAAATGTATACCATGTTTCCAGTCTGATTTGGTGAAGTATTCTTAGAAGCTGCCACTCAGTAGGGAATCATGGAAAAATATAGTAGTAAGTTACTGTATTAATATAGCTTGGAAGAGGTATCCTGGTGTTTTCATAGAGCTGTGGCTGTTACAGAGGTGTAGTTTTATGCTCTCACAAGATCTGTGCAGATCATGTTTCAGTTGGACACCTGGAATGAGTCTCAATCCAGCTGAAACAGTCCCTTAACTTGTACCTCAGATCTTAAGCAAAAGTCCATCGGTCCTCCTGAGGTGAGGACTTGTGTTCCTGTGTAGGTGAGAGAGGCATGAGTTTGAAAACCTGTAGAGAGAGAGAGAGACTTACTAAAGTTGAAACACATGTCTGGGGTAGGAACTCCCCCTGGAGAGCTTCCAAGACACCAGTCTGATCTGCCTCTATAGGCAACGTTTGAGGTCTTACTTCAGGACTCCTTCGTTAGCACCAACAATTCAAGGCACAAATTAGGTGATGAAGTTAGAGGAACTGGTCCTATTCATTGTGTGTACAATGTATTCCTGAAGAATACGTTAGGAAATTTGAGTATTGGTTAAGATTCGAGCTGAGAAAAGAGGTGCAGTTCTGAGACCAGCCAGTACAGAAGCAGTGTTTTTGTGTTTCTGAGAGACCTTATTTAACTGCTTTGTTTCATTTTTCAATTTTTCTTACACTTTGGGGGAAAAATACATTATCTACAATTTAGTAGTCTTTCCTACAGGCTAGGTCCTTAAATAGCATTGTAATATTATTATGTTTTCATAGGATTGAAAAGCAATGAAAGGAGGTAGGAATTTGAGGCACTGGCATGCAAGTATAAGCATGGAAAAAGTTAAGTCAGCTAAGCAGAGTTATGGGGAAATTAAGATTTGGAAGTCAGTTGGTTAAAAGCCTTCCTAATCTACAGTTTTCATCTTCCCTCAGAAAGTTCCTCCTTGTTGCTAGATAAAACCAATGCCAAAAAATTCCTTAGTGACACTGGAGTGTGATGTCTATTTTAAAAAATACCAAATTATCTAAAAATTCTCAACATTATCTTGACTTGCACAAAACATTAACTTTGCATTTTTTTCAGGACCAGCTTTTACCTGGCAATTTAAATGAACTGTTGTCTCTGTTAAGACAGTATGCTAACATCATTGTTTATTACAGCTGGCAGATTTTTATAATTGAAGTTGATGATCAGTGTTCTCTTAATTCAGACATAACTATTCTCATGAACTGCAGTGTCAAGGCATTAATTCTAAAAATAGTGTGCCATTTTGTGAATAATCATAGCAAACATTTTTAGCACCTCTTTTCAGTTTTGATTCCATAGCTTTTAGCAGCAAGGTTTTTATGTTGTTAAGCATCGTTGCAAGTTTACGCGTCAGCTAATCTGCTTTTGAGATCTCAGCATCTCTCAAATGCAGTTGTTTATTTTCCTGTATTTTAGAGGAAATTAGGGACCATATTTTTCCCAAACACTTTTGGTTGCTCAAATACATACCCACTATGTACTAGCCACTTTTATGTGCAGTTATACACCCTCCTTTTTAATTGTAGTCTTATATAGGAGGTTGCACAATTTTAAAAATATTTTAATGCAAAATAAAGTGGGCTTTTTCTTTCTTTTACATACCTCTCTGCCTTGAGGTCTTTATTACTCTAGCAGATTCTAGTCCCCAAGGTACATCTTTAAGAGATAAGGCATCAAATCAATATATTCTAGCTTCATCAATATCATGATCCTCCATCCAACAAAGTGTTAAGATACGTCTTTGCCTTCAGTGATGAAGGAGTCACTGGAGCTACTCACAGGCTACTTTCAAGCAAGTAGTTGCAGTTTTGGTACTAGGTAAAGAGTCTCTGTTAACGTTCACCACGAGAAATCTACCCCAAGCACACGCCAACCCGTGTGCGTATGGTTTGTGGCCAGCCCTATCACCCCTCTTCCACAAAGGTTGCTCCCTTGAACAGCTATTCATTTTTTAGACCCACCCTGGAACAGTTACTCTCTTTCTAAATCCGCCCTCAAACAGTTACTCACCTTATCCACGCCCCCAAAGTGACGACAGTGGAAAGTCCAAGAAGGCAGCAGCACAGAGCATTCAAACCCTCACGAGGCAAGAAAAACATTTGCTTCTTTTCTGTGTGTGGATTTTTCTTTTTTTTTTAATGTTAATGGTTTGTTGTATTTTGTCTAAGAAGAGGCATGAGCTTTATGGTGGGAGGAATATATTCACAGTAAACTGCTGCAGCAGTTAACAAATGACACTGCTTTGCGTCATCATGTAACTAACCTTGGAAGCTGTGTTTTTGTTTCATTTGAAACGTTCCTCTAGGATAAAGCTTACTCCTTAATCTTCCCTAACTGACATTATATGAATGGATTTCACAGTTGATGTGAAAACCATGGAATATTGTGGGTCATGTGGGGGGGTCTAATATTTGTGGTTTTTTCATGGCTCAAACTACAGATCATGGGGATTCAATAAGGTATTGCTCATACTTGATTTATGTTTTTCTACCAGTAGGTCAGCTAACTCAGAGGAGAATGTATGTGCCATCCATCCTACCTGGGAAGAAGGGGTTGTGCCACTGGGCATGGTTGTAGGCTGTCGTTTCATACAAATAGTGTTTTCAGGAGTACTGAGTACTTACAGGTGGCTTATGGGTCTGACAGAGCTGCAAGTGCTCAGCTATCTAGAAAGCAGGTCTTGTATGAACTAAACAGGGCTTGGAGTTATAATGAGTTCCAGCCAGCTTGGCCCGAAATATTTGTCCACATAGCTCTAGGCCATGGAGAGAATGATGATTATAGCCTGATCCTGCAAGGTGCTGAGCACTCCAGTCCCCATCCAACAACTCACTTAGCCGGGGCAGATTTACTGGGGGGTTAAAAGGGCTGTCACCCTCATGAGCACCATTTGGTGCAATGTATGCTCAGTTAAAGTAGGCAGGCTTTGCCTCTGCCCCTTCCCACCTCACCTTCCCAGTTAGCATTGCAGATGTATCCTGCCCTTTGCTTTGTACCTGGCAGTCATCCCAATGAATGCTGGTGCTCCTTGTGTATTTCAAATTTAGCATGTTGCTTTGCTGGACTGTGACTGGAGTGTTCAGTTTGCCTTGCAGCACTGCATTCTAGATGGACTGCTTATTTTTCTATTCCCTATTCTAGTACATTTAGTAGAGTAACTTCTACTGATGATTCATTAACTATTCTAGCAATCTGTTGCTGCTGAAATGCTAGGGTTAGTTTTTGATTTTTTTTTTTCCAGGCAAAATCTGTGTAAAATGTGAGAGCTCACATGGTGTTTTTGTTAGGTATGATGCACTCACCAGGATTTGAGGGAAACCTAAATTTCAGCTTCCAGACTCTGATGAATGCAGACAGTCTCTACATGGTCTCACATTACACTCTGCTGCTCAACCTAAAATTGGCCAACTCAGATTACTACAGGAAGAAGCCTGCCCAAGCCCCTGTGTTGCTGGTGAGTTGGGGAATATGGGAAAACTGTTAAAAAAAGAAAATCTGGTTTACTTCCTTTGACATAAAACAGCCCACACGTAAAGCCTTCAGGCTGCTTGCTAAGTGGAGAAATAATAATTGCAAATGAAGCGTTCTCCAAGCTGCTTATGAATCTTGCATGATAAATGTCATGCATCTGAATTACACAGCTTCTCTGTAATTCAAGGAGGAATGAATGCTGCTTACTGATTATCATTAAAGTAGCAGTGATTTTGATGGATATTTTATCTTCAGAACAGATCTTCATTAGCATCATGTGATGCAGCAAGTATTGTTCGTGCATGTTATCAAGAGACATACCTTCATTTTCCAACTACTTTTGAGCATAGTGACAAATTTCTTGCTTAATACTTGATTTGCATTTACGCACATGAAGATGTGAGAAGTTAGAGTGAAAAATAATTAGGTTTTGGTCATATGAACTGATGATTTTTGTGGCACCTGGGATTACTCAGCTTCTTAGACTTTTAAAAAATTGTTTTGAAGGCTGCAGGACTTAGGAAACGTGAATCTGTGGTTTTCAACTAAGTTGCCCAAGAGACGTTGTTTCAGAGTTTTCTTAAAAATAAAAAAATCGGTGATATATTGAACAAAAAAAATGAAAACAAAATTCTGTCAAAGTGTACCATTATCGCTGAGCTTCCCATGTAAGAGAATTTATGTTCTAGAAGACCTCAAAAAAAAGAGGGTTTTAACATGTATGTTCTTCAGCAGCTGCAAGAGCAAATCTGTGACTCAGAACCTTCTCTAGGGGCAGCACTGTGCACAACGGGCCTGAGCATGACCTAAGTATTGTTGAAAATAGTTCAGATATCTAATTGGACCCCAGTTCATCTGTGGTGACTGTTCAGTGCAGAAGGGCCTAATTACTGGACAGGCAGCGTTAGGTACCACAACTGGTTTTTTTAATTGGAATTGAGATCCTACCCCTACCTTGTGGAAATAGTGAGAGATCAGCACGTCCCATTATCACTGTGCAAGAACTGTCATTACGATTTGTATCTTGCATGAACAGCAATAAGAGAAGGGAAAGCTCCTTGTTCATGTCATTCTCCATGATAGAGACACATTGCAATCCTCAGTTAATTCTTACTTTTGCATAACTTCATTTCTACTCCTGCATTTCCTTATGCTCAAGAGTAAATCTAGGGGCTGAGGCTCATGCTGTAGGGCTTACTGTTGTCTTACATCTGGCTTTCATGGTTCTCTGCAGAAGGAGTTCATGAAGCAGGTCCAATCCAGTGGAGTGTTGATGGTATTCTCCCAGGCCTGGGTTGAAGAACTGTACCACCAGGTACTAGAAAGGAACATGCTGGGAGAAGCTGGATACTGGGGAAGCCCTGAAGAGCACAGCCTTCCACTTATCACCATGCTGACTGGTCAGTACTATGTTACGGTGGCAAGGCTAACTTCCAAACATGGGTCTGAAACAAGCTACAGTAACATGCTGGTTCATTGCATTACATACAGAACAGCATGTCATCATGCAATGTATGATGTTTCACGAAATTACTGGTAGAGGAGGAATCAGACTTAACTGTGACAGGTACTTAAGTGTTTGTTTTGGATCAGACAGAAAGCTTCTGAAGCATGGGTTTATAAACAAACTGTCCCTGAGAGACAGGGAGAGTAGGTTTGTTCACTGAACCAAAACATCTCTTAATTCTGTCAGCTTGAGTTCTGGTAGACTTGGTGTACCTGTTAATGATAAGCAGTAAGGCTGCTGTTTTCTTGATGTCATAGCAAAGCCATTTCAGTGTGCCTGTGGTGCAGCACAAATATAAATAGTGGCATCTGACCCTGGAAGCATTCCACAGATTGGGCTCCCCTTGGTTCAGATTTGTGCTACGCCAGGGATATGCCAAATGGCACTAGAGAGAAGCTGAAAACCTGGAGCACCTCTAACAAATTCTTAAAAACAATCCTTAGCTTCATTTGAGGGAAAAAATCAAATGGTATCAGCTGAAAGGCAGCAGAATGTCTATTTTTATATATATATATATATAAAATGCACTGTCTGCTTGAACGTGTATATTGTATGATTACAAAGGGGTAATTAAAACAGCGTATGCAGGGAGAACACTGGCTTCAGCTGAGCCATTAACTGGTAATCAAAGGGCACTGCTCTGAAAATTTTTTGCTGATTGTATTGAGCTCAGTGTTGCTTTTAGCTATTGAGCTGGGAAGCTGAAAGAAATACTTTGGAAAGACAACAGCCGTGAAGTGTATGAAGAAGAGACAGACAGACAGGGGCTGCTAGAAGGGAAATCAACCTGATGTCCCTAACACTGAACTCTCTGTGAGAAGCTGGTCTTTTGTTGTGTTGGAGAAAGGGTTGTATTTCTTTTGTTGAGATTGAACCTACATAGGTCTACTAAAAATTGCATTTAGGACATAGGATCCCAGTACATCTTGAGGACTCAGACTGAGGTCTGGGAACATCTAGATACAGGATTTAGCAAGATTTGAAAGGTTATACTAAGAAATGTGGAGATTTAAGGAGGTGGGAAGTTCCAAACCGTAAGAAATACCATGAAATCTTTGTTGAGAGTTCTGTTGACTGTGTAACTTCGGGGGCGGTGGGGGGAGCTTTTGAGAGTGCAGTATTTCCCCTCTTCAAGAAAACATTGGTTATAGAGGGCAAAGCGTAAGATGCCACAGCTCATGTTTATGCCAAGGCTTCAGAAGGCTGCCAGAAAAGAGCAACTAAAAAGCATACTTGAGAAGTCAGGAGTGCTAGTACTTATTTGAACAAAGAGCCAGTAAGAGATGCTTTCCTTATACCATCTGTGTGTCAGATAGTAATCTGTTGTTTTTTAATGTTCTGGCAGACATCGATGGCTTGGGAAGCAGTGCAATTGGTGGCCAATTGATGGCATCTGCTTCAGCTCAATCTCCTCTTTCCCAAAACCGGAAGACAGATGATTCTGTTGTTGCAGGTATTAAGACTGGATTATAAGCACAAGTGTATCTACCAGCAGTTGGTTGTTATATACTGTAAGCATATTCAGATAAATTGTGTTTTAGAACAACAATTTAAGGGTTGAGGGAAGTATGTCAGTACATCCTACACGTGAATTGGTAGTCCAGCATGAAGAGGACAAATATGACTTGGTTTTTTACCACTGATGATAAAGCTGCTGTTGTGTCATTTTCCAGTAGTAGTAATGCATTTCTCACTCCAGGAGTTGCTTTTGCCCAATACCTTTTAATCGGCTGTTGGAAGAACTTGATTGACACTTTGTCCACACCACTGACTGGCCGCATGGCAGGCAGCTCCAAGGGGCTGGCCTTCATCTTGGGAGCGGAAGGAGCCAAGGAGCAGAACCAAAAGGAGAAGGACTCCATCTGCCTGAGCCTGGATGGACTGAGGAGGGCAGCCCGGCTGAGCTGTGCTCTAGGTACTGCTGTGTGTGGGATGTCACGGCAGACTCATAAAATAGGATGGTAACTTTCCTTGAAGGAATTTGGGAGAGAGAAAAGCAGCATCCTGTTCCAGTCTTGGGTAGGAACCTGGACTGTAGGACTCCCCATTGAGCCCACCTGACCTACAGCATAGACATATCCAGCCAACTTTCCTTGACACAACCTGTTGAGACTGCATGGGATTGGGGAGGAAATGCTGGTTAAACAGTAATTGTGTTGTTGCTTTACAGGAGTTGCTGCTAACTGTGCATCTGCTCTTGCCCAAATGGCTGCTGCCTCCTGCGTCCAAGAAGAGAAAGAGGAAAAAGAAATCCAAGAGCCCAGTGATACCATAGCTCAGGGTAACTATGAGGTTAAATTACCTACCTTATCTCATATTGCCTCCAAAGGTGCAACTGGAAAGTACTTTGCTACACATAGAAGACAGACAGAGGGGAATGCCACTACTGTGCACCACTCACTTGTAGGTATACGGGATGTATGTCTAGAGGCTTCAGTACATGTCCTGCTGGCCTAGGTTCTTAACGTTGCGTCACACTAATTATATTTTATATGGAACTGAAATCAGTGGAACAACAGATAAGCCAACAGCACTTTTGAAATGTGCAGTTTTTAAGCCTTTTGGTACTAGTACAACCAGAGGGCATCAGAGAAACTTTTTTTTTTTAATGTGTTGAGTAGTAATACAAGGTGAGTTTGCATCCCTCTTCCTGTCTTGCGTATACATCCTTGGTTGTCTTTTTTCATCATCAGATATTCAAAACTGTTTCTGAATCATGTTAAATGAAGCTGGAATTAAAAAAAAGAAGATATATGTATAACATGTAAAAAGTTCTGCATCTCTATAGCACTACTTCAAAGCCAGTGGAAGTCAGTAAAGTCAATTGTTGTCTCCAATGGCTGTTTGGAGAAGCACATAAAATGTGTCTGATGACATCTGATTTCTAATGGCGAGAAGCCCATAACAAAACACAGTGTTGCACAAATGACTCTGCTTGGCACTTTAATTTTCTGTCTCAGTAGAGAAAACAAAACTGAATAGGCCTGAGCACAGCTAGCTTTTGACCACTCTGCTAGTTATGACTGAAGCAAGTTGGCCAGACCACGCTGAAGCAAAGAGGAGGCAGTAGCAGTGGCTGGAGGCCGACAGATCTGTTCCATGAAAGCTTGCAAAACTTCAAAATTTGTTTCCATTCCAACGCAGCACGAAAACAAAGCTTTTCAGAGATTCTCAGGAAAAGAATGAGGTCTGAATGCTTGTGGTTCAGTTCAGGATTAGTTTTGCTTTGACAAGAGTATCCATTAACAAAAGCTCTTTGGTGAAACTTTTGTATGGAAATAGATGTGAAATCCACAAACTTTTTTTTTTTTTTTTTCCATAGCAGAGGAGATTTTGGTAAAAATAAATAAATAGCCAGCCAGCCAGCTCCAAAGAGAAATGTGTAATATCACTGACAATCTGCATCTGTTCTGTGGGCAACAAGATGTGAATTTGGGGTGGAGGTTGTCAATCTGGCATTGATTTTTTTCATGCATATAAGATCAATCAAAAGGGATTTTAATTTTGAAACTGCCTTATGTTTATTAGGAAGAAATGGTTTTCTCTGACTTGTTTTTTGTCTAAAATCCGTGTTCTTTTATAGCTTTCAGACTGTATACCTTTGCCATCACCCTATGTACAAACCAGTGTTTGTTTAAAAGCTGGAGAAGCTAATTTTTTTTTTTATTTTATTTTTCATGCTGCAGTGAAACAAAAAGTGGAGCAGAAACTGGAGCAGATGGGGAAAGTGCAGGGAGTCTGCCTGCACACTGCTCATGTTTTGTGTATGGATGCAGTCCTTAATGTTGGCCTGGAGATGGGAAGCCACAATCAGGACTGTTGGCCTCATGTGTTCAGGTACTCACCAGCTTTCCCAAAAGAAACAGAATTTATACCGTGTTGCCCGAAAGTAATGGACTGAGAAAAAGGATTTCACATGCTCTGGGAGTGTTTTGTATAAATAGTGTCAGAGTGAATTAACTGCCAGTATCTGTAAGAGAAAAGTCAGTGCTACTTTTCACCACTATTCAGAGACAAAATCAATGCTTAGAAACTTCGAAGTTACCAGAAGACTGTGGCAGACCCAGGAACCTAAATGGGCTTTTCAGGCACCTCCGCTAAACTGTTTGCTATCTAGGCACACAGGAGACCAAAGGATATAAGAAGACAGGTTATCTATATGTAGTCTGAGAGTTAGAGATTGTCTGTTTACGGTTTGAGGAAAATGTCCCCTGCATCATATCTGGTTCAGATGTAGAAATCGGTGCCTGTGAATTGGCAGCGGGTTTCCGTGTAAGCTAATTGCTCACAGTGATGGGGCTGTGAGGCAGCCAAGAGCTGTACTTGCACTATCCTTCTGACTCACCTCTGGACTACAGACCCAAGCGTTTCTTCAGTGAGCCTGGTGAGGCTCCCCCTGGGGGGAGGAGTTCTTGTTTTGGGGGGTTTATTCATCTTTTGCTTCTCCTATTTGTTTGTCAGGGTGTGTGAGTACATCAGCACGCTGGAGCACACCCACTTCAGTGACGGTGCTTCCCAGCCCTCTCTTACCATCACCCAGTCACAGCAGACACCTGGAGGGCTGCACCCAGACTCTGAGCCTGGGGAGTCTCCCGAGGCACTGACCCCCGAGCAGGAGACCACCCTCAGCAGCAATCCTGTCATTCAGCCCGTTTCTATCCAGGAACTCATCAAGGAGAGCAGTAAGGGCAGAGCTTTTGACTTCCGTGGAGGCAGCCTGCTGTGTGGGACCAGTGCTGCCAAGGCTGTTCTCACGCTCTCCACGCAAGCTGACAGGTAAAAGCAGTGCTATCAGGAACCAGAATCCCTGTTCCCAAAACAGGACCAAAATGGACCTTTCTGTGGTGGAGTGGGGCCTGATCTTTGTCCATTGCAGCCACTTGCTTCAGCTGAGTTTCACAAGAGAGCTGCATGTGTGTCACAACCAGCAGTTCCTAAAAGACCTGGTTTTCTGCATCTCTGCAGTACCTTCCCTGCAGGTACTGGGCTGAGTATGTCTGTGCACAACAGTCAATATGCCAAGTAAATCAAATGCATCCTGAGAGTGGTGGATTTATTGCTTGTATGTAAATTAATCTGTTGTGTTCATTAAAGCAGACAAAATGAGTAGGTGTCTTGTCCTGACAGGAAGGTGCTGAGTGACAAAACCAGTGTCAGTTAGAAAGCAGCTGCTTCTGTCAGGACTGTGTGGACAGCTTGTCAGCTTGCCCCAATCTGTCCGAAGGAGGAAGGGCCACCAAGCATGGTCACGGAATGGCTAGGTTACATGTCCCTACAACACAGTCTGCAGACTGATATGTCACAGACTTTTTCACTATTTCTGCTTATTCTTTCGGCAGCCGAGACTAGAGTTGAAAATTTCCTGGGTTGCATGCTTCTAATACGCTTTTTTCTCCAGCTGACATTTTGCATTCTTGATCTTTGCCCATAGGAGGGCATTATTTGTAAATTCAGAGGAAAAAGTAATGCATACTGACACTGCTTGTAGGAGTTTGATTCTGTGCGTGGAAAGTACCTTTTATTCAGGAAGATCACAATACAACCTGGATCTGAGGGTTAGAGAATAGCAGTACTGTAATGTTAATGATGCAGGTTTGATTTCCTCACTGTTACTTCAGTGTGGACATTATTAGGACTCAATCCCCAGTTTCCCAGGACTATAGAAATTTTTTCATGAAAAACAATGTCAGAAAATCATATTTGTGTCAAGTTGTGGCTGCACCATGTGAAATTTCACTGTGATCTCTGTGGAACCCACCTCTTATGTAAGCATAAGTTTACTGCTTTAAGGGTACAGATTTTAACTCTTAAATCTTAAGAGCTCATTGCAGCTGAAAATAACAACTCTTGTTTATATTCGTAAATAGCAATTCAGGTACAGCAACTTTAGGTCTAAGACTTGAATTAATTTTTTTTTCATGTAGGGGTTTGTAACTTCACATGGAGCAAACTGGTGTAACTCTAAAGTCAGTGAAGCTATGATGATCTATGTTGTGAGGACTGGGCATATTCTCACTGGTTTTTTGATTACTGGTTCCTGAACTGCTTATAGGGTTAAGATACAGTAATGGGAAAACGTTGATTCCTTGAAAAAGTGACTTTTTGTTTTAGTACCGCAGTTGAATCTTTCAAGGGTTCTTGTTGGTCCTACAGCGCTCTACTTTCCACCCACCAATTAATAAAGCTTCTGGATCAAAGTCTTTCTGTAGCACTGTGTAAATGAAAAAGCCCTCAGTAACCCAATGTGTCACCAAAAGCAACACAAAGCAGCCGTGTACAGATAAGGGGTTTCCTCTTACATACACATTTAAGTCTGCATCTCATGAATTTTTCAATTAGGTTCTGTTCTTTTACTCACAGGCTCTTTGAAGATGCTGCTGACAAGTTAAACTTGATGGCATTGGCAGGCTTCCTTTACCAGCTCAAGAAGGCTTCTCAGGCGCAGCTTTTCCATTCAGTCACAGATACAGTTGATTACTCCCTAGCAATGCCAGGTAAATCGCCTGAAGATCCCTTACAGAGTTCTGTGTTTCATATACAACTGTACTGCTTACAGAACTTGCTTTGTATTTTTACAGTTTTAATTTTTCCAATTGAAATTTCAAGGTATAAATAAAAAATGGTATTTAGTCTAATAAGATCTTTCTGTAGAAGTGATTCAAAGTGTTTAGAAAAGGTTGAGTGCTTTTTTTGGACAGGGACCACATCCACACCTGCTGTGAAACACTTCAGAGGACATTCATTCCGTTCTTGGACTTTGGGGGTGTTAATTATCCACAGATATTTAATCACAGCTCCATTTTGGAGCCCAATCCAGTAAGGAGACTTGGGTGAATGTGGACCTAAGACAGTGGATTTAGGTTAGACATTTGACAGTGGGATAACCTCAGAAGTGTTCACAAAATGGGTGATAGCAAACAAAGCACATAACTGAAAAATGTTAAATAAAGCAGTGGGATTTGTCCTGCTTGCTCTTCCCCAGCAGAGTGGAGCATATACCTTACAGTACAAAGCCTGTAAATTGTCGTTTCCATCACTGTCTCAAATAGAGCAGAAGCATTGGACCCAAAGGAAGATATTTCACTTAAATTTGTACTGTGCCTTTAGAAGTTAGATCAGTCTTACGGGCTTTGTTCTGTCCTGTGGCAGGCGTGGATTTTATCTGGTGTATGTCTCCAATTTAATCAGTTTCCCTTCTCCCTGAAGTGCTACTTGTCATTTTCTCAATGTAACACTTCAAGTTGTTCATTTTTCCCTCTTGCTTGTCTCCAGGCCTCAACATTCATCACTTTATTTTTAATAGTGATCCTCTTATCGTGTATGCAGTAGGCAATCAACAGTAGTTAGTAATAATGAAATTAAAATGAGGATAGAGCAATTAATTGCCTTTTTTTAATATTAAAAGTGGTATACCCCCTGATTACATCTTTTGTTAGAGATAAAAGCACCAGCGTATTTTAAATAAGAGAATGAAGTGTCTTTCCAAATGTTGTAAGAGCAATGGAAGTTTAATCCCTTTCAATAGGAAATGAGTATTACTGGCCGGGGAACAGAAAAGTATTTTCTCACATTCTCTGCTTCGTATCCCTTGCTTGATAAGAAATACAAAAGGACAAACCAAAGCCAAAATAATTTGCAGTTTATATTCTTTCCTGTAGATGTCACCAAAGGTTTTTGCAACTACTATTTTGGGTCTTAATATAAATTATTTGACTCCTTGCTTAACTTTTCTGCACTACTTCTCCAAGCCTTTGTCTTTAAAATGTTTGCAAAAATCAAAATAAAGTGTGTTTGATAAGTTGTTCTTAAAACCTGGGTCTATCTCCTGTTCTTTTACCTGCACAGGCATAGGCTGTGTTTTACATTGACTTTTTTTTCCCTCCCCTCCACCACCCTCCTCGCCCCTCCCCCTGACTTAATACTAATAATTTCTAACCTGATTTAAATTCCAATTTAGACATCTAGAGATGGAGGAGCTGCTGTTGCTTAGCTTCCATTTATTTTCTTATACTTTCTTGTAGGTGAAGTAAAATCTACCCAGGACAGGAGAAGTGCACTTCACTTGTTCCGACTTGGTGATGCCATGCTCAGAATTGTAAGGAGTAAATCTCGCCCGTTGCTCCACCTCATGCGCTGCTGGAGCCTGGTGGCACCTCACCTTGTAGAGGTAAGAGTGGGGGAGAAAATGGGAATGTGTGCAAAAGATGGCAAAGCTGGAGAAGGCTTGATGATTCTTAAAATGTATATCAACCCCCAACATTGCCAAATCTGGTTACACTCCTGTTGGGGTATTGTATACACTGTGTCACATATTGTGATACTGCCACTGAGGAGTGCACTTTTAAATAACTGAAATGGGCAGGTCCAGGGACAGTATGTTGGATTTTTGCAATATGATACTTCCCGTGTGTCTGTGGTGAAAAAACTGAAACCACCCTGTAAGAGGTTACAAGTAACTCCTCCACCTACCTGTTTTCCCAGTCGAGGTCTGCATCCTTGCAAGTCTTCCCATAAAAGGATGCAGGCTTTCTTTTCCCACATAGAGCCAGCTCAGCTGGGAAGGTGGTGACATTTTTCCCCTTCCTTCTCCTTCTGTGTGAATCCTGGTCAGTGGCATGCCAATAGCAGCCACATAATGGATTTCAGTCATAACAAATGACCTTTCCTCAGCCAAACTTTCAGTCTTACCTGGTAAAATGCTGGTGTCTTGACTTCTTCAAGCTTTTTGATTTGTATCATTGGTATGAATAAACGTGCAGTACTTCCTTTCTTTCTGTTGGTGACGTATGTGGTGTCATCTGCCCAGGTCTATTGGGAGCATGCTTCTCTGGAGTTTTAAGATGAGCTGTTTCAGTAAATTGCCATAGCACTTCATTTCATTGACTCAAGAAAACACGTGGACTATCTTACAGCAGATTTCAGACATTGCGGAGTCTCAGTGGAATCCCTCTAAGTGGAATAGAAATAGCAGAGAATAGTTTTGTTGTATGCTTTAACAGCCCTTTATCTTCAAAACCAGTGTCTCACTTGCCTTTGGGTGCCAGCCTGAGACCACTTTAAATACTTTTCGTGTTTTGAACACTTTTAAGTCTTTTAAGATCCCAAGCCAGTTTAAACTCAAGTACCTTCCATGTTTTTAGAATGCAGGGCTGGCCAGTCTTTTTGGCTGACTTCAGTGCAGATGCGGGCATTACTGGGAAGGAGCAACATCAGGGAAAGGACAGAATTTAGCATAATGTGCATAGTTGCTCAAAACAGTAACTCTATATCCAGATTCACTGATGTTTAATTTTTTAATAGCTCTTTCAAAAGCGATGAGAACCTTCTCACTTTAAGTTCCATAAATAGCCAAATAAAAAATGACATTTGGTCATCCACAGATAGGTATGGTGAATATATGCAGAAACTACCTTTTTGAAGGGAAAAATGGTCAGACAGTAGAAACGAAAGACAACATTTCACACGAGTTCTGTTCTGTGGGTTTTATTATTTGATTTATTTATTTTTAGCTCTGTGCTTTTTGAATTGTCAGCCAACCTTCATGCATCTGTGGGACACCAAGCAGCTCAGAGTCTGTCATCTGTTCCCATGGTAGTACTCTCCCATTTTCATTGCAGTGGGGTCCCTAGCCACGTTAGTGGTGAAGCTGTTTTTAGGGTTCAGCAGCATGAAGTGCTTGCCTCCCTTCAAAGTGTCTCACTAAAAGAGAATTTTTTGCTTGGATAAACTCTAATATTCCTCCTTTCCCTGCAGGCTGCCTGTCATAAGGAGAGACACGTGTCTCGGAAGGCTGTCTCCTTCATCCATGACATCCTCACTGAAGTGCTGACAGACTGGAATGAGCCTTCTCATTTTCACTTTAATGAGGCACTTTTCCGCCCCTTTGAGCGTATCATGCAGCTAGAGCTGTGTGATGAGGATGTCCAAGACCAGGCAAGTCAGCCCTGATCAGGGTGTCTGTATCTGGCCTACCATGCCCATAAGAAGGGTGGTCTCCAGAGTGCGCTTGGTCCACCTGGAAGTGTTTCCCAAATTCCCTTCAAATGGTGCCCCTTAATCATCTTCAAGGAATCAGGAGGGCTCTGCCCACCTAAGCCCGCCTTGTGGTAGAGCCCAGAGACAGTACACCTGGCTTTAAAGCAATTAAGTAAAACTTTTCTATTATCTAAAATGAAG
>WAAD01018100.1:4061-38123 GCA_013389945.1 Fregata magnificens | reverse complement strand
GGGGGGGGGGAAGCAATCTGAAAAAAGGAGAATAGTGTGGTTTTCAGTTGGGCAGGTTGTAAAATACTATGCCTGTAAAGAGAATATTTCTTTTTCTGTCTGGGAATGAGACAAATGGTAACTGCTTATGCAGGTGGAAACCTTCTTTTGGGCACTTGGAGTCTTAATGCTTGTCAGTTTAAGTTCTAAGCTGGCTGTGGGCTGTATGTCCTCCTGTTTCTCTGCTGTTCCATGTAAGCAATACTTGAGATACAAGTGACAAATAGAAGATTTAGGTAAAATTCTGGGTCGTCTAATAGAGAATCACATATTTTTATGAAAAAAAAAAGAGGCTTAGAATCCATTGTTGTAAATGTGCTTAAGCTCATTAAAATTATATCAATATAATTAAATTTTGGGGTAATGACTATTGTTATTGAATAATATGAATATACTCAAGAAAATGTATTTCAAGATCTACTGTTCTTTATGTTATGCTAACGTAAAAAATAAAGCAAAGTAATTATCAAAACAAACATCAAATTGTATTCAATATCGAATAGAAATGGAACAATCAGTCATCACAGTAATACCTAAAATTCCAACACCATTTGGTTATGGATCCCAAACTTCTAGTCACTGATACGAATGTTTATATAGCTGTGTAGACAGAAACTGGATTTTTAATTTGTATCTGAAATGCTGTCTTTCTTTTTAGTTCTTGCTCCTGTTTCAAGTCCAACCCTTTCTTTCTGCCAAAAGGAGGTTTTATAATGCCGATCTTAACAGAACACCCTTTACAAGTGAAAGTTTGATAACTCTTGTGTATTAGGAATTATCAAATGTACGAAAAGCAAGGAGAAAAGTCTTTCATATCCCCAGAAACCATCTTCATCTCAGTCCTTAGAGCAGCATAGCTGTTTTCAAGCACTGAGAATTGCATAGCTTCTGAATCCAAGCTTGAAAATTATTGTTGTATATGTGGTGTATGAATTTACCAGCTTGGACATCTTTGTATCTTTTCCATGTATGGTATAGAATGCCCTTTGGATGCCTTTCAGCTGTTTTCCTTACATATTCGCTAAGCCATCCTTGGAAGCTAGCAGCTTTGCAAATAAGATGGGAAAGATTCACTTAAGTTTGTACGATGCTGAAAATGTAAGTCACCTTGTTGCAGAGTTTACAGAAATTAGTAGAGATTGCAGGATCAGCTTTTCATCTGTGCTCCAGATAGGGAGAGATTAGTGGGACAAGATCAGCTTTTGTTTTTGTGGAAACGTAGAAAGGAAATCAGGCAGACTTTCCTGTATTACTTTCAATGCATTTCATTCTCAGGCTGTTAGAGCACAACTGATATCATACTGTTCTCTCTTACCAAAAACAGTGTAGAAAGGGTTTTTAGGTAGAATCCTGAACATGTTTCTTGGAGATGGGGTCTTCTGCTACAGGTAAGAAGAAAAATCTGTTGTGTTTACTCCTGGCATAGTTGCAGTCAGTCTACATGTGCTCAGTCAGACCTCTCGACTGTGTAGGCTTAGTGTAGGCTTTCCTCTACAAGGAGCTGATTCTCTTCTTTCACTTTCTATCTCTTCGTGCTCCATATTCCTCCGTGATATGGTTTGGCTGAAGTGGCCTCCTTATGGCTTTGGAGATATATAACCTGGGTTTATAATTTTTATACAATTGCAAATTTTAAGAGTGCAGGAAACCATTAGACCAACCTGTTACAGAACATCAAGGCACAAAACTTTCTCCACTTAATTTTGTAAATCATTTGGTTGCAGCAGGTCCTTCTATTGAACTGTGAGCCTTTTAAACAATTAGAAATTGTTTCTTTCTAATGTTATAGTTTGTGTTTCTTTTTTTTTTTTTTTTTTGGCTTGCTTTTTCCTTTGCTGTTATGAGGAGAAACTGGTGGTATTAAGCAGTATTTCTCAGATGCCACTTTGCTTGTTTACTGAAGATGTAACAAACTGTTTCCTCAAGCATAACAGGAATGAAAGAGATGGCAGTTTATTTTCTGTGTTTCATTCTGATTTCCAAATAGCACAGACTATCTGATAGTCAGATGGTAAGTATTTCTCTTGCTCTTCCCCTGGCTTTTCTGTCTGTTTGGCTGCCTCTGTTCACACATCTGTAGATCTTCATCAAATAATAATCAGGTCTCTATCTTCAGTCCACAGTAAAATTCTCCTCAAAAATATAGTCTTACTACTGGGCAGATTTGTGTGAGTGCTGTGTTTTAGGGGGAAAGTCATAGAGCTTCAGTTATTACTAAGCTTTTGAAAAGAGCTTAACTGCATGTTAAATGTACTCCAGAAAAAGGATGTTATTGTGCTACACGGTTTCAATGAAGCTTCATCCAACCCCCTTTTTAGCAATTGCTTCTAAAAAGGCATCTTTTCTTTATTTGAGAGAGAAAATGAGGGGGAATCCTCATTTTCTTTATCAGGAAAATAATGATTAATGATTAACCCAATAAGTGACTGAGTAATCTAATTGTAAAGATTTATCACACTGTTATAAATTGTGCCTTATTTTTCCTTCGTATCTCATGTAAAAAAGCCCATAAAGTGATCTGTGATGCAAAGTCTGTGCTTTTGCCAACATCAGTCTCTTATCAGGAGACTCATCTCTTTAGAAAAGGAATTGATTCTTGTTCCCGGCATCAAAATATGACAAAAAACCCTATGTAAACTGGACTTTTGTTAGAGCCAAACCATTTCTTTTCTGTGAGATCAAAACCTGGGGTATGACAGCATGGAAGGAAGATTCCAGCTAGGAAGTGCTCAGGCTTTCATAAATGTTTACTTTAGAGTAAGTAAACTTGGGATTTAAGGAGCCAGTAAGATGAAGTGGCCACTGTATTTAAAAATATCTGTTTTCAGTTTAATTCTGGTTTCTTAGCAAATTCTCTTTTGAATTCTAGTTTCTCATGTTTTGGCTTAGTTTAGAGACAGATCTCTCTGTGTATGTGTCTGTGTGTGGGTGTATGTATATGTGTATGTATGTGTCTGTATATGTATATTTAAGACTTGAAAAATGCTAAGCCCGAATCCAAAAATCATTCATGTTAATATCTTTTGGCTTTATATCCATCATTATTTGGAATGTGATTAAATCTCATTTACTTCACTGGGCCCAAAGCATGTGTTTAAAGTTAAGCATGTGCTTAAGTGTTTTGCTGAATAAGGATGCTCTCCTGAATGAGAATTTAAAGTGAATGCACTCCATGTGAACAGTAAACATCTTTTTCCATGTAATTGTTCAGTGTCATACCAAAGTCTGAGCTTCTGTTAATATATTTTTTTTTCTACTTAATGTAGAAAGAAATATTGGATCACATGGATTGAATTCCTTTTTTAACTGCACATTTTCTCTGTAGTTATACCATATTATATTACTGTTAGAGCAAACCTCTAATTCAGGGCTGCAAAGGAAAAGAGAAATAGTCTTTAAAATGGACCAGCAGCTCATCATTGGTCTATAAATTTATTAACTTACATGAATATTAGAGATTTTGTTCAGGGGGCTTATTGTCTACCTTTCGTTATTTTCTGGAGAAGCGTCTTTCATTTGTGACCTGTACAGTCATTTATAAAACATTAAAGCTAATATATAGGAAAGTCAGTGAAGGAGTGTTGGTTTTGATTTTGTTTGTGTGCGGGTTTTTTTTTTTTTAAATACTTTCTTTAAAGGTAGTATATTTGTACCTTATTACTACTTAGATAAATGGCTGGTTAAGATTAACTTGTTGTTTGTCTGTGATAACAATGGCTGTCATTTTTTAAAAATGAAGGCAAATATTTGTAGCATGAAAAATAAAATATTTTTGGCTGAAGCCCAGAAGCCAGTTTTAACTTGCTAATATTTTTGTGGTTGTGATCTAAAAAACCTGGCAGTATATTGACTCCCTGTTATCATAATGCAGTTTGTGATGTTAAAAAATCTAATATCAGTTATCAAAATTTAGAAGGTATTTAAGAATACACATTGTTTCTAGGAACCCCTCTGTAATAATTTTTTAAAAATTGTATGTAATTTTTATTGTGAACATTTATTTTCCAGAAAATGCATTTGAGATTGTAAATTACTTGCACCAGTAGAATATTTCCCCTCATTTAAAAAAAAAAAGTCTGTGAGTCTGTGTCATATTTCTCTTTAAAAATCCTACTGTATCTTTTACAAAATTCAGGTATCTTAAAATCTACAATGAAATTCCAATATTGTACTCTTGAAAACTGTTGAAAAGCACACTGATTGGAGCCAGCCTCTGCAAAAATAGTAGTCCAGTGAATCTCAGCCTGTGTTTATGCAAGGAATTCTAGTTTGTACCTCATTTAGAAAAGAAACAAACAAAACGATTGAGAAGTGATTGTGTTTTAGATCTATATATTAGATTGAGGTTTAGGATTTCAAATTGTCTTGAATTTGTCTTATTTTTATTTCAGAATTTCTCTTGTTAGTTTTCAGCATGATTACCTATGTAATCTAATTCATTTCCCCACAGTAATTTTCTGGAACGACGATAGAGTATTTCATGATACACAGCAATGTTAGTTACCTTGGAGGTACCAGGTTCCCAGTGCAGCAGAATGGTAGTGTATTTGGAAGCGCGCAAGTTGCTTTTCAGGAGTTAAAAAATGATGATGCTCCTTTTAAGAGCATCCATATGCTTTCAAATCCAGTTCAAAAGCCTATTATAAATTTTGAGCACAATGAGAACTGCCACAATGCTTTCATTTTTACATTTTTCTATCAGGTTTGGCATTTCCCCAGTTTGCCTGATAGCTGGCATTCTGACATACATGTGTGCTCAAGTGCTTTCAAATCCAATTAATGCAAAATGTAACTCCTGTACCTTTCAGCAATTGCGGGAGTTACTTATGGCATCAGATGAACAGAAAAAGAAGACAAGTTTAAGGAGATACTGTGGGGTTTTTCAATGTCTTTATAGAGCATCCACTATAATTCTCTCTGAAACTTTTGGAAACTACTGTAACAGATGTAGTAAAAATAGACACAATGAAAAATAATATTTTTGGTAATGTAAAACGATTTAATTTAAATTTTAAGAACCTTAAAATAGACCACTCTGCTGGTTATGTTGTTTAGTGGCCCACCAAACTAGCTGAGTAGCTCTGTCAGTATCTTGACAAAAGTTAGAGGTTGTTACATAAACGTAGATGTTACCTATTTACTCAGCTAGAAAAACTGAGTTCTGTGTAACTGCTTTTGCAAAGATTAGGCCTTTACCCACGCCAGCTCATCTTCTTGGGTTGTCTTTACAGTGGGTGGAGTAGATGGGCTCATTGAGAAGGAAATTGGAAGAATCTGCTCTTAATCTCCCTCTGGAGGAGCCTACATCTCTTTACTAGAGAGGAAACCTAGGAGATTTGCCTCCTTAGGTGAACCTTAGCCCTTTGGAATCTCTTGCAAGAATGACAAAAACAGCTGCATGATAGATTGCATTTTTACCATGATGTGCAAGGCTTTGGCAGACATTAATTCTATTACTACTTCTGTTGATTATTTTCCACTGCAATTGCTTGTTGCTGTTTTCTATTTATATTCTGTTCAGTTCACTGGAGTGCAAGGTTATACCCAGAACATTCAGCATCTCTGCAAGTCTATTCTTTGTGGAGATACTAGGGACGGCATTTGATGTTAATCAGAAATGTGCAAACAGGACTTGTTCTGGAGTCTACTGAGTCAGGAGAAAGATTTCAGTGGAGTTCTATGTGTTTTGGATCAGGCTGATGGTTCTGAAATTTCACCCTGAAAAATACTGGTCATATATTTCATTACCTGTGAACATCAAAATTTAAGGTAATTGAGAGTTTTAAAAATAGGACAAAGTGTTACAATATATATGAAATGTATTAACTCTAATTTTTCATAGTTGTTTTCTATTATATGAATGTAATTTATTGTCCCTGCAGCAACCCGAGGACATGCTGGAAAATTAGATGATTCATTTCAAGTGTTTTATCCTAGTGAGCAAAATTTTAATCAGTCAGTTTTCTAATCCCAGCTCTGTTATTGGCACACTCTGTAAACTTGGCAAGGTCACAGAAGGACTCCATTGTAGACACAGTGTTGCATCTCAGCTAAATCATTACTGCATATCTTTTAGTTTATCTGCTTTAAAGAATTTTTAAAGCAATAGAACTGTAGAAAGGTGCTCCTCTGATGAGCTATGCTAAAGGTAATCTAATAACATAAATTATGATTAATAAAAGATTTATCTTGAGCTATGGTTGCTATTTCCTATGGAAATTTTTTACAACTTCACCTTAAAAAAACCCCCAAACATCTAACCTAGTATAAAAGAAAGTAAAAAACCTCATAACACACTGACTACTGTCTTGTCACTCTTACAAGTTTGTCACTACATTGTTCATTGAGCATTGTGAATTGTACCATGCAGTGAACAGGAACTGTGTTATCAGTTTGCTGCAGCTCAAAGCTTGCTGTTAGCTTTTACGAAGAAGATGCAACTTTTGACAATGTGGATGTTAATTCAGAAATATAAAGTAGTCTAGTATCCAAAAATTAGTTGAGTATGTCAAATGCATGCTAATGATAGTGTAGAAGATATTCTAATTGCCTTAATTATCGGGCAGTAAATATAACAAGAATGGTCACATTGGAGTAAAATTCTCAAAAGTATCCAATGTCCTAATTTTAAAGTGAATAAAGAAGCCTAACATCCATTGAAAGCAAATAGAATTAGGCTCCAAAACTCATAATTGACTTCTGAAAATGTGACATAGACTCCTAAGGAATGTAAAAAGTTGTACCCACAGATGACCGTGAAAAACACAAGCTCTTCAGAATGATAGACTGACACATCCCAACATTATATTGAGAGTGGGATCATGAAACATGTTATGTGTTGTATTTTTTGAAGTAGGGGTTCAATTTCTTTACAAGGCAAATATGAATTTTTCCTTGGCTATCAGAAAGCAGAATGCATTTCAGATTAACTGCCACATTAAAAAAAACCAAACTAAAACCAAACCAACCCAAACCAGTGGATATTATTAGCAAATTATAGAAGAGAGTAAGAGCCATAAAACAAAAAAGGTATAAAAGGAATGTCATTTTACAAAGACTCAGAAATATTTAGTAGGGCATTAAATTAGGTAGATGTGTAAGCATGTTTTTGCAGGATTTGAGTGAGAAAGGCACAAGTAAACGAATTCTAAGCAGGGAGGGAGATAAGAATTACATATATTGTAATACATATATGTATTCTATATATGTATATATGAACGTACAGATACATGTATTATAAATACAAAAATCAGACTAGCGTTAAAAAAAATTACTTAAGTCATACATTCTGCAGGTCTTTCCAAACAGCAGTTTGTATTAAAGCAATTCAATTGATTGGTAAGTTGAAACATCTTCAGCTTTGAATATTATCTCATGATAAGTTGGTTTTCTATTATCTAATTTTCAAAAGTTTTAAACAATACTGCTCTCAAGCCCCCCTTTTGCTTTTGTACTGCATCACATGTACTGCCATTGCAGTCTGTTGTGTTCAGTTTATCAACCTCCATTTAAAACAAGGTGGCAAACTGATTGCTGGCTGTCTCATGCCCACAGTACCACTTTACTCCTGTAGAAATGATGAAACCTGGCAAACAGGCAAGAGCCATTAAGAACACTGTGGAATATATCACAATTAAGATGCCAGCATTACTGACCCCTTATCATGTGAGTATTTATTCAAGCAGTAATTTTTGAAGGACGGATACTGATGAGTAACTATAATTATGCTGGCCTAAGCGTTCCCATTTTCTCATTTTGCTGCTGCGGTATGCACCCATTTAGAGATTATCATCTTGCTACTATTTTGTGAGATAGTTTGAACAATAAACTTGTGGGAAAAGGTATAAACTACAGTGAGAGTAATTTCAGAATAACTACCTTTTATGATACATATTAGCTTCTTAAATCCTGGGCTGGACTTCAACAGCTGCAAAACAAAACAAAAATCTCTTAGGGCATCTGAACTGCAAAAAATACTCAGAGATTGGGAAAACTAATGAGAATTCAGCAGCATGAGAATGAATGTTTTCTAATAGAAATGGCTTCATTCTAAGAGATAACACAGAAATTGTGAAAAATGAGGAAGATAAATTCAAAAACTTATGGAAGCTACAAATTCATACAGCATCTCGGCATTTGGACGGAATAACTGGCTCTATCTCTTATCTTTCAGTGTTCTTTCACAGTATTCTTGGTGCTTTAGTTTAGAGAAAATTAAATACAAGATTTTGGAGATGTTGAAACCATTCAGCTAGTTCTTGTTCTGCCTTATCACCTGTTTATAATGCTATAATCTGTAGGAGAGTCAGCTTACAAATTTTAGTAGCAGAAATCTTTGTATAGACATGTATGAGAACGCAGAATGGAAGATTAAATCAGTTTAGTGTAGCAAGGCTCTCTAGCACATCCCAATGGGTAAGCGTATGAATATTCCCTTTGGCTTTGCACACAGACAATATGCAAAGTTAATCCGCGTAAATATACTAGCCATTTCTTTCAAATTTGGGTGCCTAAAGACATACCCTGGTGTGCCCTGACGGGTCAGTTGAGAAGCTAGCCATTGTGATTTTTTTGAGCATAAAATGACCTCGATGCAAACAGATACCCTTTTATACAACTGACATGTTAGTTTTCCCCCTTCACTTATATCTGGCAACATCACAGTGACTAGATTTTTATTGTCTTTGTTAGCAGCACTGGAGTGAATACTCAGGTTCCCACCCTGGGCATGGGCAGGGCCTTGGTGTTAGCTCTGGTGACCTATTCTGAGTGGTGGTGTGCCAATATGTTTTCCTTATAGCGGCTCCAGAACCATCTGGCTTTACCTGCCTGGGCTTTCTGCAGCCTAAGTTTTTTGCTCTGTCCCACACTCAGCAAAAAACTCATCTATCCACTGCAGCACCTTCACAGCTTGCGCCTTTACCAAGCGTGCTGGGACTTTGCTGACCTTAGTCTCATGCTTGCCAAAGTTGCCTGCTGTACCAGGCCCTGTGTCTGTCCTTGACAGTCTATTTACTCCTGTTCCCAAGTGGTTTGAGGGGGGGGAGGGTGTTGGCGATTTGTTTTTTTTTTTTTTAAAAACCCTATTTATTCTTTCCTACTAACATGAGCATTCCTCCCAGCAGCCTTGGGGGACAGCCCCTGCTGGTCGTGGCTGCTGGTGGGCTGGACTTGGCCATGGGACAGGGTTGGGCAGCTCCCAACTGCGCTGGTGCTCTTCCAGGGAGTCTAGTTGCCTCAGTGAGTTATAACACTTCCTGCAGGCATGTCAAGCCTCACGGGACAATGTTGGAGGACTCTGAGGGGGTCAAGGGAGCCAGACCTGATGTGGTCTAATCCCTTTTGCAAATAAGGATGAAATCGGGTGGGTATTGTACTCAGTTTCCTCTGACAATTGAGGCTGGTTGCACCAATACCTCAGCTGTGTGGAAGATGGGTAGACAAAGATGTGACTGCAAAGTTGGAAATACTGCAACATGACTGTAAGGGTAGACTATGCTATTTTGTATAAGGGAAGCTTTATGTAGAGAAAACATATATATACTGAATGATTCTTCCATTTTCAAATACTTCTTGTTAGGGTTGTGAAAACTCTCAGTAAAATTCATTATGCCTAATTACAGAATACTGGAAATGTAGGAGGTTACAAAAGAGAGGAAAAGAGGCAAGCCTTTTTAGAGACCCCAGACTTCTGTTATGGTTGGCTAAGATATGACTACCAAGTGCGATTACTCTGAGAAACTGTTCAGCAGAGCAAGTAGGGATCCCTTGTGCAGTACAGGAGGGCTAATTAGCCGACTTCAATATTTAGCTGCATGCTTATATTATGTCCCTTTTAAATTCAGCAAGGGAGTTAGGTCTTTGTGGAAAAATACGTCCAGCTGATCATCAGCCAGACCGGGCAAAATTGTTTCTGCTTCTTGTACTTGCAGATTAAAGTTGGGAGATAGGTTACGTAGGCAAAAAGGACATCTTCACATCTTCAGGAACTTATATTCCACTTAAGGGTGAGAGCAGAAAAGACTAACTCCTGGGCTTGTCTCTAATGCACTTGATGCACCAGCCCTACCTCAGCCTATATTTAGAGACATAATCTCTATGGCCTCCAAATATACAGACAATAGTGTTAGGGGTATTATCCATATAAATATTTTTGAATGTTTTCTTTTTAATGGCTAACCATCAGAAATATCACACCTGGCAATATTTTACTGGGTTTTATCATGTTGCTGTCTTTCATTTCAACCATAAACATCTATTTCCCTGTCCTCTTAATTAAAAAGGACAAAAAATATAGCAGGTGTGTAAATTGGAATGAATTCATTGACCATTTTTTTTCTAGTCTATTACCTGTGTCTTTTGCCTTTCTACAAAATCTCTGCAATTTTAAAGAATTCTTCAAAAGTTGATATATTAAGTTCTGGGAACTGAAACAAATCACTGGTCCATTTTAATAAATACTATATTGTCACGCATTTGCTATCTAATTTATCCAGTGATTCATCAGTTTAGCTTTCAATATACATAATACTTATAAGATTTAGTAGACCATATATTTGATTCAAAAGATGTATTAGATTTGGTAGGTCCTGACTTCAATTCAACATAAGATGACTTTATCTGTCTTATGAGGATATATGTGATTTCCAAATGCAATGTATCTGTTTTTGAAAAATCCTCCATTGAAAAGGGAAAAAATTAATTTATTGCAAGGCATGAAACATTCATTTTAGGAATCTGAATATAGAAATTACTACATTTATATTAGAATTTCATAGGAAAGCAATATACTGTGCATGTCTTCACTTTTCATATACTGAAAGTAATATTTTGATCATGATAACTTCACTGCATGTATTGCTGAGTTCTGAACTGAAAAGCACTTTGCTCTGTAGAATAGAAAAATCAATTTAGCAGAAGGTGATCTCATTAAACTCTATTTATCTAAGATTACAACAATTTAGAAGAAGATTGAGAGTGAAAGTAATTGTTCTTTTATTAATCCAAGTAGCTTTTAAAAAGAAATCTACTGATTAGGAAGCTCTGCTTGACTTCTAACTTGAATCTCCCAGGACTTATTCCAGGAGGTTCTGATTTCAGTGACGGGTTCTGATGATATCATAAGCAACTATGGCCATACCTTGCTGAAGTCACAGAAACAAGATGGGGAGTAACAGGTTAACATGATCTGTTAGTATATTTCAGTATTAATTTGCCATAGAAATTTTATTATTTTTAAACGTTCTGCATATATATGCTCTCTTGCCAACAGGTGATTTAAAAGCTGAAGCTTTAGGCAACCCTTTCACTTTTTAGGGATGTAGGTTTCTGGTTTTAGTTTGAAAAATTAGTACAGTGCTTTGAAGATACAGTGCAATCCCCATGATGTTATAAAAGCTATTTTGGAAGCGAGCTCTGTGTGCCAAGGTTCCATTGCTAAACCTTATGGATGCTAAGTACCTGCCTTCTATTCTTTTGCATGTAAGGGTGTAATATTTCCTGCCAAACGCAATGTCCCTGAANTGATTTTAGTTTGAGTCTTTCTTTAGTTACTGTATTGGTAAGAGTGACAGGTTACAATATACTGGACACTTAACAATTCAAATGTTCATAAAATTCAGCTGAAGAAGTCATGATTGTTTTCAACCTGCAGCTACAAACCTTAGCTCACTGTGTCCGTAAATATTCAGTTGCTCCTGATGATTTTTGTCTCAACTTCAGTGAATCAAATAATATAGCTGTTGAAGCGGGGTCATGCAGTCTTTATAGGCGTTTATTCATTAAACTTTTTTATCTGATAAAACCCCCTCAAACTTCCTTGTAGACTCTCACATAAAATTCAGCCATTTAAGTAAAAACCATCAAAGAAGGCAGAAGTCCTTATGCAGTAATTAAAGTAAACGTTTCCTTACATTGTGGGGAAGAATGGTGGACAGAGAATCCAAGAATATCTAGAAGTTGCTGGTTTATGGGTGTAAGCTAAAAATATGCAAGGATCTCTGTAACTGAGCAAGCCCATGGTTTCTGTGTCCCAGACCTGACTCCACCTTGGATTGTGACCTGTCCCTGCACTCTGCCTCTTTGCAGGCCCAGCTCTGTTCAGCTGTATCCCAGTCTGGAGTTACACAACACTTTAGGAAGCAGACCTTGTATATTTAGTGAAGTCAGGTGCTCTAGTTATTTTAATCTTTCTCATGCATTTTGCTGTTGATGTTGACAAACTAAGTTCTTGTATTACACCACTTAAGTATCCACCTAGTTGGTGTTTTAATAAGTGAGAGGTAGAATAAATGGAGAGAAGCCTTAAAAGGACTGGTAAAATGGAGTATTAGTTTAGAGGTATCTTTTTGTTTATTTGGAGATCTCAGACTGAAAAATGTGCTGCTGCCTTGCAAATAAGAGGCCAATGCTAGAAAAGTTCCTTTTGGTATATAAGGCCATGACACTGTTTTATAAGGCTGTACAGAAGATCTGTGACTATGACTAATATAGCTGTTGTGCTTTTTAATGTTTTTGCTGCCTAAGTAGTACTTCAGTGATATTTTAGATCAAGGATGAAATTCCAATAGCAATAGTCAATTGGACAGCGGGTCCAGTCCTCAAGTATAGCATAGAACCTGCAAAGAGGCTCTGAGGAAAGAAATCTTGTTATATTTTAATTAATTCTTAGTTTTTTAAATTTTAATGACATTTGGCTTTGAGAGGTTCGATGGAAAGATCTTCGTAAGTGAAATTGTTTCTGAATAATTCTCAATGAAAAGTTTGCAATGATTAGAACTGGAACAGATGAGCAGGCAAATAAATATTTTTAATCCTTTCTCTCTCTTCTTTCCAGAACTAGACAGAGGTCTTGGTGCTGCTTCAGTATTCCACTTTCACAGATATGATCTCAAAAGAGGAAACCTTTCTGATGTCTTAATCATCTTTTGTTGCAGTTACTGGTTTTATTTTTTTTAATTTTTTGATACAAGGTGTGGAGAAAAATGAAGAGTTGAGCTAAATTTGCAGAAGAGAGACGTTTATGGGCTTTACTTAATTTGGTACTTGAGAGTATGCCTCAGAACAATGGTGTTAGGCTAGAGGAAGAACTGAGCAAACAATGCAGGTTGCTTCAGCATGAGTCAATAGCTATTGTGACTTTACAGAGACATTTTGATTTCCAAAGAACTGATGTGATGTTCCACGTTGTGTGGTAGGACAGATTCTGCGGCGGATGGTATAATGGTTACTGAAGGCACCCGCTTGACCAAAAAGAGCTAGACTGGCAGAGTCTCCTTTACTCATTGTTTGACAATTAGATTTTAAGATACCTACATGTCCCTGGCTGTGCTAAACAAGCTGTTTATAGTTAACAATTTCTACTTCCTTCAACAAAATGCTTAGTAAGTCTCCTGCATGGAGATTTAAAGTAGCTAGATGACTGTCATTGTGGGGGATTTCCCTATTAATAAGATATGCTATCCTAACTTTGGATATTGTTCATGGAGCAGCGAAAGTAATATTACTTTAAATATTTGTTGAACTGATCTGTAAATCGCAAATTCATGCTTCTTAAAACTTTAATTTGTTAGAGCATTTAGATAAACAGAGGCATTGACTTAAAAAAATGGAGCAAAACTACAGTATCTCAATATTGGTGTTTGGAAAGGAAGATTATTCTGCACCTCTGAATATTAAAAGTCCCAGCGTCATAACATTCTGAGTGTGCATGTTGTTTCTGAAAAACTTAAATTTAGGTCTTTTATGTTACATCTGGAACCTGGCGTTTCTTTATGAATGACTACTCTGCACATCCTTATGGCACAGACGTAAACCATCTATACACTGTCAAATGGAAACAACCGTACACATCTGCAAATAGTGATGATTTTCATTATCTCAAACCACCCTTAGGAAAGCTTCAGAAGTTCTGTTTTGGAAAGTTAAACTACAGGTGCTCAGAGCTGCTACTAAAATCTCTCATGGCTTTATTTTTGCTTCAGACTACCTTTGCTTTGCCTTTTCCTCCCTTTGTCAGCCATATCTATTATGTTTGATATTGTATTTCTCCCATGCTGGACTTTTCCTAGTTGTGTGGCTTGTTGCTAACACCATTCTATCTCAATCTCAGATGTATCTATCTGTGGTGTGGTATCTATTCTGTTGTGATGTTTTCCTGCAGTACTGCTTGTTATCTTACATTTTCTTTTCCATAGATACATGTATCTTTAGACTGACAAAAAACTCCTCAAAATATGATGTTTACAGCCTGGTACTTGTTTTGAACAGTTGTTTATGCTAGGGAGAGCTGGGGACCGATGACTGTAGATAACTGTGCCTCAGCACTTGGAAGGTAAACAGAAAAGTAAAGTAGATTCATTCCACTGTTGAGATAACAGGAGGGACACAGAGATTCGTAAATCCCCACATATAGCCAAAGGAAAAGTGATATAGGATTTTGAAGGTGTAGAGCTCCCCTAAACATAAATCATCAGAGAGCAGAAAAAGGATAGCATCCTATGGCATGTTCCTTCAACTGACAATTCAGTGCTCCAATCTGTGTTACTACCCATCTTATCAGTGCTATACACAGAAGGAGAGAGTTTCAGTTATTCCTTTGGAAGTTATAGCTCTTTCTAGACGTAAATGTATTTCTTTACTTATTGCTAGTCATATCCCATAGATGAGGAAAGGCAGACAGATTTTTGGCAATGAAAGAGAAACTTCTCTTACGTGTTAATTTTTATTTTTGGAAAGGAGCCCCTTGATCCAGCTGACCTGGACAGTACTTAATATTCACCAGCAATTTTTTTTGACATGCAGTATTTTCATGCTGTTTTTCTTTCTCCAGCAGGTTCAGATATTTGCAGCTGACCCTATAGTTTCCTCTCTTTTCTTAGCCTTTAACATTTGCAGTTATGAGTCAACCTGATACTTTTATTTCCCAAGTGACTGCTAGAGCTAATACCATTTTGGGATTGATCTCCAACTTTGCAGAAAGTAGCATTCCCATGATGTCATTGTATTTTTCTGCAATGGCCACAGAGTATTTTCATCTCTGTTCCCCCATTAAAACAAACAAACAAACAAAAAACCCCAAACAAACCGAAAAGCTGAGCACATGTGTCTTGGAAGAACAACTAAGAGAAACTTCTTTACTAAAAATTTTAATTGTTTAAATACACCAGGTTAGCAAGGCCTTTCGTAAACAGTAATAAGTAGATTTTATATATACTAGGAAAAGCATGAAAAAGCCAGTGCAGACCCAAGAGAAGTCAGGAGGGCTGTGGGTGATGTTCAGGACTATTGTTAACGTTATAACAGCTATAGAATACTTTGCAACAGCTCCAGGGGTTGTGATGGTGTCCATAGCACCATTCTATAGATGATGAAAACAAGATAGAGTACTTTAGTCATAAAGTATAAATATCAAGCTTGTCTGCCCTATGAATAGTCAGGGACTCCCCTGCCCCGATCCCCTTTTCAAGGGGTGGGCCAAATTCCAGGCCCTTTGCCATTGAGCTCTGCCTGAGCCAATCACCCAAGGAACTTCAAAGGAAGAAGGGTTCAACTTGCGAGATGCTCAGCTGCCACTGACTCATGCCGGTCTTCTTACAGGAGCTGCTTTTGTCCTATTAGTGCCTTTCATCTTTGACTTGTGAGAGAAATACCTGTCACATTTGGGTGTATTTCTTTGCACCTCTGACTGTTTCTATACTACTAAATAAAGTGAAGGCCAGGATCTGTTCTCTGGTCCTTCAAGTCAAACGGAACAGACTGGCCACATCCACATTCCTAGGCACTTGGCTGTAGTCTCCCCTGAGCCCGTGTTTATCCGTATTGTCAAATAAAAGAATAACAGTCCAGTTCAAACACTGGACTCCCGCTAGCTGTGGTTTGTACTACTCCAAACTGCTTTCTGTAAGGGAGAAGGCCTCAAAGCTGGGGCTTGGTCCTGGACCATGATTTACTTATTTGTATGTAGACAGAGAGGGTTTTATACACATTCCCCTGGCTTCAAAGTGAGTGTTGAGAACCCACTAAAAGAAGTGACAGAGTTGGGATAGGAACTCCAGAAAGGCTACCTAGTAGTCCTGTGTTAAGATGGATCTTTTCAGTCTCATACCATCTATCTGTAACACAATCTTATCTTAACAATGGCAAGGGAGATTTTGCCTGCCCAGAGTTTCAGGTTTTACAGTTTCCAGGCAGTCTTTTTAAAAATTATTTTATTTAATTTTATTTTTAAATAAAGCCATAGAAAAAATACAGCTGAAAAGACCCTCAGGAGGACTTTTGGTGCAGTATTATTCAACCTTCAAGCAGCTGATCTGTGGTAGTTCATAAAGCTTCTTAAGGTGATCTACAAAATGACTCCTGAATCAGAAAACCCTGCACATATGCTCATGAGCTGCTGAAATGCATGCTCAAGTATCATCATTAAAAAAGATCAGAATGTTCCATTAAACAGCATTTTACAAAGCAGTTAGTTTATTTAACTAAAAGCTAAATACTTAATTTTTTTAATAAGTTTTTTGGAATGTGCCAGGAAATCAGATACAAGATGACCCTCTTTTTCTCAAATCCATCAGCCACTCATTAATTGCAAAGATAGTTATGCATATCTGAGTGTCCACCCAAAAGCAGGATCAGCTGTAGCTATACGATCCTGTATATGCTTGCCAAACCTCTAACAATGGTGCTCAGCAGATTCCCATAAAAATCCATTCCAGTGTTTCCTATCTATTATATTGTTTTTCCTCATAATTAACCTATATCTACCCTGCTGCATATTTAGTGGTTTATTTCTTGTCTTATCAGTTGTGAATAGAGTATACCTTTTACTATGTACAAAAGCTCTTTGTTTTTCCCACTCAATCATTTTATTAATTGCCCTTGTGAAGTTAAGGCATCTTTGCGTGTGTGTATGTGTATGAATAAAAGTGATTTTCTGTGAACAGGAATGGAGGGAGAAAGGGAAATTAAATGAGAGTCTCCCCAAAAGTCTGCTTTTGCTTTCGTCCTACATGTTGTGTACCTTCCCACTAGCTAACTTCCAAACACATTGTGAGAAGCAATATCTTTAATGACAGCAGTCCAAGGTTATTCCTTGCTATTTAGTAACTGGTAGGAATGCAGCAGGGAGCACAGTTAGAGTGAGTCTAATCTGGGTTAAAATAATAGTTTGGAGGTAAAAACTGTCGTGAATTTATAAAGAATTACAGATTCATTTCTCAGAGACATCCCAGAAAAATAAGGCCCTGCTTACTGCATCTGCTCGTAGTAAAATCCTCCTTTGACTAAACACTAAACACTGCTACTTCAACATTGTCGTTTTCAAGAACCAGATCAGGAACTCCAGGGTCATTTTGATGAAGAAGTAGCCTTTTCAATGATTAGAATTAAGAAGTTTCTCACAGAGTCTCCTGCTGCTCAACTAGTCATTGTTTCAATAACAAAAAGTTACCCTGCAGTGATGGTATCAAACTTTTCTGCTTCCTATGGTGCATTCAGAGGTCAGCTGCAATGAGAATACAGAAGTCTGTTTGACAGAATAAAAGGAAAAATGCAACCTTACAAATCATCACGAAAGAGAAAACTGATGCCTTAAGAAAATAGGATTACTTTTTTGTTCAGATAGGAGGATAAGGGAACAGGTTATATTTCTGGACATCTTTGGGAATAGAGAGAAGTAAAGGCTCTGCAGAATTTATAGTCACATAAAGTAGTGTTGGTTTTGGCTGGAATTGCCACAATGTGAAGGTTGAAGGTGAACTTTCTTTCTGCATTCCCCTTCACATTTTGAAAAATTATTTTCACCTGTGCTGTAATTCTAAGATGACTTTTGAGAAAAATAACCCATGAAGCTTTAAAATCAGGGACAGGGATGTTGATCAAAGCCTTATTTTTGAATATGGAAGTCCATATTCTGGAAGAAAATGGTTGTGTCATACATCTAAATATCGTGATAATTTTTCTCTCAGCTCCTTTGCTTCCCTCCAATTTGCCTCCTACTGGCTATTTATCAAGGAACCTGTTGTCATGAAAATATTACGTATTATTTTTTACATAATTATGGATTTCTTCTCTGTATATTTTTTCTTTCCCTGCAGAAATTATCTACATTGTTATTGTTTTTTACTGCAATAAACAATAACATGTATTTAACAAAATAAAATCAGCATAATCTCAAATACATTACTACAGCTTAATATTTCATACTGTTCTCTATAACAGAATTTTTATAGATACAAAAAAAATTATTTGGAAACATCACACAGAATACTTCAGGCTTATAATAAACAATATTTAAACCTTTAAAAATGAAGCTGATGCTGAAAGCCTAACAAATTATAAGTATTTCTAGGTAATTAGTCAATGTGTGTACAGTACTTTGAAAATGAAATGCTATATCTTTGCTTAATTATGAGTGTCCTTGGAATTGCTAGATGCAGTCTGAAGAAATATGAAAACATATGAATGTCCATTTTAATTTCTGATGCCCCTCTTACTCTTTTGAATCTTCCTTCCCCCCCATTCCTCTTATAAAATATATTTTCAAGAAAGCCAGAAAATGCTGGGTCACCTACCCCACTCCAGCAGATGAGGATTCATTTAGTATACGGTCTGTCTGTATATGCTGCCATTTCTCTCTGGTGCAACTTATCTTTTCCGTTGCAGTGGGATTTAGGAATCCCTCTATTCTTCACAGTTTCAATGAATTCAAAGCTGGAAAAATAATCTAGAGTGGCTTTCTGCGTAAAACTGCTGAGGAATTCTTGCATGATGCCACAACATTTGAAATCTATCTTGTAGATTAACATCCAATCTTGACTTAAAGATTTCAGATTATGGAAAATCTAACACCTCCTGGTGAGTTTTATCTTGTAACAGGTACCTTCAGTGTAAACAAGTGCACTTCATTTTAATTCCGTATCTTGGTTTTTGCTACACCTCTCTGTGTCTGATTAAAAAGCCAGTTACTATTTGAAATCTTTCCATGTAGACACATACAGACTGTGATTTGTGGCACATACCTTCTTCTGTTATTACAGAAGATTTTTTCCTTCGATGTAAATAGGGAAATGAGAAGTTGATAGCTGACACACAAGGTTTACTGAATCTTTGTTTATCGGGAGTAACACAGCAAGTGTTCTTGGTTTGCAAGCAAGCGAGCAATTCAATTTTTATTGATTTCTTTAGAGATATTGTCTGTATTTGGTGAGGTGGTTCTAAAGGAATCATCCTTTCAACTTTCTCTGGATTTTTCTTTATTTCCAATGCTGTGGTTCTGTAAAAACACCCACCAACAACCCCAAAACACACACCCCCAACCTCTGAACCCCATTTAATGTCTCCATGTACTTTTTCATCCTCTTTTCAGATCTGAATTTATCTTAATCTTTCTTTGACTGGCTAATCCAGATTCCTTTGTCCCTTCTTTTTGAAGGAGTGGTGAAAGAAAATACATTCCTCATAGTGTCTTCAGCTGGTGACTAAACTTGTTTGTTTTCTGCCTGGTCTAAACATGAGGGGTGATAAAGCAACATCTCTTCCTTAACTCTGGCATTATCTGTTTTCCTGATTTCTTGGAAATTAACACTGCCAATCTCTCATTTTAAGAGCAATGATACCCTTTATATTGAGCAGTATTAACAGAAAGCAAGGGAAAACACCTTCTGCAGGTACATAACTAAAAGCTGTTAAACAGTTTGATTGCCAACTATCTGTATGAATTCTGTATACATAACATATACATGTTCCTCTAAACAGCTGAGACTTTAAGCTTATTGCCTTCCGCACTTTCTGCTGGTTTACTCTAGCTTCTCTCAACATAAGCAAATAATTTTCTAGCATTCTCTTGATTAAACTAGGTATATTGACCTTCTCTGGCCTTAAAGCAGATTTTTCAGGTGTCAAAATATGTTTTAATTGACTTCTGAATATTTTCCATTTTTAAATGTTTTTAAAAATGCAAATGCCAGACTAAACATAGCGTTCCAGCATTGGTGACATCAGTTTTTGAATATGGAAATAATGAAAAGCATCTACTTCTTTTCAATATTCCTTTACATTTCCAAGGATCAAATTAGTTCATTTAGCAACATCTTTGCACTGGGAGTTCACAGACAGTTTCTTACCCACCTACAGTTTCAGAATCACTTTTTTCAGCGTCCCATCCTATAAATATGACGTGCATTCCCTGTGCCTAGATTTATGACTTTGCATTTGTCCTTATTGAAATTTATCTTGTTCAAATGAAGCCACCCAACCAATCGAGACAGACCATTCTATAGAACATTTGCCTTATTACTTGCCACTCCACCAATTTTTGCATGCTCTTCAAGTTTTACCAGTGATCGCTTGTATTTTCTTCCAGATCATTGAAAATGATACTTAGGACTTAAGACTTAGATACTGGCTAGCCCGTATTAGAAATACTGTGATTAGACAGGCATTCCTCCTTTATAGCTGAAGAGGAATGTAGAATATATTTATAGCAGCTATAGCTAATAACTAATTAATCATTTTAAAAATAAACTTTAACCATTTAAATACCATATAAGTTATTGTATTTAATACTATCCACCCCTCACTCCAAGAAACCAGCAAGAATGTGGTAGCTCAGAATGTGGAAAGAAGCCAAATGCTTTACAGTCATGTAAGTACAGTATATTAACCAATTTTCTTCTCTTGAGAAAAACTCTAAAGCTTGCAGCCAGAGTGCTCAAGGTAAAATCCTCCATTTCCATAAAATCAATTAAACTTTTGGGGAAGATAAGAAAGCCATACTTCACAATCCTTTTTTCTAATAGTAGGTTATAAGCTCCAAAATATTATTTAAATTTTAAAACAGCAGTTCATTCTAAGCTTGCAGAAGATTACTGCATTATGATGTCCCTGCTGGACCATGAAGAATGAAATCTGAAGCTAGCAAATGGTGTCAAGTGTTTTGGCTATGGGGATGGTGGCACCTCTGTCTCCTTGTTGGTGTGTCCCTATTGAAGGAGCTCCAAAACAGAGTAAGGTGATCTAAGTCAGAGCTGCTGTAGTCCTTTTTCCCTCCCACTGCACAGAGCTGCATGTTTTGGATCAATATCAGTGTTCACCTGGATCTGTGGTAAGCAGGCTTGGGGAGTTAAACCAGCTCAAAACTATGAGGATGGTGATGATGATGATGCAGGAATCTGGCCAGCTCAGCTGTGCAGTAGGAGTGTGAGAACATGGTCTGGGCTGAGGAAGGTCAGCATCAGTGTAAATTGGGCTTAGCAACCTGTGCAAATTTTTTTAGGTCTGTTGTACCTCTCCATTTTGTAAACTGGAGTCACATGATTTTCCAATTCTTAGACTGGCAGGACCTTAAAAAATATTTGAGTTTGTCTAGCTCTGTTTTCTTCTGGAGTCAATGGGACTTACCTTCCTGCTGTTGATGGATTTGGAGAGGAAGGAGTTACTCAACTGCAATATTTCCTTATGGAGCTAGTGCTCACAAAATAGTTCAAATGTATAAGCAGCTATAAGGAGAATAGAAAAATCATTCTTTATTATACTGCACATTAATTTTTGTCATGTAGGCACCATCTTGGTGATAATTAGATTTTTATTTGTAATGAACAAAACTATGCTATGTGAGTGAACATAGAAATTACGCAGAGAAGTGTGATGTAGCAGGCATTTGCAAGGTGAAGTGACATGCATTCACAGGTAATTTTTTCTGCAGGTAAATGATATGAAATCAAATACATGATATTGTTTTCCATAGAAACATACACTGTAAAAAGAGTGGTTCAATCTGATTAAGCAGTTTATAGATGCTGTGGGCCACATAATTATCTATCTATACACAATACCTCCAGTTGTAACGTGCAAGCAAGTCTCCCTTCAGTAATTTCCACTGCTCCATCTCTTTAGAGATCTAAATTCATTGGCTCTGCAAACAGAAGTATTTACTTCATTTCTGTAACTACACCTTGAGTCACTTCTAGTCAACTTTCTGTCTCAATGCTTTCCTGAAACTCCTCTCAGCTAGCCAAATCTTGGAATTGCTTGGAAAGTCTTCCACTCTTTTGTCCCCTTTATTTTCTTTATGCCACTGACACTTTAAATTCAATCTTTCCTTTGAAAATAGTATCTTTTGCAGGGTTTGGTGAAACATTCTAATTTTCTGCCCACCTCTCTACTTAATTCTACAGCGTGTCTTTCAGTTTGTTGTTTTTCACACTGTGAGAATGCCAGGGGCTTTCTATCTGTCCCTAAAGGGCTTTCCCTCTGCACTGCATCCATTACCACTTTTATATTGGTGATTTATTTCTGACCCATCTCCTGCAACTACCAATCTTGGTTCTCATCACCCATGTTGGTAGTCCTCCTGTCTCCAGCTTTACTATCCCCAGACTGTGTATCTCTCCAGATCGTCTATATTGCCCATTATACCCTTTCAATCCTTTTAATCTCTCTTTCCTTCTTGCTAAATTACATTGTTTCTATTCATTATCTTCAAGGTTCTTCCACAGCTTTACTTTTGTCCTATGTACTTTTACCTCCACTGCATCATCAGTACTCTCTAAGCCTCTCTAATGAAAACAAATTTGATGAGTGCTATATTTGTGCCTCTCCTGTGCCTGACAAGATCATATCCTTCTTGAGACAAGCTATATAGGAAACTGCTTCCTTTTGCACATCCCTTCTAAAGCTGGTGTCAAATTAAAAGTCTCATGAAAATAATTAGTTAATAATGTTCAGGGAAAAGGCAGTTGAGGATCGCTGCATTTTCTTCCTTTCCCCTCTCATTTAATGTTGCTTGTCTTTGATTATAAGTGCTTTGAATTTGGGATTGCATCAGTACGCAGGTTTGGAATGTGACTAGCCCAGGATGCAGATAATAATTTTTAGAAAAGATTCTCTTGACTTATGTGGAACAAAACCCATCACCATTGTTAAATATTTACAATATTACTACTTGCTGTGTTCAGCACATACAGCCAAATAACCGTTAGCTGCCTTCTCCAAACAGTGCATTGTTATGGTGATTTTTATTAAAATACTTGAAAAGTCACATGATTCTCCTGATTTAGAATCCAAACAGGCATCATTAAGCCAACAAGCTCTTAAAGTGTAAATATCACCCAGCACCTCTAAGTTACCAAGCAGAAGACAACACTGTTTCTGACCATCGAAAATTTTTTTATCTGGGCAGCGAAGAAGGGATAAAGGAAGGAATGTGGCCCCTTCAAAAGGATGAAGTCAACAGGCGAACGAAAACTCTCTCTCATTGCATCTTGAACAGAGGGTTGGTGGGGGAGGAAGTTACAAACTTCAAGGAGCCTACAACAGATTCAGATTAAGGATAAACCTCTTGAGGAAGGTCTCAGATGATATAAATTGTCATAGAACTGGTTAAGACTTACCTCCCTTGCTTACTTTACCTTCCATCACCCATGACTATTAAATAATTATTAACATATATTCAGATGGAGTGGGGCAGTCCAGGCATAACTTGAGCACATTAGCGTACTGTGTTTGTGCTGTGGAAAGATGTGGTCATCTTGCTTGTAGCAGCTTGGAGAAGCATGTGCCACCATACAGAGCAGCACAAACGTGGCTTTTGTTGGGGTGCAGCTCAGGCCAGCAGCTCCCAAGGAAAGGAGCCAGGAGCTTGCCGTGGGACCACCAGCAGGTCCCATCCCTCCACCCCAATGAGGGGAGTGGGGCAGCCCAGGGCTGCCATCACCAGGCAGGGACATAGGGATGGGTTACACCTGAGGATTGGCCAGAAAGCCATGCTGTGAGGGTGTCCTTCCACAGGATTGTGCTTGGAGTACTCATTTGTGAGGTGGTGTGGCCATGGCAGGAGCATACGTGTGGACAGGGGCCTAGGAAGTCACTGCAGGGCTATCTCAGAATGTACAGTGGGGAGAATTTAAGATGGATGGATGGGATGTTGGGCACATTTTATCAAGGACACTTAATTTTCAGGGGAGTGAGAGAAAAGGGAGAATTTTGGTGGTGTTTTACACTGAAGTGGGAACTTGTTTTTGTCCTTAATTGAAGCTAGAAATTCTGGGACACTGAATGGCTTGATACACATAACCCATTTCTTTTTGAATCTGTGTTACAAAACCTCTCTGCCTTTGGTTTTTTTCTGCTCAGCTGCTACCCTTCTCGAGTCTGGTCTGTGCTGTCTGTTCCAGCAGTCCAGAGACTGGTTCTCTCTACAGCCCGTTCCTACTAGTTCCAATAGGAACTGTCTTAGTTATAAAAGACATTTAGGATATTTTCACCTACTGATAAAAGTAGTTGAGGCCTTGTGAATCCTTGTGAATGCACCCCTCTTTTGTGGTATTACAGCCTGTGGCAAAACGAGGCTCAGAATTTAGATGGAAGAAGGACTCTAAAATAATGTGTAATTGCTACAGTAATTCACCTCTGCTGAACTACCTATAGATATGTGTTTAAACTGTCAATTAAACTTTTCTTCGTTAAAAATCTAGTAATTTTACCTACATTACAAAATGCACCGATACAGTGATCTTTGTTAGAACAGGGACCTACACTGTATGTTCTCTAGATAAGACAGGGATCTCTGTACTTCATATCTATGAGCTACCAACCATGCTCTGGGTGTGATAGAATACTAAATAGCAGTAACACATTTAAAATATAATTACAAGTATTTGACTATATTCATCCATGGCATAATGGGGCAGCTGTATTATTAGGCTGTCCTTAGGAAATTGAATTACTCTAATAAATGGAAATGACTGTTATTTAAATGGAAGACTATTTGCATAAAATAGGCCAATGCTAAGTGACCAGCTGTTAAATAGGTGTAAAATCTAATCTCAAAGTTCTGGGTCAAGGATGGATGGGTTCTTGCCAAAGATTTTCATATTTGGACACTTAGGCTATATATAAAAATTTTGCAGTCAGAGGAAACTTCAAGATCTGAAAACTGCAGCTCAATTTATTCTTTTTCCTTTTTCATATTTTTTTATTTAAGAACAAGCTAGTGATTGTCATTCAATAAAATCAACAATTTCTCTTAAATGGAAATAAAGAATAAAAAGTCAGATGATGCAGCTTCATTTCGTAAGGGAAATGAAGGGGAATGCCACTGTTGGACTTGTTGCATTTCTGAGGTAACTAAGTGTTTATTCCACTGTTATCTTATTTGATATCAGGGGCTTGGAGATAATTCAGTGCAAGAGAAATAATTAATAACTATCATCATCTTAATAACATCTATATTCACTTTATCAACAGAAATGCAACGGGTCTGTATCTTCCCAGCAACTTTCCGTACCTTATTGCAGCTGGGGCTCAACTCAGACTCCTGTGAGTGCTCCATTTTGGAAAATAATGCCAACTCTTACAACACCAAAGCTTTTGGAAAGGCAAGCTGGAAAAGAATTTTTCAGCAAGATTCTTGGTTAGAAAAAAGGTTGTACAAATTACCTGAAAGACAACTTTCTGTAACATTCAGCCCTACATTCCTTGAGAAGGCTGTCAAAAGTTATAAGGCTTACATCTACCTATCTCCACAGTATGCTATGGAGCAAGAAGGTGAACTGTTTTTCCTTTCATATGTGATTTTTTTAAACAGAAGGAAATTCAGCACTTTACTGTTTGCCCATTGCTGCCTTTTTTGTCATGAAGCCACGTTCTTATGTGACTTGACATTGGTACTTTTCCATGTCCATTAACAGATTTATGCAGCTGATGAGCTACATTATAATCTTCTCCGTCTGTAAGCATAGGGTAGCTTGCTTTATGAATAACAAATACTAGCAAAACTACATGGAGAAAAAAATCTTAAACAGAGCACAATCTTCGAATTTTTGTTTGTTTTCTGTTTCTCACAAGTAACTTTTTCTGCTGAAAGAAAATAATTTGGATATAAAATATTAATTTGCTAAAAGCTCCAGTTTCCATCAAAATGGTATCTTTTCAGCCAACAGTTTTTTATATTGAATATGACCCTTATTTGTTTGCTCACAATGAGTCTCTGAGTCACTCTGATGTGGAAGAAAATGAAGCAAGTGAATCATGTGACTGTTCTGTGGCATTCATGTGATGTTATGTGATTGGTCCTGGTTTGGGCTCAATTTATTTATTCCGTGATGTAGGGGGGAACTTCACTTTTTGCAAAGTTAAAGACTTTTTTCCACTGAAGACCCTGAACTCTGTATGTCAGAAGGGGACACATTCTCCACACATCTCTCTGTTGATTTTGCTTTGAAGATTGGAATTTAATACCCTTCTAAACATGAATGTCCTGGCTTCATGTGTTCCCCTGCCTTCTGCTAAAAAAGAAAACTACTGCAATAATAGACATCGTAGAAATATTTCTAGCATTGTCAGACCTAGCCAGCTGATAAGTTTAACAACTTTCACGAGTTCTACTTGAGGTAAAACAAAACTCATATAGGGTTATAAAGGGCTGCTGGATGCACACCTCTGAAGGAAAATATCTGTAAGTCTGATTTTTCCTTTTCCATAGAGCAAATGTTCAAGTCATTCAACGCTGAGAAAACTGTTTGCATTTTGGCGAAAATGCCTTCAAACTTTACTCCTTTGGCCTTGTCAAATATTTATTTAGACATAAAAGGAATGAAGCCACTAAATACTGCAAGATATAAACCAAATCCAGCTTCCTATCATCTTTAACCTATAGACTTTTATCTGTATTCTGTACAGGTGGCCCAAGTCCCACAGTACTATGAAATTTGGCAAGTTCTGAGGGAAAAAAAAAAAGGATCTTTGTAATGTAATAAGAAGAATGTTGAGAAAGTCTACCTGGAAATTCTGAAGCCCCAAAGATCCACTTTTACATTTAGATTTGTTATTTACTTTTTTTTTCCCCATCAAAAAAGAGCGTACCTACCTTTGCTGGATTGCACCTCACTTCAAATACTCTGAATCAAACCAGCTTCTCCATAAGTATCCATCTATATATTTAGATAGATAACTAAAACTAAATGTATTTATCTAAATTTAGATATCTAAATATCTGGAGTCAAACCACAGCAAACAGGAATATGTAGAGGAGACTGATACTGTGATATGTAGGTGAACACGTAAGTGACCACTTTGTGAAAGGTGACATGGAACTTGCACTGGTTCATTTCATTAGCTAAGTTTGGGCACAGTGAGGAGATGTTGACTTGCTATCTCGTTGAAGTATGCGTGGTTAAGTAGTTGTCTCTAGGCACGAGAGAAAATGAGAGGGTTTCTGGAGAGAAAGTGTCTAGGGCAAAGTTCTTTCTACAAAGAGAATCCCTAAACAAGAGAGAAAAGTGAAGAAAAGAATCTCTGAACAACAAAAAAGGGGAAAAAATCTGAAACTTCTGTTTTCATGAACTCATACTTTCTTCCAGTTTTGGTACCCTATTCCCTGAGTTAGTAACAAAGCGATAGCTTAAATTATCTCTTTTTCTGTGTGTCTTCATTCTTGTACTGGTAAAAGTGCAAAATGGACAATATTAGCTCTTCTCTGCCTCAGTTAAAATTCCAGTTCTCCACTAGATAATGGGCCGGGACAGCTCTCAGGGATTTTACTTCCTCCCCTAAAGAAAGATTCCTGAAACCTTGAATTATACTTGCCAAAGTGAACAGAGTTATTGGGTTGCATGTCTTTTAATATTTTATTAATTTGGGAGCCCTTTCTTCTGGAATACAAGGATAAGGTAGCTACAGAAAGGATAGCATGAGCATAACTGTATTAGCACATTGTGGTAATTTTTCATGCTCAGCATGAAATCCCTGTTTCCGCATGTTGCTGTTTCCGCTTGAGCTGCTACTAAAGTGAACTCAGAAAAGGTTCAGGGACTTCTAAAAAAATAAAACCTCCTGAGTGTGTTCACTCACCTAACTGAATATTTCAGTAGACTCAATGCAATTATTAATCAGCGCAGGACTGACACAGAATGCGTGAGTAGTCCCACTTTCTTTGCTATGTTTATAAAACTGCCCAAATTCCATTAAATAAAATTTTCCCTAAAACAATCAGTTTCATAACTTCCTGTAACCTTCAGCACTAACCTTTTTTAGATGCTTGTGAAATTAGATCTCCCGAGCCTTCCATTATATCATCAGAAATGTGTAATGCATTAGCATTATATTTGTTTAACCGCATAAATACAGGCAAGCAGATTTATTCATTTTAGCCCTTGGTAACAGCAGTGTTTGAGTGCTCTCCTCCCCATTCAGTTTTTCTAAAGACACTGTTGGTTTTTTTCTAAATGTAAGCGGCAAAGAAAAGTGTCCCAGGCATGTAATTTTAGTAGTATCTTCTTCCCTTATGACTCATTACTGCTGAAATCAACACAACTTGGGATGTGCTCAGGAACTTCAGTATCTCTTTAATGTTTTCAAATAGTAACATCTGTGCATGTTTATGACTTCATGCTCTGCCTTAGCGTTAGTCTTGGCCAATGTTTCTGGCTGTTAAATCGTTGTACTTTTAGAGAGTCAGGTCCCTGCACATTGCAAGAAGCAAGAGAATTACCATTATTGAATATTTCACTGAGCAGAACAGCAGCAATGCTGCAGAAACAGACCTACTTTTATCAGAACCATACAGGTTTGTTTAGAACTTGCCCCGTATATTCAAAGATAACTGATATGCACCTTTTTCCCCCCAAGTCATGACCAAACCCTTCTTTTCACTTTCTACCTTCATTTAGAGACAATAATGCTTCTGGGTTTGAACACCTCTGGATCTTCTTGCAGACCCACTTATTTCAGCTTGCCATCTGCCATGATGGCTGGCTGAGGCGAGAAGAGATACAGGGGGAGAGAAGAGACAGAGGGGAAGAAAAGGCTGGCTTGAAGACAGATAGTGAGAAAAGGAGAGAGCAGATCTCAGGGAACAGTGGTGACCTAAAACACCCCTCCTTTAGGAGATGGCTGAAAAGGAATCTAGCAGTGGAAGCCTGCAACCATTGTTGCTTGTACTTAGGTTATGCAAATGCGTATTTGTATAGAGGCTGTATAAGAGAAATATCTTAAAGACCAATTACACCTAGTCTTGATGGAACTTTTGTCATCACCTGACACTATAATTTGTGTATTAATACCAGAATGGCTGATCTTTGAACAAACAATACAATGTGCAAATTGTCAGACATGAATATGCAGCCTGGCAGGACTACTGGTTTTGCTACTCTAGACAAAGGACAATTATAGTAGATCGATTTCTGGAATGCTTTCAAGATAATTATCTGTGTCTGACTGTACTCCATCACTAACTTGCTCTACATCTTTATATAGTGTATTCAAAGGTTTGTGGCATCTAGATATAGCAAATAAATGAGCTATCTTTCAAAGCTCAAAGTGCTAATAAAACTGTGAAGTATGAAATGAAAGTGCCAAAATGTGAGAGAGATGTTGCAAACTTGCGTGCAAAGAGGAAAGACAATATCAGCTGGAAAAGCCATGGGATTAATGCTAATGTTAAGTCTTCTCATGAAAGATGCGTACCTGGCAGTCGGAACAGTAGTGTGCTGCATGCTGGGGAAGTTACAGATGTCCCGTAAACCCTTTCCATGTACTTGATGTTACATAAAGAAATCTTGAAAGGTTTATGCCAAAGAGAGAATTTTTCTGCTTGGTTTCTACGTTTGAAATTCATATTCTCCAAGGAAAATTCTCTGTTGATTGAGGAGCTAATGACATGTTAATAATCACAAGAACAAAGAGACTGAAAATTGTACAACTCAGAGGAGAATGGGTTTAGGGTCATTCTGTTTAAAACAGAGTTCACAAAAAAGCATAAATGTATTGAACACAAAACTGAGGAAATATTCAAAATAAAGAGAAGACCAAAAATATGCAGCCTGCCTAACTCCCCGTGTGGAATATGTGAATTTACTTATGGCACTGAAACTGAAAAAACTTTTACCTGTGTTAAATCAACATGTACACATTTTAAATGCAAAAGAGGAATGATCTTTGATTTCAAAATGATATATTATAAAGTACAATATAAATCAGGGGGAACTTTATATTCCTAAGCAGGTACAAATCAAGACATCAGCACTCCTACTCTGGGTTTGGCTCTCCATCTACTAGAGATACATGCTTTGGTGGTATTTTTTTCTGTCTGATACTTGAGTGTGGTAAGACTATACGGGCGTATTGCCAGGCTGATGAGAGTGAGCTGTTTCTGGGTGAAAGTTGCATGCGCTGCATTGCATCTGCTGCAGCGAGGTGAGAGAAGTTCGCAGGATGTGTGGTGGAATCGACCGATTTCTGAATCCCCCTGTATTCTTTACTTTCAAATTACAGTTCACACTTGTATTCCATGTTGTTTTACTGAAATTAAGGGACTTCATTTGTTTTCTTCCTGGTGTTTTGTTACTCCCTGAAAAGTATGAGTGTTTGCAAGAGAGAGACTTAAATAATGATCTGTTTGCCGGTGTGCTGAACTGGCACGGTGGCACTTGAAGGAATGAGCATCTTCAGTTCTACCTCACCCATAGCGTACTGTCATATGATTACATGGGTACTAAAAGAAACAGAAAGCTTCCAAATTCATCAGTCTGTGTGTGTGAACACAGTACAAAATGTAAAACATCTTTAAAAATTAGAATAATTTAATTTGGGAAAGTAAATGGGAAGTAAATATAGAGGGAATACTTTTATTGTTTAAGGAAAGCTTCTGAAGGGAGCGAGGGGAAAGAAACAGTACTTACAGTATACATATTTGAAGGCTATTGAATGATTTTGCTATCTTTGGTACTTCTAAAACAATTGCTGTATGTGTACATTCCTAATAAGATCTTTTCTAAAGCAATTTTTATGCTTAAAAGTGGTTTAGTTTTCTCTGTGCTTGTCAATATAAAACAGAGCTATGTAGAGTGTGTGGTCCACTTGCATAATGGTTTGGAGTCCAAAATTAAATGCAGAGTGACATTGGAGAACATGTCTGTTTGCAGTATGTGCATATGTTTGTAGTTTTCCTGAGAAGTTTCTCATACTCTTGTAGAAAAACATGATGACTTGGTGCCTCTCTTGAGCTGGCTGTGCTTATATGTATAGAAATAAATGTATTTAAATTCTTCATTATATCACTTGCCTTTTGCATAGAGAGAATATGTATAACAACTGAGTTGTCTGGGATTGACTCTGCGAGTAGCACTTTGGAGAATGAGAAAAAGGAAAACTCATCTCTCAGGTAAGACCTGGGATAATTGACTGGACTATTAATTGTTTTTCCTCTCAAAGCCAAATAAGAAGTTGACTCTGCCTTTTTACAGGTTATATGTTATATTTACTGTAAATGTTTTACTGTAAATTCTTTGAGAAATTATAAAGTTCTACAAAATCTAGGAATAAAACTTCTGTTTGATTGCTTGTTTACATTTATTTTTATGGAGTTCACTATTGCCTCTTCAATATATACATTATTCCCAAGATCTCACTGAAAAATGCAGGATGAGCTATCTTTCCAACAATACACTTTAAAGACTTTAGTTCTTACAGTAAGAAGAACTGAACCTTCCTTTTTAGATGTATAAACTTATTAGTTTAAACTCCTGATTTTTTTTCCCATTGATTTTAGTGGTCAAACTCATATTTACATCCTGTGATCTCTGGTCAGGCCCTATACCTAAACTAAAACACTACTGAAATGTAGTAAAACACTACTGAAATGTAAATTAAAAAAAAAAAAAAAAACCAAAACAAAACAGAAGCACTTATATAATTTTTAGTGTACCTTATTTGCCTTTTTAAAACATCAGTTATGCAATAACCTATGACATCTACAAAAAGAACAAGATCTTTGGGTGTCTTGACCTAAATAAGGTGGTGATCATTCACAGCACCTGAAGATCTGGCCCTGTTCTGCTCCCAAAAATCAGCTTTTCCCTTTGTTCTGTTCCAGTCAGCATGGCATAATCATTCTGTGGCACATTTCTCCCTCGTGGTATCACGACCTCTTGTGAATCTGCATAGACCTGGGCTGCGCAGCTCTTAACTGTTTCGGTAAGTATTTACTCATGGCTGCAGCCCATGTGCTCTGATGAGGCTGTGTATGAACACACGCCCACCCACCAACATAAGTAATGGAGCACACTCGAACCCATTATGGATATTTATTTGCAATCTTGGCTGATATTTTGTGAGCTGAATATTCTCAAAAGTTGCTTTATGCTTTTGATAATTTTAAAGATTTCTCAAACATCCTTACTCCCATTTCAAACACCTTTTTAATAATGCCTCAAAACTCTTGACAATAACTTCCTTTTATCATCTGAATTCTAGCACTTTAAGGAACATTCTTTGTGGAACATTTTCAATTTCAATTTGAGATTAAAATATTGGTAGGAGAATATAGAGATCTAAGTGTGTAGTTTTAGAGACATCATTTTTTCTGTTTAGCAGGGTAATTATATTTGCCTTGCATGAGCACAATGAAATGGCTGCTCACAGAAAACGGTTTAGCTGTATCAGTGAGCTTTGGCTGCTTCTTTCCACATATCCTCAAAGGAAGACAACATTATAGCTTATGAAAGATCTTTCATTTGTTTCTGCTTCCATCCGAAAAGAACAAACCTTAATATATTTACTGAAATGTTTGATGATTTTGAAGGGTTTCCACTGTTTAGTATCCCCTCTGCACCCCCAGTTCTTGTGTGCACCTAGATAGAAAAGAAAAGTGGAATCATAATGAGGGGAGGAAGTAGGGAGTAACAAACAAAGACCACTATAAAACAGAAAAAGTAGGGGGGAAGGGTGAGTATGTGCAAATGGATTTTGTATTGGGGTCTATAATCCTGAATTTTTGGCCTTCTTTTTTGATGACTTTGAGTTTACCTGTACCTTTATGACAACATTTTGCAGACACAGCCCTGTTTACTGGAAATTCTTGGGTGTGCCTGTTACAATCTTCCACACCTGTGGTTCCATTTGCACCTTCTTATGTGTTTTCTAAGTGAAGACAGTAACATGAACACATTGCCTAGCTACTTTAAGGGCACATGCACATGGACTGCAATTGTATATATCTATTGAAGTGCAGAGACCTGGCTGAAAGTAAAATTGGTAGTGGCCCACCATCATCAGTAGTACATGAACATGAACCCTAAAATCAAAATCAATGGAAAATCCTATTCAGAATTTCTCTTTTGCCTTCTCTTACATCAGGCTCTTAAGATTCTTCAAGAATTCCAGGAAAGCTCATTTAGTCTCACCAAATCCTTGTGAATTTATGTAAGGTTCCAGTGGTGACACTTCCAACGAAAAATAAAATATAGCCGTACTTATGATTTCATCTTGTGTTGCTTTCAGTGTAACCTCTTTTCAGCCTGAGTGTCTCATGTAACCTTTCCTTCACACTTGGAATTCACAAACAACTTAAGATCATCCTCCTGATCACTCCTGGAGTACATTATAAAAGAACATGAGAGATTTAAAAGTAAGACATATAATCTGGATTTTATTTTTAGAAAGTGTAACATAGTAATAAAGCAAAATTGGGCACTATGCTCCTGGATGATAACTGTTCTTGGTGGGTGTCACAAAGTATTGCGGTAAGCAAAAGGTTAAACACCTTTAACACTGATGAAATCTGAGAAGACTCTAGTAACTTTCTACACATATTGTATCCTAGATCTTCATGAACATGAATTTGGCTACTAAATAAAATAGGAAAAAAAATACGTTCTTTACAAGATGGCATACTTAAATACCAAACTCAATTACATACATGAGTTGTGATAGTGATTTCCTTTCCATGAATTTCCTGTTGATCTTTTGATAATATCTGGATCCTTGTGACCATGGTTACACAGCAGGTGTGGAAAAAAAGTGCTCAAGTTTTAAAAGCACTTTGTGTTACTGTTGACTATGGCAATTCTTGACAGCCTTTTTTCCAAGCCGGAGCTGAAACTGAGCTGTGCATACCCCATGGAGGCTCCTGGGGCTCTTAGTTGCTTCACAACAGTTCTAGAAACTGGCCATGGGAATAAATGTCTTCCCTGGGATGAGTATGTTTTATGCGTCCAGCATTATGCAAAATTAACCATAGTTAAACAGCTA
>WAAD01018096.1:21258-37684 GCA_013389945.1 Fregata magnificens | reverse complement strand
AGCCATAATGCAATTTCAGCAGCAAAACACTCCCTTCTTTCCCACTTTCATAATCTTATAATAGAATAAAAGATTTAAGAGCACTTCCATTAAAAGCAATACTATTAATTTGTACACCCATTTCACAGGAAGGGGTGCTTATTCTTGATTTTACGCATTGCTTCACACACTTAAAATATGTTTCGACAGACAGGAACATCTTCTCATTCAATAATTAACATATCTCACTACACAGTGGCTAAGAACATATTTTCGTATCTCCTGAAAGAGCTACCCATTCCTTACAACTACAGTTAATCAAACACAGTACCTTGAAAGAACCTTAAACAGGTTATTTTAAATTGAAATGGAAAGTAAAGGAGACTTTTCACTCGTCATTTATCCTCTTTTACATTAGTAGAGAAAAAAAAAATTTTTTTTTCAAAATTCAAGTTTTACAGTATTTTTCTTTAATTCCCTAATAAATACTGAAAAAGACCACCTACTTAACAATTATAGTTTAAACACTGACAATTTAGAAGACTTAACTGATAAAATAAACTTCAAAAGCTGGAAGTTAATAAGTAAGCATCAAGAACCCTACTTAGCTGTAATAAAAATACCTAAATTGAGCTATGGCAAGTTATTCTTCTCAGGGAACATGCTTGAAAACATAGCTGGCATGCTCTGTTTTCCTGTAGGCAAAAACCTACCCATCAGCAATTTGCAGGTAGAGAAACAAGAGCAGAAATTAAATCTGGGCCACAACTACACAGTCTAACGTAGATGCCTTGCAAAAAGTCCTTTGTACAGCTAACACTTTTTCCTCTCAATGCTTATCAGCACATGGGGATTACAACTGCATCAGCCCAACGTGCCAAGAATTCATAAACAGGAATGAACTGAAGCTCCATGTTTTTCCTGTCACAGATCAGATTTTAACTACATTTTTAAACTTACCAAGCTGTGAATATCCTGAACAATAATCTTTCAGGAAAAATTTACCTAATTAATACAAGATAATCTATTCTTTGTAACCGTTTCCATCAAAATCCTGATGTTCTACATCCAGTATAGTACAAAGGTTATTAGCATCTTTTCTGGGGTGAGCACCTCCAGCAATTAATGGATCAAGTGCAATATACCAGACAATACATAAAAACAAAGGCTTTGGCTCAAAAGAATTCAACCCACAGAAAAATAGTAACATTGTATATACCACCCTTCCTTCACAAGCCCTTCCCCCTACAATGAAAAGGTTGCATAGGAAGAACTGTCAATCTGATCTAAGGGGAAAACATCTTTAAGTGAATTTTAAATGAGAGCGAGTCAAGAGTTAACTGCAACTTTACCAACACTTCACGGATGACTGTCCCAAGAGTAGCAAAATGCTAAAACTGTATTTATTTTCTCTCAACAAGCTTTGTACCATTAAGCTTCTATTTTGAAACTAGATGATGAAGCACCTGTCACAATACAGGGTTTTCACTTCTGTGCCATGCATTGCTTAGGCCAACAATAACGGCTGGAGGGTACAGATGGGCGTCTGGGGTTTCTCACTGATGCCCCGAGTTCCTCATATTCGTTTGTCTTGTCTCTATAGATTCACAGAGGAACACATGTGATGGCAATCCCAAATACCTACCAGAATCAGTAATTTTAGGCAAACAAGTTGATAGTTCTTTAAATGGAACCACTTCCTTCTATCAAACACCCAGAATCTTAAGTTACTTATTCTCAAGATGCTGTCTAACATTTTGACAGCCTTCCAGAGTCCACCTCCAGCGTCAAGACGATATTCTCAGCAGCAATGCACATCAGAATGCCTGCATTATTCCTGATAATTCAAGTATTCTGTACCACAGATGCAACAGACAAAGCCGAGTATATCCATAAACTCAATATGCAGATTACAAGTTTATAGACAAAACTGTCAGGCAAAAAGGTTGTTTAAAATGTCAGACATAAGTATTCTTTGCAAAAGCAAAGAAGGCAGCTAAGGAACAGATATCACCTGCTTATAATCTACATGGAATGCATAGGGTACAAGTGTGGGGTGGGAGAAAAGAAAAAAAACCCAAGAGTCAAGTATAAATGCTCTGTGGTACTCCAGATGGTATTTGGTCACCAAATGCAAATGAGATCACTGCAACTTGCAAATCTACAACTTTCCTGTCAAAAAACCTGCCAACGGTAAGATACTACCTCCTCTCCATTCCGTTTCTTCTGCAGAATTTACAAAAAAAATATTTTTATGGGTACGGCAGCTGTAACACGTGTCAAACCTTTTCAGGCAGGAATATCATTAAATAGCATTTATCCTTCAGAAAACAAAACTTCCACAACTAGAACACTCCCAACTTTTTCAAACTTGTAAAATCACTCAATTTTTTTTCTCCCACTCAGTGACCCCATACGAATTAGCTTTTTTCACTGAGGACAGAATAAAGATCTGCCGCCTTTCTTCAAATTTAAAATCCAATCATAATTTAAAAAAAGAAAAAAAAAACCCAGAACACAACAGCTGAAGCTGGCAGGAAAAAGAAACACAGGAGTATGTGCAAAAGACACACCTATGAAATTCACAGCTGTCTAGCTAATCTAACTACTTAACTCATCTATAGCTGCTCTGCAAATAATTGTTTTTACTTAATCTCCCATGACAGCATTTAATTATCAACACAGTTTTGGAAAGCTACTACATAAACAACTGTTCCTAGTACCTCCTGTTTGTAACTACCAAGTTGTTTTCCCTATGACTATTTGAAATTCTTTTATTAAAGGCAGATTGTTGTTTCCAAAATCATCTACCTTGAATGTTGTAAAGATAAGGCAACCCACACAGCTCAGATGTAAAGCTTTAAAAAGTGTTTCTCAAAGAAAAGTCTCAGTTTGGACTTCTCCTTTGTTTAACCAAAGTACTAAATGTCATACAACATTATTTGAGTGACTCTGTTGTTCAGAAAAATCAATAATTCTAATTTAGACTTGAATGAATAAAAGATAAAGACTTAAATTTAAGTTGCCACTAAATTTTTATTACCCACTTATTATTCACTTTTAAAGCACAAGTCCTAGGCAGCAAAAGAGAAATCCAAAACATTGTGAGCAACTTCATACTTGGTAAGAATTCATGATCTTATTAACAGCCGTTATTTCCTAAAGTTCATACACCTCAAAAGACAGGATTTGTAAAGCTGAAAACGTTTCGGATAGACTCTAGCCTTCCACTTGCATTTGCAGTGTCAGATTTCTGGACTTGTGCTCCTAAATGTGTGAGTACAAACACAAAACCAAAAACAAAGCTCTGGTTGTTGAACTGTAAGTTACTGACCACAATGACAATCCAACCCGCACGAGCAAGATTTTAAGCCAATGCAGCTTATTTCATGACTAGGTTATACCAAAACAAACAGCATGCTGTCGTGGCTCAGCTGACAGGCAAGTAAATTCCTATGCTTCAGTAACTTACTTATTTTCTGTTTGTATTCCCACATGCAAAGTCCTTTATATTCTCAAGAGCATGTAAACTCGGGAAACTAATTTCAACTATCAAATATTTCAGTACCATGGTCTGCTTATACAATAAAAAGCAAATTAACCTTGCTGCTTCTGCCTTGCTGCTCCATGAAACATTGAACACGGTGTCCTTTGTCGTATTTCAAGGAAGCACTGTACACAAAAGCCTCCTTCCAGCAGCATTTGATGTTCAATATTTTGTCAATACTGATGTTTGAACTCTAAAAAACTACTGAAGAGAGCAAGACAGCTCTATCAGCAGTAAAATTTATAACACTTTTACAATTACATCACTTTAAACTATTACCTGATCAGTCACTACAAACGTTTCAATGTGCTTTAATATAGACTAAGCAGACCTATCATTATATGATTTACACACATTACAAAGAATTCCAAAACCTGCAGTGGAAGGTAGAAGAAAAGGAAATTACTTCTCAAATTCTTGTAGGGTCCTGACAGTTAGCGGGAGCATATTTCTTCTTCTTTCAATTATGTTCTTCATTCCCCTAGTTACACACAGGCCTCCTTTCTCCATCTCCAAACTCAACTTCGCATCTCTTCACATCCCTCTGCACAATCTTTTTCTTTCAGACATTTTTGCTTTAATTTGAGAGAGCATTGCAAACAAGGATCACTCAGTGACAGTGCTACTGTACCAGGGTAGACATATCTTTTCAGTACAGCTGGCTGCAGCGTTGTGAAACACACTACGCTCAGACTGGTTTTTTTATCAGTGTGATACTGCCGCTGTTGATGCTTAAAAAACCAGTCCTCTTGCAGACAATTTTCAGATTTAATTCCACTTAAAAATTATTGTACTGAAGGCTCCAGCCCGGACGCCTCATAAAATTTTGGACCAGGCGAAAANCCACAAAACAGCTTTTGAAACCTTTTCTTTTAAGGAAAAAAAAAAAAAAAAAAAAAAATCTGTCAAAGTGATGCTATTCTTTATTTGCTATACTCTGTCCTATACCATACTCGAGCAGGTTCAGGTATTCATACATTTAAATGCTTCACCATACTATTATCACTGGAAGTAGCATTATATTGTTGTAACCAAGATGTTAGATATAAACAAGCTACATCAATTTACAACAGAAACAGAAGCTATCACCTGCAACTCCCCTCAAATAAAAAGACACTTAAGTCCCACGTACTGCATTTGAAATATTAAATGAACTATATTTCACAAAAAGAAAAGCATATATTATTAAAGCTTTGCTGGGTAAGTAGAAATATTACCCATGCCTTCATTCAAAACAGGTGCCTCATAAAAAATTAATGTCAGTGGAATGGCTTGGTGCAGCACTTCTGAGCCATCTCTTCAATTATACATGATCACATAGCTACCTGCATGAAATACGCCTAAAGATACACAGATATGAAACACCATGATTTCACAGGCTGTATTACCAAATAAACAATCTGGTATTCATGAAAGTATGAAGTTTGTAACAGTCTGAAGATCGGTGGTTGGAACAGGATAACAAATAAGAAAATGAACGTACCATAACCCAGGACCAAAACAGTGTGGGGTAGAGGTGGGGAGGTAAAGGACAACTAAAGCACACTTGACAAACACAATATTCTATATATTTGAACTGGCATACAAATTCTATCACCAAGTAACCAGAAGGTCTAAAGGCTACCAGGATGAAAATTTATTGCAAAAACCAATCCTTATTATTGGTTTGGGGGGTTTTATAATTACTATTATTATTCCAGGACTGGTGAACTTTAGTTGTTTTCATCCAAGACACAAGAGGGAAAATAGAGGTAAAAGTCATGCAGTCTAATAAAACACCTTTTAAAAGTTAACGTTTTCAGGCAAACTAGGTCTACTCATAGCAACAATACACCATTGAAAAGAAATTAATATATAGTGGATATAGTCAAAACCAAAAAGGATTGCAACGGATAAAGTTAGTTTTGTTCTATCATTTTAAGGCTACACATTCTGGAGATACTGAGGACAATCCAAGTTGCATAGAACTTACAAACACATGGACTTATCAGTCACCTTTGTCCTACCTTCCCCTTCCCTCCTTTTATTACATTCCCTTTTGCAACTTGCCTCCATTTACACACAAATCCTGTAGCATGAGCAACGTGGCAAGTTCTGACTTTGCAGATTTACCTGTGGTGCCATGGAGTTTACCTGACTCTATAGTACAGGTGTTTTATCCCATCAACTATTACCTTATGCCAGAGTTTATTTTTTTATTATTATCCTTTGAACCAGAATTTACTCTAATCTTACAGTGCATCTGAGATTTCACAAAAACTACTTAATTTTTGTGAAATTATGTAATGATATTGGATATAGGTCTTCTACGTTCATTTCAAGTTTCATTTTGCACTTTATCTGCGGATCACTTGCAGCAGAAAAGTCAAATTTATAAGCTTTTTTTTTTCCCCTTTAGGTCTTAAAACACAAATTGTGACAAAATCACATAGGGAAGCAAGTTAAAGCCTTTAATGACAAAGTTCCTTTTTCACTGGAAAAAATATAAACAAATCAAGAAACAAAGGAAGGGAGTAACTTACTGTGCAGTTCACGATGTATCACATCAACAAGATTTGGTTCATCTCCCCACCAGAATATCCATAGTTCCTTACAATCCGGTTTGACGTCACGGCGCCACACACAAAGCAAATTGGCCTGCAAGCAGCGGATGAAGCTGAGCAGAATTGGATCATCCTGTGCTGGGGCTGAAATGATAGGGCCACAGTCCCCATGACCTTCAAAATTGTACCTACGCCATTTGATGCCTGTGAGTTCAGCCTACAGGGGCGGGGGGAAAAAAAAAAAAGAAAAAAAAAGCCATTAAATCACTCTATTTCGAAATTTAGTTATATTCACAGTACTGGTTTGTTTCATTTTCATTGTTTAATTCCTAGAATTTAGCAGCTGAAGTTAAAAACTCCTCCTATTCCCATATTTTCCTCTCTTCCCCCTCAAGGCAAAAAAATTTTAGAAACGGTACTGAATAAACCTGGCTTACCCCTCCATTTAGGTTTCTCATCACAACTTGACTCATTTCCAGCAGATTCATTCATTTCTAACATTATTGTTATCTTATTGTAATCTTAAAAATTAGAAGGAAAAAAACCAAACAAAAACAAACAGGGAGAGGGAATAAGGCCCACTCCCTACATGCTGCTTGGTGGTCAAGCGAGTTCAGTGTCAGCCTAAAAGTTGACCACTTGAAAGTCACAAACAGAAAGTACTACAGGATGTAAGAAAACAAGTGACTTACTGAAAATGGTGAAATACAGTTTCATATTGTGATGTTACAGGTTTACCACACATGCTTTTTATTTTGCTCAAATGAACAAAAGCAGAATAAGGAAAGTTGCCATTTACTGTCTCTCGACCAGACCGAATTCTCTTATTAGCCGTCAAGGAAGAATAAGAAGAACAGGAAAATGGCTACCCAGACATTTGAGAAAAATTTTCTTCTACACAGGTTGAAAAATCTGAAGGAGTGTAGGTATCCCACTGCACAGCAGTGTGAATAAACAATTGCCAGGGAAGAAGCTGCCAAAGTACTCAAACCATGAAAGAGTTGGCAGCTAGAACCAGGTCAGCATAGCAAAGGTTTAATTTTTTTTCCGTTTCACCTTTAATAGCAGATACTCACAGCTGTCACATTCAGTTTCCCTTCTTCTCTGCAATGTCTAGATTGCTACCTTTTTATCTACTTCCATTACCCTACCCATCACACTCTTCCTCTCCACTCCCCAGCCTGCTGCCTGGTTTTCCCTCCCGCTTTTCCTCCACTCCCAGTTTGTCTCTACAAGCATCGTTGAGTTCTCCTTTCTCTCCACTCTCTGCTGGCTCTGGAAGACCACCCGAGTCACAAGGGGGAATGCTCGTGTGACTTTTAGTCTAGCTAGCATGAGTATCATTATCAAATAAAAAGAGTGGTATGTATATACTCTGTGTTCACAGTGGGCTTGTATTCTAGTTTCTAACCCATGTTACCACATTGTCACTGCTGTTATTCCCTCTACTGCTTCATTTACAGTATTCACACCTTCACTTTGCTGCTCAGAAATAGCCAGCGTGCTCAGCTCTAAAGCGGTCCTACAGGAAAAGCCAGCTGGTCTACAGCAACAAGCTGCAAAAACTCAAATACAGCATCTACACCTTTGACCAGAAAAGTCATTGCCAGGGAGAAGAGGAAAGACACACCAGTGGAAACACTAGCTGTAGGAATGCCTGCTCCCCACACCCCCGCCAAGTAATATATTAAGCTGTATCTAAACAGTAAACATTCCTTTCCTTTCTCTGGACAGTACATACAGAAAATATCAACAAGAAAAAGGGGGAATTTTTACTCCTAAAGAAAACAAAAGACTTGCAGATCCTGTATTCCTCCCATTTTCATCACCTGCACAAGGACATTTAACCTACTGGCCTTCACTGCTCCTCCAGAACCCATACTACATGGCACATACAGAAGGATCTCCCTTTTCGAGTCCACAAACTTAGTTCATTTAGAAGTTTAAACTCTAAAATTTACTTTCCTTCACCAGAATAACTGGAAGTAGGCTGTTACTTGTTCAAGAGCTAGCTGGTTAACTGCTGAGGAGCTAAAGGTGACGTTCATCATACAAAGACCACCAACAAAAAATACTCGTATTGCTTTGATCTTATAAATATATCCTCTAAAACAGTTTCACCTCATTCTGCCTGTATATTGCCTAGCACAGCAGGGTTCTGGCCCATGACTAAAGTTCCTGTGACTATGCCTCAAGGACTATTTCCCCCAAACACTGATTACTCTGATTGCCTATTTAATTTTCCTCTGAAGAGGCGTCACCAGGCACACAGGAATACTGTAGCTGACCTCTACTGGGAAGGGGGAAAATCTGACAAAACACTGAACAGCAGTGAAATTGTTTTTATTTTTTGTGTGCCCCTAAACCACCAGCCACCTTCAGCTCCACATTGCGGAAGCAACACCACCATCCTGTATTATGTCAGCAGGATACCAACGGGGTGAAATTGCAGACAGCACTGGATTATCCCTGCTGAAGACCTTCTACAGCCAGCACTACTGCTTTTGCACTCAGACAGAAATGCTGATCATCCATTCAAAGTGTTGGGGAACTATGGAAAAGCAAATCGGAAAAGATAGTTAAGACTCGCTGAGATGCACAGCATATATGCAATGTTCCTGGCACAAAAGAGGGCATGGGAGTACGGGAGGAAGAGGCAAAAGGGAAGGGCAAAAATTACTTTTTCACAGTAGGGTGCTGTGTAGCGCTGGAATACCTCACACATTACATAATATTCTAAGAGAAAGTACTTAGACATGCTCCTCCAAAACATCTACATCTGTTCTACATGGATCTCAATCTACAGCTTGGAAAAGGAATATGCAGAGTTTCTGAAATAGTATAATGAATATGACTAGGAATCACAAAACACTGAAGATTAGCGCCAGCATAGGCAACCTAGGAAAAAAAGTCATGTTAAATGTTTATGTCATTATCAGCTAGGAACATATGGTAACTCACAAAGAAGATGGAATAGGAGGATGACAAAAACAAAAACCAGACAACCCAACCGAACAAAAAAAGTTACTCAACAGCACCACTCACTTGATCAACACAGCAATAACTAGAGATCAGCTGTTTGAAACAGACAAGCTCTTGCAGCTTCCTGGCAGCTCAGAGGTACCAACCCTTAACATCCCAACTGTATTACGGATGAAATATAGTCAAGAAAAGCATAGAGAAATCAGCAGACCTGCATCCAATTTAATTCTATGCTAACAAACTTCTGGAGTGTCTAATTCTACAGACTGTGAGGAATGACGAACTGCTAGAGCTAACCAGGATCACTAGTGACCACCCACACAGAAAATGACTCCCAAGAAAAGGAAGAGACAAGTACTGAGGGTTTTGGACTTAGTAGCAGCATAAAACGCGATCTCACACATTGTTTCCCGATCGAAGTTGCAGAGATGCGGTTCAGTACATTTATTTGGCTATGTCTGTTTCTGTTTAAATTTTTAATAGGCAAGCATCAATACTAATCCCTCAGAACTTCTAGATTTTGTCCTCAGGTTAATTAAAACTGAATTCAACAGAAGATCTGAATCCAGAAGTAGTACATAAGAAAAGATTGCACCAGGAACATTTACATATATTCTACGCCTCTACAGATGTTTTGTGTAAAGTATTTAACACACTATAGGGAGAATATCTGCATCCACATGGAGGTTTTTTTAAATTAATTTCTTTAAACAAACAAACATCACTAGTTTTAAAAGGCCTCAATCTGTAGCAGCATTTTTACAGACAAGACAGCCAATGGCTGTGGTTCGGGTGACTATACTGAAGAAGTAAACGTGGTTTCATTTATGCTTAATCAGCAGTGAACACAAGCTGCTACCAAAACGGCAGCCTCTTCTTCATCCCCAGCCATGCATTTCCATCTCCCAATCTGACATCAGATCTAGTGATCATGCAATCATTGGGTGAATGGAATCAGTTCACCAATTTAAAGATGAGAAACAAAAAGAAAGAAAAACACTTATCAGATCAGCACGCTGACAGCTTACCCTGCAGCCACACAATCACTAGAGCAGACAGAAGAGCAGGAGCGAGAACGCACAGCTGAGCGCAGCAGTGGAGTGGGATCTCCCCTTTCAGTGACAGCTCCAATCAGATAAAACAGAACATTAAACTGCACACAGAGGCTGTTGTTAATGTACACCTTAAACCAGCAGAAGCAAGCACTGGTGCCAAAAGCAGTCCTGGACTGGCCTGCCTTCCCTGCATCAGTCATCTGCTCCCAACTTTACCACCACTTCAACTTTCCGGCAGTGCTGCTGTTTGCATAGATTCACGCTGAGGTGAACTGACTAAAAATCGAAAGTATTATATTAACTGTTTTTTTCCCTCTACTCAGATCAGTCCCCATACCCGATTCATTAAATAGCCACAGAGGTGCTTGTGCCCATAAAAAGACAGCAAAGCAGGTCAGGGAGGTTAGAGCTGCTCCTTTTAGTATGACTGCTGGTTTTAAAGCAGCCTGAAGTACTCACGGAGATAGAAACCAAGATTGCCAACCTGAGGACAAAACTGACAACATGCAGTTTTGCTCACAACTGGTTAGAAATGAATGCAGAACAAAGCAGAAGTCTTGCCAGGTGATGTAATCTATTGTGTTTCTTGCATCTTTTCCCATATGCGCAGTCTTGGCTGCTACAGTATGGTTGCTACAATGTTCTTAACACTAAAAAGCCTGACAAAAAAGGAACTTACAAATATTTACTATTAACCAACATTGTTAGTCAATCATGCATTATGCAAGAGACTTTTTCATTTGGTTTATAAAGGAACATACGTTTTGGAGGACTGTGCTGTGAAGGGTTCAACTTCCCAGATAAGAGGGGCTTTTTTTTTAATTATTTTTTTCTAAATTCAGTTAAGTGCAATTGGACACCGAATAAAGTGTTTGTAAGATGCCTGTTCCAAATGCACTGGGCCAAGTCTGTAAGGAAACAGAGAAATCAGATCTGTGTTTAACAGTAACATCCAAAATCTTTACTAACATTCAAGTTTTTACAGTCAAATTCCCAAGACACAGAAAGATCTATTTCTGATGTATCCAAAAGCAGCTATCAGGGTAGAAGAGTGCATTCAAACTTGAAATTCCATGTAGGCATCCAAACACACCAAAAACATACCCAAGAAATAGGCATTAATGAAAACACAGCCATGCCAATGCTTTCATTCAGAAACATAGCCATAGAAAGAATGTCATATGTAATCATATATATACATATATATATATATATGACTTTTTTCCCTATAGAAAAGGAGTGCAAACACAGGTTTCCTTCCTCCTAGGTGACTGTCTTAACTGTTACACTCTGCAGAGTGAAATGGCTTAAAAAAAAAAAAAAAAACCAAAAAAAAAAACCTAAGAATATTCAAACCTCTGATATCCCCTATACACACAAGCAAGCAGAAGACAGAGAAAGCAAATTAGCACCTTCTCTTACAACCATTTGTCTGCTGCCCTAAATACAGACACCTTCGTATCTATCTGCAACAGCTGAGGGCTGTAGCCATTTTAACTCCAGGACAGCATCCAGAAATGTAAATTCCTAGTAGAGATAAAACCTAAGCTCTGATTCTTTTTCCCCCCTCAGGCTTAAATCAGAATAATAGGCAGGAAGGGTCTTCTGCTGATCTCATAGCGCTCCATTCAGATTGGCAGAGTTTAGGCTGCTAAAAATCACAATTCCCCAGTAACATTTCACACTGCACAACTTGATTCTGGCATGCTACCAGCAACCCTAAAGATTTAATTAGTGCTGTGTAGCCACTGTGACTATTTTCCTTTTCTGCAGTCCTCACAGATGGAACACAAACAAAACACATCTTCTACCTCCTCTTCTTTTTCTCATGTCTATCAATCTACAGGCCAGTCAGCCTGACCTTGGTACCAGGGAAGATTATGGAGCGGTTCATCTTGAGTGCGCTCACCGGGCAGGTGCAAGACAACCTGGGGATCAGGCCCAGCCAGCATGGCTTCATGAAAGGCAGGTCCTGCCTGACCAACCTGATCTCCTTCTATGACCAGGTGACCCGCCTAGTAGATGAGGGCAAGGCTGTGGATGTTGTCTACCTGGACTTTAGTAAGGCCTTTGACACGGTCTTCCACAGCATTCTCCTGGAGAAGCTGGCAGCTCACGGCTTAGACAGGTGTACTCTTCACTGGGTAAAAAACCGGCTGGATGGTGGAGCCCAGAGAGTGGTGGTGAATGGAGTGAAATCCAGTTGGCGGCCGGTCACGAGCGGTGTTCCCCAGGGCTCGGTTCTGGGGCCGGTTTTGTTTAACATCNGTGTGCCCAGGTGGCCAAGAAGGCCAATGGCATCCTGGGTTGTATCAGGAATAGCGTGGCCAGCAGGACTAGGGAAGTGATTGTGCCCCTGTACTCAGCACTGGTGAGGCCGCACCTCGAATACTGTGTTCAGTTTTGGGCCCCTCAGTACAAGAAAGACACTGAGGTGCTGGAGCGTGTCCAGAGAAGGGCAATGAAGCTGGTGAGGGGTCTAGAAAACAAGTCTTATGAGGAGCGGCTGCGGGAACTGGGATTGTTTAGTCTGGAGAAGAGAAGGCTGAGGGGAGACCTTATCGCTCTCTACAACTACCTGAAAGAAGGCTGTAGTGAAGTGGGTGTTGGTCTCTTCTCCCAAGTAACCAGCGATAGGATGAGAGGAAATGGCCTCAAGTTGTGTCAGGGGAGGTTTCAATTGGATATCGGGAAAAATTTCTTTACTGAAAGAGTGGTCAAGCACTGGAACAGGATGCCCAGAGAGGTGGTGGAGTCACCATTCCTGGAGGTGTTTAAAAAACACATGTAGACGTGGCACTTCGGGACATGGTGGTGTTGGGTTGATGGTTGGACTTGATGATCTTAGAGGTCTTTTCAAACCTTAATGATTCTATGATATGCTTTTTGGACTATATATGTCTTATGGGAAATGGACAGACCAATTCTAAATGAACTTCTCCAGAAAACTTGAGTAATTGAAAAGGCAGCAAAGATCTACAGAAGAGGCTTGAGGGGTCTTATGAGCAAAAGAACTAGATATCCATCACACAGGTCCTCAACTCCAACCCTGACTTTCTCAAAGACTTTCAACATGGCATTGTTCAGGTAATTTTATCTTTCTTGGTTCTCCTATCTGAAACAAAACAAAAAACAGGTATAAAAATACTTCCCAGTTGCCTGTCCAAAAGGTACTACTCGGACAAATTCAGGTCTGCACAGTGCTTCAATCATAAGTTTCTCTAATCCTCTCAAGAAAAGAAGCAAGTAATGTAAAAGCCAAAACCAAACCACACCACATCGCTTAAGTCAGGCACTTCTACAAACAAGCTTCAGTTAACCAAAGGGAATATAAAAATGAGAAAAAAGCTTTCATCGTATGCCTTTCTAACCAAGGGGAAGATGTCAGGTTGTCCTGGGTACCTTAAAACACTGAATTTACCAGCCTCTGAAGTTAGATGCAATCTAAACAATTTCTCTAATCCTATATTTTTGTTTGCTTCTATGTAGGACACTGTAGTTGCTAAGTGTCTTTAGTCTACAATTTATGCTTCAAATTGGAACATAAAAAAATGTAAATGCCATATATATATTTGCCGGCTTTATTAGAGTCTCATCTTAGAGAGCTTCATTCAAGTAAGTAGCTATCCTGAAGCCACTAGAGACTCATACTAAGGACTACTCACATGAGTAAAAATCTGCATGAGAAAGCCCTTAGTTCATAGTCCAAGAATTTAAACTGTAGTTAAAGGTGTCATGGGAATTACACCACCATTTTAATTAAATGCTAGAAGATCTTGCAGACAGATTCAAGATTAGCACCATCTGTTTTGGTTACAGTGTTTCATTTCACTACATCATCCTCACACAGCAACAAAATAGCATTTCACACTCTGCTCAGGCTATTTAAATACCAGATAAAATGTATGTCATCTTGATACACCTCACTAGGAAGGAAGGACAAAAGGACGGAGACAGGAGGACTGAAAAACACTCTGTAACAACGTGTGCTTACGGGGGAGGCAAACACGCTGACAAGAACTCGTCCCCCACTCCCACTGAAATAAAATATTTAGCAACATCTGCCTAAGTCCCTGCCAAGTGAATTGAGAGGACAGAGGCAAGAAAAAAAAATAAAAAACACATCAAGGAACAGAGGAGACTGCTTAACTAAAAAAAAAAATTATTTTCTTCAAAGCTATATATTATTTCTACACTCTGAGAAAGATTCCTATTTGGACAGCACAACTTTCTACAGTGAGGATGAAGCAGCAGCAGCAGCAAGCACCTGTACACAGACACTCTCTCTTATCTTTTACTCCCAGGTCTGTAAGTCTCTTGGTTTAAAAAACCAAAACAAACCAACCAACTCAATCCTGTGCAGTCTCCTGAAATCAGATCATTTACTAAACTACGTATTAACATTCCCGTCTTTATTCTATCCATTTTAAAAAAAAAGGGGGAAATGGTTTGTGTTCCCTTCCCTCAGGGCTTATCCCTTCTGCCCCTTAAAAAGCGAGGAACCATATGGCAGTGAAGAGAGGCCTTATCGTGCACTGAACGAGCCGTGGCTCAGTTTCAACATGACATTTGTGTTAGGCAAAGCAACTGGCAGACAAGGACTGCAATAACTGCATAAACAAAGTTCTTCAAACTTTTTCATACTTCAAATTCAAGAATGGAAAAAACCAACACATTAAAAGATCTAATTCTGAAATGGGCCTCACATGGCCAACAGAAAAACTGTGCCACGCTTGGTGCTTCAAAGAGCTGAATGATCAGCCGCGTTGAGCGTCGTTCTTAATATGCAACTGATCAACAGCAGAATTACATGTTTAACTTTAATCCTTTCCCTGTATAAGCAGAGAGTCAAGTGGCTGGGAAAAAAGCATAAAGGACAGCCACTAACAATCTTTTAAAAACGAAGGATGAAAAAATTACCTTTTGTTGTTGTTGTTGTTGCTGTTTATTTGCTCTTAAAACCAGGAAGAAACTGAGCACACCACTGCATGCAGTACGCGTGCCCAAACCGGCTTTCTGCTGGATAACTCCCTTCACTCCATACCATGCTGCCCTCTTCCTTCATACCCCCTGGAACAGATTATCTAAATGCTACTACTTCAGAGCCGTTTGTGACAAGGAACAGTGTCAGGGCTTTTGTATGTCATCTTTTATCTTTGCCGAGTCTCAGTGAAGGATTTAGCTGTAACCAAAATCCTATTATCAGATATCTTCCCAATGGACTTCTGTACCTGAGGACATCTGAGATACTATATCATAGTACCAAGGACCAGAAAAACAAGATACTTCTAAAATAATAAGAGTCCACATATACCATTATTAAAAGCCACAAACTAACAGCATGATCTGTTATGCCCAAAAAGTAAACAGTACTGACAGAAATGAGGGGGGTTTTTTTTCCCCTCCCTCTCCTAGATGTCAGTGTCATTCTGCCTATGTGGGAGAGGAGGCAGCCAGGAAGATTAATAGATTGTTTCAAAGAAAGAAGAGTCAGACTAGTCTCAAAAGGAATCTGAGGTGGTAACTAAGTACCATCTTTCCCAGTGGAAAATATAAAAGGACTCCAATATTAATGCTCGAATTTCAGCAGTTCTGGCAGAAGCAAAAGCTACCAACAAAGAAGTTTTGAGTGGCAAGTGTAAAAGAAAGAGTAATCTGATAACAGGGCCCAAATTGCTGATATGTATCCCAACCATCGCAGGATTTCAAGGTTAAATACTAAAGTAAAAGACTAAAATAAAACACAGCAGAAGGAAGGAAAATGAGCACATGCTGACATACTGAGAGAGAAACAGTATCTTCCTAGAGTCCACTGCAAAAACAGGTTGGCAAAACAAAACCCAATGTTACAAATTCTTATGAAAGAAACAGAAGGTGACACAGAAATTGTTAGGCCATCACGTGTAGCTCTGCACCTTCATCGCTAACTGCGGTTCTTGTTTCGCCACATCAAAAAGTAGAGAAAACAGAAAAATTACAGGAATGGTCAAAAAGTATATATTCCATACAACAAAAAGCACTCAAGGACTACGACTGGTTGGTCTAAAAGAGGTATGAGGGTCCCTGGAGAACAGCTGCTGGTTGTGCCTTCCAGGTATCAACTTAAATTAGCAGAATGCAGACTCAAACCAAAATGAGATGGCTGAACTTTCTGTGTCAGGATAAAGACTCAGGTACTAGTTTAAAAACTGTCTATTAAATATCTACCTGGTTCAAGAAATCTCTCAACCGAATACATATAGTGAGCCTGGGAGATTATTCAAGGGAAGTATTACTATGTCCTTGACCTACTCTTATATCCTTCTCCAGGTAACTGCTAA